>WPIO01000020.1:5507500-6047500 GCA_009760855.2 Cristatella mucedo
TAGCTGCCTCTTGACAATCAATTACTTCAGGTCAAGCAGATCCAAGCTGGTAGAGGAAGCTTTCGGACTGAGCAGCTGATAGAGTTGGCTGGTAAGCTGGGTAGCTTACCCAAATCAATCAAGCTGGCCCAGATGTGCTGCACTGGCAGGCCTGCAGCCCTATCACCACTGGGTACGCAGCTATTATCACGACTGTAGCTTTTTCTTTGGAGCAGAGCTTCAGACTCTGCCAACCAAGAGTCGTTGATTGCCCTAGGGTTTCATACAGCAATGCTAAAACACCAGTCTCCACAGTCAGTCTCCACACAGTCGATTCAGTATCCCTGTATTCTTCTTAGAGTGTGCTGAGAAGACCGATTATTATTAATAGCTGAGAATTTAAATAATCAAGCATATATCATCCACTAAATTGTCTATAAAAAGTAGTTACATTATGTTACCAACACAGTAGCAAGGTTTAGCCAATGCCTATTCTCACGAGGCTCACAAGGCAGCAGCAGAAAGGCTATAGGCACTGCAGCAGGCGACTGCCCAGCCCTGCTTTTAAGTTGAGTCCCCTCATCCCCTGGGTGTGCTAGTACAGCCCTTGGGTCTCAGAAAAAGCACCACTCCTACTTCCCAGAAATAGCCCACCGAGGCCTGAGGTTAATGTGTCACACCACATGCCACATCAAAGGTGGACCACATGACAGGATGCGCTTCACCTGGGTATAGTGGTGTAGGCTAGGAACCGTTTGGGCTATAGAAAGAGGGGGCACTTTGCTAGTTCGTCTCGGATTAGCTTATGCATTCAAAATCATACCGTTTACCACCATGCCGTGATAACTACTTGCAGAGAGCAACAGAGAGCTTTTGCATTTCCTCTATGTACACCCAGCTTGTTGACCCCATGGTAGTCTGGTGGCTAAGCATGCACAACATTCAGCCGGTAGCTGCACAGTAAGATCCAATTCACTGGAACAAGTAGGTAAAGCAAAAGACTATGCTTTGAGAGAAGGCCACTGGACTAACGAAGGCAAAGAGCTGTGTACAGTGCTGTAGCGCTCCTCTGCACACTCTCCTAGCCTCTCCTACCTTGTTCTGGCATAGCTGTCTGGGCTTTAAGGTTCGGAACCATGCTCACGATCTCAGGCAAATGAGAGAGTACGAAATACTGAGGTTTCAGGTTTTGGTTTAGTATACACTAGTTTGGTTGATTGCCTTTGATTGTCGATTGATTTTGGTCTCAATACCCACTTGTGCCATCACTGAACCCACGAATAACTGGCCTAGAATTAACTGTTACATTTGGGCTGATCAGCTATGGCAGGGTGTTATTTTTTACGTATACGCAAGCCCGTCTTTCACAGTCTCCCCCCAGAGTGCCAAGAAAATGCGCGGCTTGACTGGGAGCCAGTGCAGGTCGGTAAGAAGTGGTTGGATATGGCAATTGCAATGCTCACGGCAGACAAGCCTATCTGCCGAGTTTTGCACCAGCTGTAAGTGCCTGATTGCACAGACCGGTAGACCAGCAAGCAGTGAGTTACAGCAGTCAAGACTGGTGTATCTGGGGTAAGGATCTGCATTATGGAGCATGCATGAGTCTACGGGAAGCTTGGAGTTCCAAATCTAAAACAGCAGAGAAACAAAAAATGTAAGGTCAATTCAATTCAATAAGCTGGGGTCAATAAGCCCCAAAACGTATTTTAAAAGCCAATGGGGATGAAGGTTTCTCAATTTGCAATAAAGCAGCCCTGCATAAGCCAGATGCTTGAGGTCAAACAAGAGCACAGCTTAGCTTAGGCTGGAGAACATTGGACACCGCATACCTGACTATTCGGCGGGTCCTTTCGAAATATTCTAAGCCAAAAAAGAGTTAACCTTCGGAGAAAGATCACTTGTCAATAGCAGGACAGTGGCGACTCTAAGGCATCATCATTGAACTGATCCAAGAGTATTGGCTATCATAATATATTCTATACCAAGATAAAAGAACCACCGAAGCCTATTCTTTAACACCCCTGATCGCTGCTGTTTTAATGGTATAAGAAGGCTATGAAAATCTTCTCAAGGATCTATGAGAATCTCATTTTGAGTTCACTGACAGTACACAGCTTTGCTCCAAACTCGTGCGAACTGAACACACCCTGCAGCTTCCATGTTTAAGAAGAAGAACAGCATCAGAGTAACTTATGTATTATATACATATATTTTCGAGCCATTGAAACGTCACTATTATTAATATTAACGAAGCTGCCCAAATAAGCAACTATTGTACAATAGAAACTAAAGAAAAATCTGTTTATCACAGCAGTTAATGGATATCTGTGGTTCGTCTTTTATGAGCTTGTGCGTGCTGATACTGTGCATTTGGCCACTAACAAACTTGACCCTGTGCATTTCACCCTTAACCTTGTTATTCATGTCGCTTATTGAGCATGCTGCCACTAGCAATTCAAGCTTGCTTCCTTTGCTGCTAATGCGAAGTGTCTAGAAAGAGATTGAGTTCTCTGAGGTCACTGCATTAAATGCATTCTTATTATTATCACAATACAAACATAAAAGGCTACAAAACCACTCGAAACAGCATTAATGAAGAGTTATTCTCGCACAGGTGAAAAGTAGATCTATATTCCAATATTTCAACAGATATACAGGAGCAGCTAAAAACGGGATCGAAAATCATTAATAAATAATCTAAGCGTGGACAAGCAAAGGTTTTTGTCTTCCTTATCAAGATTACCATATGTGAGCCAATGGAGCCAGGCTACATCTCAACCTCACCATTCCAAAACGGGATAAACAAGAAATCCTTGCATGGTAATAAAACGGGCTGACACAAATCCCATGTTACAAATTGAAAGCCAAAATTTTACCTTCTAAAATAAACACCGCAGTAATCACTTTTTCAAAGCAAAATTCGACACATTGCCCATGGGTTTGACATATCTATAACGCATCGACAATATTGTAATTGGATCAATCACGGATTTAGTACCCCCATATCGGCGTCTGGGCTAGGAACGTAGTCAGGCAAGGAAGCATCGCCTCTAAGTTTGCTGGAAGAGATTTCCATTATACCTCATACCTATCACAGGCAAATCTAAAATTCACGCTGATCAGCTCAAACCTGTACCTTTGCTTGGCAGTCCCACAGAACTAGCATACAACAGCAAGTCATAACCTAAACCGCCTTTGAAGCGAATATAAAAACTCAGGGAATCGAAATAGGGATACCAACTATCTAGAGGATATGTTTGATGATAGCTGTAGCACTCTGCAAAACAGAGAGAGAGAGAGAGCAAAGATAAAGCTTAGGGTTTAGTGAGCCTGTCTTACTGTAAGTAGACCTGCATCCGATATTCGAGAAGCAAGCTGTACCGTAATGTGTCATCACATGTATTTTATGAGCGATTAGTATCTCACTAGGTAAATTGGTTGCTTATTACAACCTCGCTCCAAAGGTTGTTACAGTCCTCCGGCTGGCAATCCTTCATTTCCTCTGCAAGCAGTGGAGATAGCCTTTGAGGTTCTTACGTCCACCAAGTAAAAATAAGCTCTTTAATAAGGTCAGAGCCTGTATATATGTATACACACATATATATATATACACGTATACATGTGTATATATATATATAAATATAAACAGCCTATTAAATAATATTGTAGAGTAATGTGATATTGCAATACATAGTATTGTATTAATTGTCTTTATATTAATAATCTATCGTATTGTAATATACCTTATTTAAGAGCCTGCTTTGATGTGGGGGACGGAAAAGCCTTTGATAAATAAATATATATTAATATATACATAAATCTAAAACTCATAAAACTATAAAACCGTTTGACGGCAGTGAGAACACCCTGGTGGTGGCGGCCAGAAACAAATCGATAGGTTTGAGGCCATATCCCGGTCCTTTCAGACCGCTAGCTACCGGACGGTAGTGGTGAGGCCGTTTGTAGTCGGCGCCCCGGGTAGCAGATGGCCGGACAATTACATCAGAAAATTAGGGGAACCTGGTGGACCTCAGAAATGAGCGCTCGGATTGGATGGCATTTCGCTGGCTCTGAGTGATCTACGAATTCAAAAACTCTCAAATATGACGGTTGAAAGAAGATTTTCAACCACACATAGACTTTTCCTGGGCGCAAACGCTTGATTGAATATTCCTTGCTTGCGCGAAGGTTATAAAACCAAAGTCCCTTCTCCAGATTGCAGTGCAACATTGCAGGATTTTATCAGAGGTTGCTTCTTAATGTAGTTTGCAGTGACAGCTAAATTTTTGGTAACTAATCATACATGTCGAAGAGGTATTCATGCATGCCTCTGAAATACTCTGGAAAACCAGGCTGCACTTAAGGGTGGCATTCCTGTCAGATCTAAAAGTAACCTCAGTTGCCTCCTCAGTTTAGATCTTGCCGAAGTAAAAATTTGAGATTCAGTCTCTGCTGAGGGATATGCCACCAGCAAAGGTGATAAAATGATGTCAATGGTTACACTTTTTTCTACAAGGTTATGAATTACCCAGATCTTGTGGATGGCTGTAGCACTCCACCATACCATCCGACTAGGGTTGTAAGCGCGAGTCCTTGTTTAATGAATACTCAACGCCTTTATCGCAAGATACGACGGATTAAAAAATTATTTTTATTATTAATTTTCTTTACAATTGTAGTCGTCATCGGGTCAGGAATCGCATAACCTAAAGGAAACTTAATGAAGTAATGTATCAAGACACAGGTGTACTTATTCCCCAGAATTAGTGTTAATCACATTGCAAACTATATACATATACACTAATTCCGTCGGGAGTGCATAACAGATATAGGTGCCGTAGGGTACTTCCTGGGCTCACTCTTGGCAAATCATGCCAGGCAGGATTTGCAGACACTCTTCTACATCACTGCACATATTAATCCGATAGAAACGCTGCCTCAGATTACCCCAGCTCTTTTTAACTCCTACCTGCCAACCAACCTGTAGGCTTATCATGAGCTTCAGTCACAGCAATGAGCCTAGCCTTCCAAGGCACCACAGTTAGCAAAGGCAATGGTTTTATCAGGCCATTTTAGGATACCCACTTTTACTGTTACACTCCTCGTTGAAGTCTAAACACGTCCCATGATGACAAGTCATACATCGTAGCTTTGCTAAGGGGAAAGACATTCTCCCATACCGGAAGCATCCTGATTTCTAGTAACCATTGCATTATTAGCTGCAGATCTTGCAGAAGCCTCGGCTTCCTCCTCAAACCTATTTTGGTGAACACAGGGACAACATTTCCTCTTTCTTTACTGGCAAACTTGCTGCCAACATTGGCTCATGCCAATCCTTGGAAAGGGACAGTACAGCACCAATCCTATGGCTTGTGGAATCTAGGTCCAGTATATAAGGAATAGACTGGTCCACAAAATTCAGGATTGGTGCAGTCGCCAACGCTTGTTCTATTGTTACACAAATGAACTGCAAGCTTAACACCCGCAGAGTCTCCATGGCTTTGTGGAGTTATAGGCAAAGGTACACATAGATACATACCACAGTCTCTTTTCTTAAGTAACACCACAGGAGGAGAACTGAGACTGGATGATGTGACTACAGCCCTTATTTCAAGTCATAATCCACAACTCACTGAACTCGTTCAATTTTTTGTCTTTGATACGGCTCAAGACCAAATGCTGCAAACACACTGCCGACTCTTTCTTCCAACACTGTTCTGGGTATCTTAGAAAGACGGAACATTTCTACCCTTCAAAATTGATTAGAAAAACTTTCGTAAAATATATATCTACGCAGCACAGCGACTACGACGGCAAAGGGAGATCTTGATAAGATCTGTCAATCCGCTAAATTTACTCGTTTGATTTGTGTGATTTCAGTGTTCCTGAGGGTTCCAAATCAAGGGCAGAACGGTCACGGTTTAGCATATTCAATTGCACGAAGAAGAAGTTGAAGCTTATCTCTGCCGTCAAGAAGGAAACCAGCAGTGCACTCATTCATATGTACTCTGCTTATGTACTCTGTACATTAGTTAGTCTTTGATAGTTTTATCACGCGGATTCGTGAAAAAAATGCTAAGGTTACCGAAAACCAACTCATGTGTTCAGTTTTGCATTCTATGTTTGTGAGTCGTATCCAACGCCAGAAGGCACCTTTGAGTTTCTTAATCCCATTTTCTGCAAAAAAGTGCCATGTATAATGCCAGCAGAAATTCACTTCATTTTAATAAGTCTTCTTTCTGTAGATTACACAAAGCAAGATGGCAAGTAGTGATGCGTTTTAAAGTGTCTGATCCACGTTCAGCAGTCAAGGTAATCTTCAAGTTTCTAGCCGCGTATACCACAAATACTGGACAGGCTATTTAGGCCTACGAAAGGTAGGCAACGGAGCTTCCTGGAGTCGAGGAAGAAGCCGAGAGGCTGGAAGTCAAGGAAGAAGGTTGCACAATGCGAGGGTACATATATTTCTGCAGTATCGCTTTTCTCGCTCCTAGCTCAAGTTAAACTTCCGCAAATAAACTGAAAGAAATGCTCATTTCTTTATTCATATCATTTGAGCTGGTACACGACGAAGGCGGACCGAGTAAAGTCCGAGTAAATCAGTTAAGAGTTTTAGCAACCATGTCGGCCGGTAGAACTGTGACTATTGACTGTGACTGTGACTATTCAACTGCACGAAAACGATAACTAAAGCAGTCATTAGTGCCCGTCTGTGAGATGTGTACGACGAAATAGTGCCCGCTTACAATATTTTAAATACTCCAGGACCATATTAAAAAGTACTCTAGATAGCCACCTTGAATGGGCCTGATTCTTAATAATATCCGAAGGAATTGATTCGCCACAAGATCATTCAAGCGAATTCAGTGTTGTAAAGTAATTCAAGGTGAAGAACTTGTGTACCAGTCATTCCTTTATCATTCACCCTGCGATCCGGAGCTAGCTCGGTCGAATGGAGAAGCATCTGCTCAGCTGCAAGTACTTCGAGTGCTGATATGTCAGTGCTCAGAGCTCGAAGATGTGTAGACGCAGAATATGAGCCATCAAAGCGCGTTAGGAGCCAGCGTTCAAACGCCCTGGTATTCTGCAGAAGTCGCCACGTACGTAGCTGTACGTTACTAATGCCGTTGAAAAAAGTTGACACAATGTTCTGTTAGCAGTTCAAATTCAGTTTTTTAGACGCCTTACTCAAACGCATTAGAACTAAACTTCATACAGATATTTTCGTTAATCCATGTTGTTTAAGAAATGCATAATAATAATGATAGACAAAATAAAACACCGCCAGAGAGCTCAATCTCGTTCAAGCAGTCAGCTCCAGCACCAGTGCTCACCTACTGAGCCAGCAGCTTGATGCTATCTACAGAATAATAATAATAATGATAATACACTTGATGCAGCACCCTCAGATACCTCAACCTCTTTATAGGTACTTTATGTTTGCTGCAAAGGAAACACGATCGAGTGGTGAGTGGCATCGTGCTTGATAAACAGCATGAATAACACTGTTAGGGGTTACATGCACAGGGTCAGCATGCAAGTGTGGTACAATCTAGTTTGTTAGCTCCAGAAGTGGGCAACACACAGCACTGCTGTCCTATTATGCTGGCCTATTGCCCTGGTGCTGACTGTTTTCCTCACAGTGACTCATCGACGGCTCTTTAAATGCAGCCGGTGTAGTTTAAAAGAGCAGCTGGTCCTTGCTCTATGACACAGCAGAAAGTACCTGGCTTGCCACAAGGACCAGCTCAGTAGAAAGGTGCCTGGGTCCATCAACCATGTCGCATGCCCTGACCGGATTTTATAGGCTCCCTTATCAGCTCCCAATTCCAGAATGGCTCAAACTTTCGGGTGCACTGACTGCAAGCTGATTTCATTCTGCTGTCGGAGCCTAAACGTATCTGGCTGCATGTCTGGCGAGTGTGCCGATCGACCAGTCCCAGCAGGTCCTGTTACTAGTCCTTGCCTTAGGACACGGGGTTCGTGCTCTTTCTTTAGGCCTCAAATAAATGTGCAAAGCCTCTGGGTTCAAATTAAATATTTCATGAAATGGCTGCAGTACCTGGCCATGTGATGACTTATCTTCTGCCACTTCTCCAGCAGTAAAAGATGGTTACCGTGCGAAGGTGCTGCTGCTCTGCTTTCACCTTAGAAGCAAGCAAAAAGAGGCAGGCTCCCACCCATTGCAAGGCAAGTATCCATGGTGATGCTTAACTGATGGCTAGGGCAGTCTGCCTGTGCCACATTTTTTCGTGCCATAAAAATGAGAAGCTCTGCAGCAGTCGTTCAGAGAAGCCCTCGCGTCAGTGGAAGCAGCACGAGTTACTGCGACCTGGCGCGGGTTGAGCTGCCGAAGCTGCCGACCTTTGTTGGCAGCTTCTGCAGGGATGCAGAGCCTGTAGGCCTGCCTGGCACCGTGAGCCCAGCCTCTGTGCGGTACCGACAGAGCATGCTGTGGCATGGAACTTTGCTCAACGTATACCTGAGCTGCTCCTTGGATCTCATTCTTGTTGCTCGCTGTGCACGAATGAACGAATGTACTACTAAGAAGTAGCAGTCATTTGTCGCCTTCAGCACAAGTATGCTTGCAAGTAATCGACAGGATCTCTGAAAGGGCTTCCTTCCAAATTTCGCTTAATCTATACACATTTTGAAAAGGTCGGACACAATTTCAGACTCAGACAGCCTGACTTATAAAGTTATCCACATATTTTAGTGCGATCCATGCACATAAACACAAATCCCGAATGCCTGTTCCTAAGGTAGCCACCATCCGGCTCTGAGAAAAAACAGGCTTTATTATGGCTATGGGTAGAGCTAATCCAGCTGGTCTCCTCACAATGCAAGCTGAGTATTTGTGGTCCTAGATGACCTAGCTGCAAAACTAAGCTTAGCACCCAGCTCCTGTGGCAACACCCTATGCCTGGATGATTTACATTAACTCTCAGATTCGAACGTTTTATGAATGCCAGCCTTGTGCAGCCGGCTGGGTCGAGTTAAGCCAAAGACTATTATCATACACTAATGTACTGTTATTGCTGTTCTTGCCTCAGTAATTTCGTGTTCCATTTGTGGGAGAGAAGTTCGAAAATGGAACTCTTCCATAGCTATGTGCCTATATAGAAAAAACTGGGAATAGCCCACGAGGTAAAGCACTGGCTCTTCACTAACAAGGTCATGGATTCGAATCCTGCAGCTGGAGATTCTTTATTGCCAAGTGCAAGCAGTGGCGATACCCCGATAAGGCTTTTCTGCCAATATACAAACGAGGCAGGTAAATAAGCCAAGGTTTATATTGAGCCTAATCCCTGGCACACCTTGCTAAGCAATTTGTAAAACGCAATCCGAACATTGTTCATTACATTAACTTTATTCATGAAACGAACACTGGCCAGCCATGGTAAGAAGGAGAACTCCGGGAGTGTAGGTGGTTGGCTAGGCACACTGGTTGCAATGTGGTCGCCAAATATCAGCCAGAGCCTGTGCCTCTCCTTCTCTGAGGTTTATTTGCTTGCCGTGCTGAGGATTACGACTACATGCTGCAATTGCTGCCGTAGGCTGCCACTCAGAGCCTTCACCTGGTTTAAAATCACATTGATTTTTCTATCAAGTGCCGCAGGTTAAGAGACAGCTACATTCAAGTGCCACTTTCGGACAGCAGAGAAAGGAGAGGCTGATAGTGAGCAGAGCAAGAGTCTCAAGAGCGAATGCACAAGCAGGCAGATCGAAGCTGCAGTTGCTGCCGGCTGCTAAAATTTTGTCGAGTCGTGAAGGCTTTCAGCCTACGTGATTGAAAGTAGTGGCTTAAACTGGACTAGGTGTGGCCAGCTCAGGCTGGAAGCTAACCGTGCAGCATTGGTATAAGCAAACTCTATCTAGAATACAATGCTGCATCTTCTACAAGCTGCCAACGTCAATGGCTGTGTCGCGCTTAGTAAGGGTGGGGCCAGAGGAGATTGGCTCTTAAGCGGTTTTGTATATACAGCGCAACTACAAAGCAAGTACTAGGTGCGAAGCTATAGCAGCATTCAGATATTGGCTCAAAGAAGTTATACACAGCGTTTGCTATTTGAATGTAGGATGACTGACTCTTGAGTGGCAGAAAAACAGAGATTGCAGGGCAGTAGTTGCTCTCCACGACGTCTGCATTAGCTCAGTCGGCTGACAGCATTTCTTAGCAGTTCGATCGCCTACTGAGCAAGGGCATTCCAGCAAGGCCAAACTGCCATGACAATTCCTTCGTCGACTTAGCCTTTCAGAGTAAGTACTCCATGACTGCAAAAGCATCGAGCAGATTAATAGAGGCCGGCTTGGCTCCTCTACGAGATTCATAAGCAAACGACATGGCCAGGATTAGCCAAGCTCACTCCATGAGCTGGGAACTGAGCTGGCTGACAAGTGTACCTCACCTCTAATGCCCTCGAGCGCTTGTGACGACGATGTCTTGTCGGTGGACTATCAGAGGCAGACTGCTGAGGGTAAGGTTCAGCCGAGCTCATTGGCCAGTGAGCTGATTCTAGTTGGCTCTGTCAATACTCTTTTTGTAGTCTCTCTTGTCTTTGGTCTTGTCGAGGCGTTAGTTGTTAGGATGCATGATGGGTTACCATCAGTACATGTCAACTTAGATACTCAGGTACTTGGGTACTCATTTTCTGCAAAAGGTTCAAACGAGATGTGTCATTTAACCACCAGCAAATCTCAGCTTAGATTAAACAAGTGCTGGTAATTGCAAATCAAGCCTAGCCACGGTTCGGTTCAGCCACCGGTTGGTACGCAGTGCTTGTCTCTTCTCTCAGCATCCATCAGGCCTCAGGCACGGGACTTGGCAGGGCACATGAATGAAGCCTGCCGCAATCAAGATGACTAGAATTAAGGGGCAGGGAATGTGGCTGCCTTGCATGAGCTTACCTCACCCTGCAGCATGAAAGCCACTACACTAGTTGCAGCATACTTACCTGTACAGCATATCTTACGAGCAGCTCCTAGGCTTAACAGTCCCATTCGCCCACAAATTGGTGCCACTCCTCTGTGAAACCGAGGGGAGGGAATCAGCATGTGGATTCCCTCCCCTCGGAGTTCTGTCTGTGTAGCTCTTTACTCTAGTAACCTCAAGCCAAGTGAACAATGCAGCTGGCTACACTGGCCCTGTCTATATATACTCAGTGCCATGGGTCTATCAAGCCTAACCTGATTGGAGGCCTTAATTCCCATAGACCAATGAGCATAGCTGGCTCTTGACAATCAATTACTTAAGGTCAAGCAGATCCTATCTGGGTGAGAGAGCTTGCTGACTAAGCAGCTGTAGGAGCAGGCTGGTAAGCTACCTGCCTGACCCCAATCAATCAGAGTGGCACTGATCGGCTGTACCGTCAGGGCTGCAGCTCTATTAGCCCTGGATATGTAGCCTCTGCCGTGCCTGTAGCTGCTCCTTTGCTGCTGAGCTTGAGACTCGGCCCAACAAGTCATTGCTTGCCCAAGGCCATATACAAATAGCAAAGCTAGGACTCCTAGCAGTTCCCACGGGGTCGATTCAGGGTCTCTGTATGCCTCTTAGAGTGTGCTCAGAACGCCGAGTATCCATTGTTTGGCTTCTGCAAAAGTCTACTCTCAGGAGGCTAACAGCAATGCTGCAGGCAATAGCTCAACCCTGTGTTTAGGTCTCATCTCCTGGGTGTGCTAGTGCTGCAAGCTAGAAAAAAGCACAGCCCCTACTTTGCAGAAACAGCGCACCAAGGCTGGGCTAATGGGCTACACCCTTGCCATTGCAAAGGAGTACCACATCACCGGATTTGCTGTGGATGGGTACAGAAGTATACCCAAGCTATACCTACCTAATAAAAAACCGGAAGAGGTGGCGTTTTGAAAGCCGACCTCGGATCACCATGAGCACAATCGTGCCATTTTCTACATGCTACTGTACCTACTTGCAGAGTCACAGAATGACTGGAGGCAGCTCCCTCTAGTCCACAAAGGAGCAGCATCCCTGTCAGCAGAGAATAGGAAGTGCTATCCCTGGTGATATCCCTGGAGTAAGCATGCTTGCTCTTCTGGACCGAGGTCTTGGTTTTGAGCCCCAACTTGGGCGATCCTGTATTGGCAGCCGCAAGCCACGGTGATAGCTGTTAAGGCTCCACTGCTGTTAAGACAAGTGAGGCTGTATAATTAGCTAATATTTTTTTTACTTTTATATTTCAGGAGGCAACTTCCCCTAGTCTTCAAATGATGAGCATCCTAAACCCTAAGCTAAAAATATAGCTCAAAAACAGGTTATTTAGAATAATTATAAGCATGCCCTGGCGATCGTGTAGAACAGGGGCACTCCGCTATGGGCACTCCGCTCATAGCATTTCTTCCAGATCTAGGAGCAAACAGTGAAATATTAGCTGGAAGGGGTTCACAAGCCGAGTCCGAGAGAATAGCTAACAACTCTAAGTTGTAAAGCTTGGATGAGTGAGAGAATACAATTAATGACTTTGGTAGTTTTAACAATGATACTCTACATGTTAATGATGATGGGAATGTCCCTTCCCTATAGAGCTATATATATATATATATATATATATATATATATATATATATATATATATATATATATATATATATATATATATATATATATATATATATATATATATATATATATATATATATATATATATATATATATATATATATATATATATATATATATATATATATATATATATATATATCCCGATATAGCTCTGCTATATCTGTCAGCTGCTTTCGACACCATTAATGAAGATGTTCTACTTGAACGATTGAGAACAGAGATCGGTGTGGCAGACGAGGCACTGACTTGGTGTAAATCGTACTTGTCACATCATGTTCAATCCGTGTCGTGTGGGGGTCGGGTCTCAGACACGAGAAAGGTCACCTGTGGATTTCCTCAAGGGTTCGTCCTCGCTCCCTTGTTGTTACCTCTGGGAAAAGTGATTAAGACCCATGGAATATGATATCACTTTTAGGCTGACGATACTCAGCTATATTTGTCATTCAAACCGTCGGAATCTGCAGCAGCAACTGAGAAACTGAATGTTTGCCCTGCCGACATTCGATCCTGGATGTCGGAAAACTTCTTGAAACTAAATGACGATAAAACCGGACTGCCACTCATAAGACACCTTAAGCTTGTGGCTGGATTAAAAGGCTTCGCACTTCTATTAGGTGATGCTGCTGTGCGTCCATCAACATGTGCACGAAATTTAGTTGTCGTTTTCAACAGCAACCTACATTTTAAAAGCTTCATTCAGAAGACTGCTTCTCCAGCTACCCATCACGTCCGATCCGTATCCCTATAGATTAAGAACTGTGTCCCACAGTGGCTTGCAAAAAATATCTTAGTTCTGTCTTGGCTTGATAGTTGTAAACCCCTATAGGCTGGACTACCAAAGAAAGTAACTAGGCCAGTGCAGCTGGCTATGAATATAGCTGCAAGGCTAGTCTTCAAGTCCCAGAGATTTGAGCACGTGTCTCCTTTGCTAAAAGAGCCAGGATGGATGCCGGTTGAGCAACGGATACAGAGCAAAGTTCTTGTGCTGACCCACAAGGCGCTCCAAGGCTTGGCTCCTTCATACCTAGCTGAACTGCTGCTCCAGTTTCACCCCCTTCGAGCCCTCAGGTCCTGTGTGGGCAATAAATTAGGTGTTTCATTCCTCTGCTTAAAGACTGCTGACGACAGAAGCTGTAGCTATGCAGGTCCTAGGCTGTGGAACTTGCTTCTACAATTCTTTAGCGACGACTAAAACTCTTTTGCTGCTGACTATGGCTCATCCTTTTCAGTGGCCCTGAGCCGCTTCTTCTATGCTACTCACTACTTCAACTGCTTTCCTGACTCTGACATGCTTCCCGATTTCTCTTTGTTGTGTGAGATGAAGTCTGTTGGCTACTGAATGCGCACCGAAAGCAGCTTAGGCTGTGAATGCGCTATACAAAACTCTCCCATGTAACACCTGCATAGTCTTTATGGCTTTGTGGAGTTACAGATGGAGTTGCATTACATTACATTGTATGATGCCTCCCGGATAAATTCAGAGTTGCAATCTCACTAGTACTGCGAAATAGCCTAATTCAAAGCAATGTCGGAGGAGTACAGAGCTGCTTCAGTAAGCTAGCAAACATAATAATGTACTTGTCATTAACTTGGGCAGACATACCAATCTAGAATATGCTGTCTAGCAACAGAAAACTCCAAGCCTCCTGCTGTAAATCCAACAGATGACATCACCAAAGAATAAGAATTACACCCTAATGTATAGCACCCTAAGACAAAACATTACTCTCTGTCTTGACACTTTATATTTCCTGTAAATGAAGCTGAATGAAATGGTTAGTAGTAAAGTATACAATGACAACAACCTTGACATGGTAAGATGTCACATGCACAGGGTCAGAATGTCAACATGGTTAAAACAGCATGCACATCAGTGGCATAAGCACGTAATGGACGAACCACAAGGACCTATCAAATGCTGTAATAAACAACTGTGATTTTAGCTTATACTTAAGTTTCGACATGTCGGGAATGTCTGGGAGTCAGTCGGGTTTGAGTTCTAGGCTTTGCCAGCATAACGGCTAAAGACAGGATCGCCAAAGAATTTGAGGCTCACACGAGGTGTAACTTAGTGAGAGCTAAGTATTTCTGATAGTTTGGTTAGAGCCGAGGAACGAAGGAACCTAAAAGTGAACGTAGTAACCTTGATGTTGACGTATTGTCTCACTGCGAGCTATTGCTGGTCGGTGAGAATTGGTTTGGTCTGGTAACTACTGCTCTCAAGGCAGAAAAGCTTTGCTTTAGAGTTGTGTACCAACTGTAAGTGAGAGGTTGCACATGCCTGCCGACCAGCCAACTGTGACAGGCAGAAGTTGAAACAGATTTTACAGATACCTGTACCAATTTGGATGAGATATTCCTGTCTAAGCAAGTTTTAGCTTTAGCAATGTTGTGTAGCAGAAAGTATCAAGACTTGACTGAGGAGTCAATTTTTTAAGCCCTGCTTCAAAGCGCCTGAAATTTCCTGCTGTTGGCTACCAACCAGGTAAAATATATCGGCAAATCTACCCTGGCGTTGGTATCGTTCATTCATGGGTATTACTGTGGGTTTCCTTCCACTACTGAATGCGAGACCTATCACGCAGCATGAATCTCTCGCAGGCTGCATTGGAAAAGCCTCCACTGGCACTGCTGCAAAAGGAGGATGTTCAGCTAAGAGTTCGTGTTTTGTTAATAATAACAATAATAATAAGACACATGATATAGCACCCTCAGAGAACTTATTAACTTTGCATTTACAAGCTTTGTATGAATTCTAAACCGAGGCACCCCTCACCACCACTCTAATCCTGTGCCTGTAACAATTCTTCGAGGCCATTACACGGTGTAGCAGGCAGCATGTAGCTTTTAAGTCTAATGGCCAGTGCTGTCTCCTGGGGATGTTTAGCGTCTTTCATTCTTAGGTGGAGATCTTTCAGGAGGTCATGTTTCTTCCTTTATTTCAGTTCTAGGCGATGTGAACTGGTAGACTATTTGCATAAATTACACACAAACACACACTCATAACAGCCAACACTTCTATTACAGCCCTTCGATTCAATTTATTTTTTTATAATTTCTGGGAGGGTTGGTGGGCGCATTACCATGTCAGTTGGTATCTCGCCTACTGCATGGCTATGACACTGATTAAGATTTGAAGCTGGTGACATTTTTCACAAGCATCTTAACAAGCCCAGAGGCTTCTCCCTCTCCCTCCGTCCTGCCTTTTCTCCCCTCTCTCTTCTTCTCTCCTGCCCTCCATTCCCTCTCTATGTCCTTCTCGTCCTCTCGATCTGTCAACCCGTCTGTCTGTCGGAACATTTCTTCGGGATTTTGTCAAACTGGCACCTTGCCTTAGTTATGTATTTCCCTATGCAAAGAAATGTGCTAAAACAGTAGCCTATCGTGGTGACGTAGGTGGATCTTATGAAATGTGAGACGTATTGTACTCACTGCCGGTTGTGTTTCACCACGAAGCTTCTATGCTTCTTTCAGGTGTTTGAAGAGTCAATCCATAGACAACATTAAAATAATATTAACAATAACAGTAATAATGCACTTGATATAGCGCCCTCAGAAAACTCAATCTCTTTCTAGGTGCTCAACATTTGCTGCAAAGGGAAATGCGATTGAGTCGTGAGTAATATCATGCTTGATAAACAACATGAACATCGTGGTTAGGGGTGACATGCACAGGGTCAGCATGCAAATGTGATTATTGGCAGCATACACAGTGTCAGCACGTATAAGCACATGAAGAACGAATCACAGGGACCCACTAAATGCTGTCCTAAATAGGTGTTTTTAAGTTCTTTTTAAATGTGGACAAGTCAATAGATGTTCTGACGCAAGTCGGGAGGGAGTGCCAGGCTTTGGGAGCATACGAAATAAATGCATGGTCTCCAAAGGATTTAAGGTTTGTACGAGGTAGTGGTAAACTGTTGGATTCCGGAAAGAGGGTGGTACGATGCTTGGCCTGGTGGGGGAGTACATCTGAGAGAGAGGCTGGAGCCAAAGAATGAAGTGACCTAAAAGTGAGCGACAAAACCTTGAAGTCGATCCGTTGCTTGACAGGTAGCCAGTGCAGGTCGGCGAGAAGTGGTTTGATGTGCTAACTACGATGTTCACGACAGATAAGCCTTGCTGCAGAGTTTTGCACCAGCTGCAATCGCCTGATCGCACATGCCGGTAGGCCAGTAAGCAGTGAGTTGCAGAAGTCGAGTCGGGATGTCACGAATGCATGGACCAACTTAGACGTGGTATCCTTATGTAAACAAGCCCAAATTTTAGCAATGTTATGAAGCTGAAAATAGGCAGATTTGACTGTGGAGCTGATATGGTCGTCTAACGAGTGGTCACTTTGTGTGAACGTCACACCTAGATTTCGAGCTGATTCAACAGGAGATATGCTGGCATAGCCAATTTTGAGAGTCAGCCATTCCAATCTCTGAATCGCACTGGGTTTTCCCATAACTAGTAAGTTAGTTTTATCATCATTTAGTATTAGAAAATTTGCTGCCATTCGTGTGTGGATGTCATGAATACATGCAGAAAGTGAGTTAATAATAATAATAATAATGCTCTTGATAAAGCGCCCTGTGCCCTAAGAGAACTTAGTCTCTCTCTAGGTGCTTTACATTTGCTGCAAATGGACATGCAATTGCATGGTGAGTAAAATCATGCTTGATAAACAAACAAATGAATAACATGTTTAGGGTTGACATGCACAGGGTAGAGTGTTAGGGGAGACATGCACAGAGTTGAGAGAATTTAAGGTGCTCGAAGACTTGGAGGGATCAAAGCAAAGGTACAACAGAGTGTCATCCCCATAAAAGTGAAAGCCTAGATTGTGCTTGGCAATCACACCAGCAAGAGGGAGAGTATACCGTGAAAAAAACCGGACCTAGCACGGAGTGCTGAGGTACCCAATATTTCAGAGGTACCTCGGGTGATCTTTGTGCATTCAGGTCAATACTCTGGAGTCTCCCACTGAGATAAGATCTGAACCATTGCAGAGCAATGCCAGTGATGCCCAGGTGAGATGAGAGGCGCTCTAGAAGAACTTTGTGATCGATAGCATCAAAAGCTGCCGAAAGATCGATCAAAACAAGCAGAGGCACTCTACCTATGTCTGCATTTCTAAGTAGGTCGTTGTACATCCTAAGCAATGCTGACTCAGTAGAATGATTAGCTCCAAAGCCAAACTGGAACTCATTACCAATGATTCTTCTTGGCTCACTGTCGAGCTGGCATATCAGGTCAAGATCTTCCGAAGCTCGTCGATCTTCCTGACGCGAACACATCTGAAATTTCTTGCTACTTAGCATCTAAGCTGTACTTAGTGTCTTCGGAACTGGGCAGTTCATGTTCAGCTGTCGCACTGTTGTGTACCACCATATTACTGACTTTCCAGTTCGCACAACAGCTCACCTGGAATCTGTGCAATATTGTATTAGGAAAGGCTGTCGTTATGCCATTATCATGTAGGTCACACTCAGACCGAATCCCAGCCTTGGATAATTCCAGTAAATAGAATCATGTTTCATTGCTCAATGTTTCAGCAGAGACTGATGAATATGACTGTTTAAGATCGATTAATCCCAGATTGTCATCAACCATCCACTGTTTAGTCTTGGTCCAGTAGACATCACTTTGGCTGTGACTTGTGGGAACTGACCAGGGGGTTTCCTGTCACCAACCAGCTGTAGCACCAACCAGCTGTTGCTGATCCACTCCCCCACTTCTATAGTGATTTCTTCACATACTGGCTAACAGGAGTGGTAAGCAGTAACCTGGTTTCAATTGCTCCCAGAATGTACTACTCCATTGCACCGTCAATCAATTTTCAAGTGAAATTGCCGTAAAGTCTTTCTCGTCCAAGCTCAGCTCCAGTTCTGTAGACTCAGACTCCCAAATAGAGGGCTCAGTTGTCGTGGATTCTGCTGCTGCTTCTGGGCCTCCACTGATACTTTGCTGTACAGTCTTCTTTTGCTCAATAATTTCAAAATGTGACATGTGTATTCTTGGGGCAGATGCAGAGGGGCATCCAAATGTGAAAAGTCCTTCGTGGTTCATTCTGACCCCACCTAGTGCAGCCAAGGTGTCCAAGCCGAGCAGCATATCTTGCTCCGGGATGATGCCAGCCACCAGTCTCTTCACGACCAGGGTTAGTTCGAATCCTGCAGTGGGTGATTCGTTTTTTGCCAACTACAAGTGATAGCAACAACCATTAAGGCTCTTCTGCTGCTATGTAAATTAGGCTGATAAATCCGTTAATACTTTTTTTAGTTCTTTATAGCCTCTTTGCCAGCCTTTTCTTGCACGATCACTTGAGTTAGCCCAAACGACCATCCGAGAACGGCCACCGTCCAATATGGCCTTTGAGTACTAGCCGTGGGTAGTAGGCCAGATAGATTACGAAAATGACCTAATGCAAAAGTTTTCGTGCTAAACATCTCGTTTTCGGGCAGACAACGTCCTCAATAGACAAGCTGCTGACAACTGAGAAATCTCACCTCAGACGTAGCAGGCACAGATTTTCCTGGCATAGGTAATGTGTTGGGCACGTTGGGATACGGCATACTTCAACCTTGGCTAACTTATCGTGTCCTTGCAAGCATTATCACGAACTTCCATCGCTTGAACTTGTGTAACTCCAGCCAAGCAGCTCTCTTGTGTAGCAACAAAAGTCCTCTTTTTTCTCGATAATTTGTTGAAGTTCAATATCTTTCAACGGAATAAACCAACCAAAACTGCCTCCTAACTTCGTTGGGAAAGCTCGGCCGCGAATGCGAAGTTAACAAGCGCCCTCGAGAAATTTCAGAGATCCGAGCTCAACCAGCCATTGTACATGCAATTCGTAAAGATCATCCGACTCTCTGTCCTTCTGCCTGAGTAATCGATAGACACGCAAGCAATCAAGGGATAATGCGCCAGCGACTTCTTTTTCACCACCTCGAAGCCACAAGCCTTCCCCATGCTGATATTCCGTGACTAACATTAGCTTCTGCTGGCGGCTGAGATGCGACATGGGTTCAGCACACTTACACAGCTGATTCTTAGCATGAAAAATAGATTTTTTCAGAAACGGCTTTATCTAAAAGCAACTGTGAGCCTACATTAAGCTGGGCAACCAAGCTAGGAACGCTGTATATATATACCCTGGAGAAGCTGACAGAAATCTCTAGAATGAATTGCTTACGGAGAATGTTTTAGCATTTCCTCTAGGTCTCTGGTTCCCAAACTTCTTAATGCTGCGATACTTTATTATAGTTTCTCATGTTTTAGTGACCCCCTAACATAAAATGATTGTGTGCAAAATGTGGAAATATGTTTTCAGATGGTCTTAGGTGACCCATGTGAAAGAGTCGTTCGAGCCCTAAGAGGTCGCGACCCACGCGTTGAGAACTGCTGCTCTAGGTACAGGCAGCAGTCGGTTGGGCCACCAGCATAGTCGGTATATACATATATATATATATATATATATATATATATATATGTATATGTATATACCGACTATGCTAGTGGCCCAACCGACTGCTGCCTGTACATATGTTATATATATATATATATATATATATATATATATATATATATATATATATATATATATATATATATATATATATATATATATATATATATATATATATATATATATATATATATATATATATATATATATATATATATATATATATATATATATATATATATATATATATATATATATATATATATAAACATATACCACATCGAGCCTGTGGCTGTGCAGTCGGATCCTATTCATTAGTAAGAGTAGCTCAAGCGAAAAACTATGTTTTAAGAGAAAGCGACTGAACCAACAACAAGTAAAGATGTAAAGGACTGAGGCAGTGCTTTAGCCATCCTGTGAATACTCTACTAGCCTCCAATACCTTGGTTTGGCATAAAGGTACCAAAGGGATTGCGACCATGGCAGACGATCACAGGTACGTGAGAGCATCCTTAATACTTGGATTTCAGATTTGGTATAACGTACAATAATTGGATCAATTGTGCCTCGAAACCTACTTGTTCCATCACAGAACCTGCGACTTGTTTCATTTCAGAACCCACGACTTACTGGCCCAAAATAAACAGTTGAATTCGGGGTGATCAGTGATGACAGGGTGTATTTTGAAAGCATATACAAGCCGGCCTCTCAGCCTTTCTCCAGAGCACCGGGAACAGGTACTTTCGAGGATAGAAGTCTGGTCACCTTGCTATTCCACACTTGTTTTAAGTGCGTGCACAACATAATGTCACTTATTCTGACTTTTCTAGAGTGACCAACTAATTTAGACTGAACGAGAATTCAGAGAATTAAAACCAATCGAGGAGCTCATTCTAATGATGACGTGTTCTGTCTAGTTGATGTTGAATGCAACCCGATTCAGCGAGTTCCTATAATACAGGGAATGTCGGGAATCATTGCTAGGTTCACTTCTTTTGACAATGCATGCTCTCCTTATTTCCAACGTTTTTTCCAAGCACAATGCAGGCTGTAATTTCCATGCAGGCTTTGCTCGGGTGCTGCTGAGCCTTGATCTTTCCCTGCCTTCCAGCATCTCAACCTCACTGAGCTCCCTTGCTGAGAATATTGCCTATATTCGCACTTAAACGACAGCAAACCTCAACTTAAAAGATTAGACAATAGATTTCTAGTGTTAGGCCCACCTAGTATTACTCGGAAATAGGAAAATCTACCGTCAACTGAGAGCCACCCACATGTTTCTGGTCGTCGCAGTAGTGAATTGCGGTTTCCTCGTCCAGAGTCACCTTTTGCAAGAAGACGACGTCAACTTCAGAGTCAAGTCGGCTTTCTCTCAGTTACCTGATATTTTGGGCTTTCTTAGACAGGTAGATGATATTTGAAAGTTCAATGTATTTGCGACATCCGTAATCGAATTTTGTAACTCACTACTTATAGGTCATCTGCCGTGTGCATTAAGGCGTTTACAAGTGGCAAAAAACCGTGATGTCGTGTCTGTCTCTTGTGAGCACAGCAGTGGCCGTCGAACGCTATGTCTTACCCAACTGCTTTTGCTTTCCATCAAGTAGTGAATGGACTTTAGGATCAAGTACTTCTAGGTCACTTAGATCACTTGCTTTGACCTACATATTCAGATGGCTCAGGTTTTAAGACTACGATCGTTTCATATCAGTTGCGAGCATAAAGTAAAGGATGGCTCACTCAAACCCTAGCAAAACCCGCTTGTCAGATGGCAAAACTTGAGCAGTCAGCATACTAAGCTCAGATAATGCCTGTGTATAGTGTAATCATGGCTACCATTAATTGCTCCTTAGGAATATTTAATGGAAATGTCAGCAGCGAGCCTTGCACTGTGCTTCACATTGTGATACATAGGGCATTCAGATTCAATAAAAGATGATCCCGTATAATAATCACGTGCGAGACGTAATTTACTAAGAAAGATTTTATATGCTAAAATGCATAACAACTTCCAGTAGAGGAACTCTCTTATGTAGGAGCAAGTGGTGTATAGAGTTTGCGTAGCTTTGAACACATTGCTAAGAAGCACCAACGAAAAAGATTTATTTTTATTCTTTTTCCATGTCTGATACTGGCAGAGCCACTTTCAGCATTTGATTGAAGTTGAAAGATTATCTTCATTACTGAAGATCTGTCAAAACCTCAATTATCTATCTTAGTACCGTGTCAATAAGCATAGCTCAAATGGCTGATTTGGCTAGATCGCAGTCGAAACCAGTATTCTGATAATAAATCAATAAACAAATGTTAGTTTATTTAACAGTCTCTTTTGTATAGCGGCAGGAGAGCCTTTATGGCTATCAACACCGCTTGCAGTTTCGATAAAGGATCGCCCACTGCAATATTCAAACCCACGATCTCTGTTCCGAGGTAGTGAAAAGCAACCGCCTTATCCAGTACGCCAGCAGGGCTCACCGATTAAAATAAGATCAGTTTTGGAGCTTTAAATGCAGTCATATGGATTCTAAATATTTTTTCATATCGATAAACACGTGTGGTAGAGCATTTTCGGTACTTGGAATAGTCAGTGTGCGCTGATCAAAGAACTATTTTATTGCACAGCATATCCAGCTTAATGTCAGTGCAAATGAATAGGACTGGCAAACATATGGATGAGCGGGAAGCATTTGTCCTCAATATTTTTCTGGGAATCGCCAGTCTATCGAGCAAGATGGTAGCCCTTTGAGCTGTCACTTCCCATTGCTGCGGTCAGGCATCGGTATTAATGTAACCACACCTGCTATTTCGGGCACATATTGGCTGATGTGGCTAGCAGTTACAGCGTGCCATACCGAGCACCTTTTAAATTAGCTGATATCAAACAGCCTCTGCAGGGTTCAAAGAAACACCAGTCTACTCAGGTCAGAAAGTAGCCGTTAAAGCATTTGGCACTTCTGATACTGAATGATGCACATGTGACTGCAATTTCCTGAGACCGTGATGTTCGACCTCACCTTACCGTAGGCACCAGTGTGAGCCTGCTCATCTATCCCTGGTGAAACCCATACGTACACAAAGACTATGACATTTTTTACGAAGACTCATTATTCAAGTGCTAACGCCTAAGTAGCCTGCTCAAGCCCGGTCAGTTAGATTTTGACTTACATTAAACTACAGATAGACGATAACGAGATTAAAATATACCCGTTCGATGATGGTTATCAAAGAAATTTGATGACCGATGTGATGGTCTGGCCCTGAGGTCTAAGTGGAGCCCCTAGATATTTATACAGTACATATATAATATATTTAAATATATATAAATAAATATAAGCAAACTATATCAATGTTAACAAAAGGAAGGATGTCAGTACATAATCAATTCCTTAACTTTAAAAAATTTAACCGACAAACCTTTTAATTTGAATATAAATGGTTGGTGAGAAGTTCCTATGAGCAGCTTCAACAATAAATAATAAATGTAGTCTGTAATTGGAGTTTGCAAGTATTCGACCTAATTTCCCTTCAACTTTCAAAATATTTAGAGCATCGGAAACTCAATGCTCATTAAGATTGCTTGGAATGGTATGCTTTTAAGACTCGCTTGCTTATGTTCCATTACCCCACAGTAATTGTAGTGGACAGGAATGCTGGTATTGCCTCGACGATTGGAATCAGTCAACGCATGATTTATTCATCCAACCGTGATAGGTTCCCTGTAGGTTATTTTAGTGGTAGTTATTGTAGGGTCAACATACAAGTATGTTTAATGGCATCATCTACAGTGTCAGCACATATAAACACGTAAAGGACGAATCACAGTGACCCATTAAATGCTTGAAATGTCGTGACACAAGTCGAGAGTGAGTTTCAGGGTGTGGACGCCCACGAACTAAAGGCACGGTCTCCAAATGATTGGAAATTGTTTACGAGGTATAGTTAAAGAGTTACATTCCGAAAGCGGTTAGTAAGATGTTTAGCCTGGTGGGGAGTACATAGGATTTTTATGCTTTAGCCACAGAATGAATGAACCTTAAAGTGAGTGACCAAACCTTGATGTCGCTTGACTGGGGGCCAGAACAGCTCGGTGAGAAGTAGTCTGATGTGCTAACTACAATGTTCACGACAGACAAGCCTAGCTGCAGAGTCTTGCACCAGCTGTAAGCTCCTGAGTCCACAGGCAGGTAGACCAGTTGTGCCTAAGATTGTATTGCGAAACTGGTTGACACGATGCCGTCAGTTGGTTTTCCTAAGATATCGTGTACACCCGGAACTACACTACACCCGTGGTGCCACATTCGCTAGATGTGATGTACAAAATGAAAAATATTCGGTGCTCATTTTGGTGATCCCTGATCCAGCGCCCGTGGACGAATTCCCCCTACCCACCGTTAATAAAAGGGTGTTATGTATTTTTGCTACCACTTCCGTTCGATTGTCCTCAAGTGTTGTAATACTACCTCTTCACATTGTTTGGAATAGCCAAAGAAATCAAAACGTGCCAACGGCAATACGGCTACTATTTAAACCTACGGCTTTGTACAAGTGTGCTTGTGATTCAAAGTTATAAACAACAGGAGTCACCATTCACCTCGATAATTGCATGCGATTGCACTCGAGCTCTTTCCAGCTATTGCCTCAAGTGGTTTGGTTCTTTTGGCAAACCAAAGTTTTTAAACAGTGGTACAGTGGCAACAGCCACAAAAAGCATAGCCCAACTAACATTTGATTCCAAATTAGAGCGAATGGTAGTACTTGCACATTCTTAGGTTTTGGCCTCAGATGGCCCTGCCCAAATAAGAGCCCAACCAATTCAAACGGCAACCATGTTCTCAAAGATCTTTGCATAAATGCAGGTTTGAATTTAAATAAAAGATAAAAACCATTAATTTCTAGCCCATTTTACTTGAGAGTTCTCAAACTATGGGCACTGATAGCCAGGCGCAGATTGCAGCCGTAAGTAGTCAAATTGCAAAACAGATTTTCAACAAAAAGCTAAATCCAACTGCGTTTTTATTTCATGCGATAAAAATAGTATTCCAGGTTTACCCACTAATTGTCTAAATTTGTTTGCTCGCGCGTTCTTATGCCATGGCCTCCGAAAGCCTGTTCAAATGGTAGCCAAGAATAATCGGAACGCTATAAAACTGCATCTTTTACAAACCGATTTTTATTTACAGTGATAGAAAATGCTGTGCAAAGTTTAACCACCAAATAAAAGCCGACCACTCGTCCTTGTTCTTAGGCTGTGGCCTCCGATGGCCCAACCCAAACAGTACCCGTAAAAATGTAAACTGCAATCCAGCCACCATTTAAAAAAACTATCCAGGCAACTTTGGTTTATAAGATATTTATAAATTATTTAGAAGAAATTTCTAGTTCAGCTCGTCCAATCTAATGTGCTTGTGCAAGTTCTCATGTTATGGCCTTTAATGACATGGGTCAACTTACCACCTAATACAATATTTTGATACAGCTGCCATTTCCATGAAGTTTTGTTGCTGCGTTTTGATTCCTCATTACAGAAAACAGCATTCCGGTTTTACAACTAAATTCCATACCATATTGCATAGCGGTCTCATTCAATGGCCTTTGATGGTACTAGCCAGCCAGCCAGATTTCCCTATGCAAACTACCATACAGCTGCCATTTCCACAGAGCCTTGTGCTGTGCCATTTTGATTTCACGTAATGAAAAAGTTTTCCGAATTTACAAACAAACATCGTTCCAATATGCTCGCTCGACCTCACGCAATAGCCTGGGCCACCGTGCACTTTTGAACAGAGATATAGCTGCAATTTCCTGTTTTTAAGTCCCACAGGTTTGACCGCACTTCACCTTTGCTAAAAGAGCTAAGATGGCCACTGACTGATCAACAGATATGCAGCAATGCTCTTACGCTGACCCATAAGGCCCGCCACGGCTTGGCTATTCCATACCTAGCTGAACGGCTGCACTAATTTCAGCCTCCTCGTGCCCTCAGGTCCTGTATGGACAATAAATTAGCTGTACAATTCCTTTGCTGAAAGACCATTGGCAGCATAAGCTTTAGCTCTGCAAGTCCAACACTGTGGAACTCGCTTCCACGATTCTTTAGCAACGACAACTACTCTCCTGCTGCCGACTATGGCTCATCCCTTTCAATGGTCCTGAGCTGCTACTTCCATGCTACTTACTACCTCAACTGCTCTCCTGACTCTGCTCTCCTGACTCTGCTCTCCTGACTCTGCTATGCTTCCACTTTCTCTCTGTTGTGTGAGATGAAGCCTGATGGCTACCAAGCTACCTGAGCACCAAAAGCCGCTTAGGCTGCGAGTGCGCTATACAAAACTGTGCCGCGTAACAGCCGCATAGTCTTTGTGTTTTTATGAATTTACAGACGGAGATACATTAAATCACTTTTCTGTAATGGGTGGAGCCCAAATGCGGTTATATGTGACTTCACTCCACGGTATAGTCACAAGTGTTCCTGATTACTGTTAAATGTCATTGCATACCAAATGGTTATTGCTATGCTTTGGCATCCTTTGGACGGGCCAGCTCTCTTTCCTATAGATAAATGCATAATTTATTTGTACAGCACCCTAAGAGAACCCAATCTATTCAGGCGCTTCACATATGCCACGGGGCTCAAGCCCATGACCCGGCAGGACCTTGGTGGAGGAGAGCACCTTAACCACTAAGCCAATCACTACCCATACACATTTTAACTGTGATACAATAGCGCTTGCGTGACTGCAGTTTTTATTCCTCTTAGTCGAAATCAGCGTTTTAAGTTAACCTTATTTGTGTGACACAGCATGAGCGTGCATATCATGCTCTGGCCCTAAATCAACCGGGCAACCAGCGTCGCCATTTCTAAAATTTGGTAAATCTGCTATGTCAACAATAAGCTTCGAGCAACTGCAGTTTTAGCTCCGAGTTACCGACAACGGTTCTCGTGCATTACCTACTACAGAGCCTGACATAGCACTTGCCCGTTCGAATGCTACTGCTTCCCATATCCACGCCTGGAAAATCTCCCTAAGTATTCAAACCGATACAGCCGCCACTCCCAGCAATATACGTTGCTTAGCTGCGGTCAAGCAAAGGTTCTTCAGGTTTACCCACCAAACTCATAGCATTGCGTACGACTTTTAAATCCTTGGGCCACCTCTAGTCGGGGCCCTAGAGGCCATAGCAAAATAGGGCGTCAGAGCAATGAATGACATAAAATATGGAATCTTTTTAGTAAGCCGGTACACTAGTTTCTATGATGTGAAATAAATGCAGAATTTTGGTGAAGTTTAAAAATTAATAATAATAATTCATTTTTATAGCGCCCCAAGAGAACTTAATCTCTATTCACGTGCTCCACATGTGCCTCAGGGCTCGAGCTGATGACCTCAGCCAGACCTTGGTCGGGGCGAGTACCTTTACCGCTGAACCAATTCAGCTAGTTAAAATAGTAGATGGATTTCAGCCCAAAAATGCTAAGCTGGCAAGAATATAACACGCAAGCGGGAAGAAATTTAGTTGATAAACCGGAAGCACTTTATTCTGTAATGTAGAATAAAAACCGTGGTAGCGAAACACTTATAGAGAAATTGGCAGCTGTATCATAGTTTGATCATGCATGTAATTGTGGGCCATATTAGCCCACGAAGTAAGGTGCTTGCTATTTCCGACCGAGGTCGTGGGTTCAAGTCCTGCAGTGGGCAATCCTGTATTTTTTCAATTGCAAGAGGTGGTGATATCTGTCAATGTTCTTCTGCCGCTAAAAATTCTTGGCGTACTTAATCATCTGGCAATTTACGGAGGCTGGCCGGCCACATCAACCGGAGATCGTAGCTAGCGTGAAAACGTTCACACCGTATTCCATGAAACTTTGAGGGCAAACTCAGAATTTAGTTTTTAATAATGTGGATTTGCATTCACATTTGTAGGGTTATTGCAGTCGAAACCCATGGCAACCCAGCCATTGCAGGCAATTGCTTCTTCAATAACGAGTATGCACAACTGCAGTAATGGTTATGGTTAAATTAGGACCATTGTTTTCTATATAGCTGAATTAAAACAAGAGTTGCCTAACTATTATAACAAAATCAGCCGCAGCGTCGCAGTTAGATTACTATGGACGGATGGTTGGCCAGGGAAATAGGAGGCCTCAGAAGGAGGACACTAGTACAATACGCTAAAAAATGTGGTTGGTAAACCCGGAATACTTTTTCAAGTGTTTAGAAAAATAAAAACCGCAGCTGCGACATACCCATTGTGCAAACTGCAGCTGTATCGCAGATTAAAAATTTAGGGAGGGTAGCTGGCTTGGGGAATCGGGGAGGGGGCCATGGCAAGATAATGCTCATTCACTATACTAGACAATTTAGTCTGTAAGTG
Organism: Cristatella mucedo; assembly: GCA_009760855.2. NCBI lineage: Eukaryota > Metazoa > Bryozoa > Phylactolaemata > Cristatellidae > Cristatella > Cristatella mucedo. The sequence goes on from WPIO01000020.1 coordinate 5,535,883, forward strand.
TGTATAATGTGGAAGCGAAATTGCAGCAATGCGACGTCAATTGTAGACAATGTAATTGACTATGAGTATCACTGTCTCGTATTTTACAGGTATTCAGTCAAAAACTACAGTCCTGTGAAGTCAACAGATTCCATATCACACTGTATGTGCCGAACCTCTTGAAAATCCAGACAGTTGTATTTAAGCCGTTCAAATTAAAGACATCAACAGCAATTATTGCTAGTTAGAATGCAATTATTTTCGTTAAACGAAATGGAATAAAAACTAGTCTTCTGAATTCCAGGGATTGGTGAGGTCGTTCGATGAATTATCATGCACATTCAAGGTGGAGTGGGAATACGCCCAACCGACCAAGCAATCTAAGGGAAAGCACGTAATGGCCACTGCTCTAGACTGAATCAGCCGTCCAAGGATTTAAACGGTGCGACGACAGTAGACTCCGCAGCTGCTGCGCATCATCGCGAAGGACTGACTTTTTTCGAGCACTACACACTTCCGGCTAGCCCGGCTAGAAGGGGTTGTATCACAAATATTAAAAACGTGCCTATAGTAAGAAATTAAAAAAGTAAGAGCCTTGAATAGCCGTTCACCAATGCTGAGGCGCTCACAAAAAAGGCTGTGCTTCACCGGTTTAGTTTACCCTTCATGATTGTTATAACTACCAGCCGGCGAGTTGACCTCGAGTGGGCGTATCAAATATTTAATATTCAAAAATATGGATAACTACGATACATTTTCGTGGCTAAACCTCATAACTGAATAAGTAGGTTTCCTGGATAGGTTGAAAGACTTTTTATTTTCTTATGAAAAAGTTCACTCAGCTATAGCAGCCATAATAGCACATGCACAAGTTAGTCTAAAGCTCAATGCCTATCTACCATAGCACTTAGACCCTGTTCTCAGCTAACGGTCATTTGGCATCAGTGGAGCTAAATGTCCCGTTCGGGAAGTCGTGTGTAGCGCTTGTAGCTAAATTAATGACCTGGATCTCAAACAACTCTACTCTCCAGAATTCAAAATTGCAATTCTTTCTTCGGAAGTAAATTTTATTCGAAAACTTGCCATTCCTGTAAGTATGATTTATTAACTGTGAGATAAGTTCCTTCTTCCGTTTCACCGCTAGTATAAAGCTTGGCCGGTTAAATGATCACGCGAAGGAAAACTACACTCCGTTGGATACCGTTTTCATATAGAACGGCTAAATAGCGGTGCTTGTTGCAGTCCAATGTCGATAACTTGCTTATCTTATAATGTAAAAGCTCGCCAGGCGTTTTGAAAAAGGTCATCAGTTGACCAGCTAAAGTGTGGTGTAGCTCCTTAACCACATTCATGCTAACATCAGTTAGATACAAAAACATCCTATCTAAAGAGAAGCAAGTATCCGAGACGTCGTATGTGTAATTTAGATTCCACAACAACTTGCCTTTGTGAGTGATACATTTGATGTGATTAAAGTCAAGTTCCCGTTGAATTGTCACTATCCACTGGTCAGTGATTGCAAGGCACTCAATTTCCTCTTGGCCGTATCGTATGATAACCGGTTCAGTGTCATTACTTGAATTTAGCACGATAACGTAGCGATCAGCGGGGGATCTACCAGCCTTATAGTAATCGAAGGCTGATTTTGCCATCGCATAGCCATAGGAGGTGGATTTAGCATTCATATAGCGATATGAGGCGGATTCAGCGTTCTTCGGTGCGTTTCTTTTGTAGCAAAGCAAACCGACTAGATTGCCGTGACAGGTCAGCTGTTTAACCGTACCATGGCTCAGCTGCCATCGCTTGGCCTCCTGCCACGTCCCTGTCAGTTGACCGCGAGTTGTTGGCTTTAGTGCTACGACAGCTCGCTGTACGTTAAGCCACGTGATGATACTGGGACCCTCTGTAGAGCAATCTCCCAAAACGACGTCCACATGCTTAAACGTATCTCTTAACTGATCATTTTTGTATCCTGGATTCCAAGTTGAAAGCGAATCTCCATCGTCGTTGCAGATTGTTATGCCTTCAAGGCCACAGGCAAACGCAACCATATTAGGACTCAATATTGCTACGTCACTGCACTGGAAATTGAGATGGACAATTCGAAGGCTAGTATCAGATGCTTTATAAGGATCACTGCCTTTACTGTTATCTCCACTTGGATGTATCTCTGAACGAATGAAACAAAAATCACAATAAAAGTTAGGTATAAAACAGCAACTGTGGATTTAAATTGGGATCAGCAAGCATCATTGACGCACTCAATGTCAGTCTAAGGAGGGCTTCTTCTACTAGTATCTAGTAAGTGAGACCACTAGTGATAATGGTCAGTAAGTTGAAGAATTTTAGCGAGTCTAATGAATAGAAATAACAAAAGATCGACTTCCAATTGCACCTTTATAAACAAGTGTTTACTCCTGCCTCGAGTATTTACATCATGGCTTTGAAAGAAGGAATGCCTGAGGCTTTCTGGTAATAATTATCGAGACGATCCCAGAGCTAGTTGGGTACATGCATGCCACCATGCAACGACAATTGATTATACATAAATTAAACTTTTATTACGCCCTAATTGGTGTATAGGGCAATAAGTATATGCTTATAAATGCGGCTAATTCACCGTGATTCTAGCAGTTCATAGACTATCTAGATGGAGCAAATAAACCAGATAAAGTGTTAGAGGAGTCAGATATTTTCATGTTTCGGGGCAGGAAGACTATCTTGAAGTGATACATGGCATACCAAATTATAGGGTGTATTTGATAATATAAAAAACTGCATCAGATATGCCAATTAAAGCAAATAATAATCAAAGGTGGGCCCAGTGTAGAAAACATGAGTCGAATGGAAACAGCTTAGCAGAATCTCCAACTAGAAACCTAATCTGAATCTTGCTTAGGTAAGCAGGCAAAGTGAGCGCCGAAACGAGTTTCATCTATGCATTTGAGTAATGCAAGCCGGAACAGGTTCCTCTTGAGCTACGACTTAAAAAAGATGCAAAGTCATTGCTATTAATGACTGTAAGCCCCACGTAACTGGAGCTCTAGACTTTGATTGGTGCGAGGTGAAGGTCTGAACACCAAAACAACGCAGTTTATTATTAGGAGATAAGGTTTCTGACTAGCCGTTGGCGTAAGGGTAAACTGGTGTAGCAAGTTAACCGGATACAATAATAGATGAACCAACGTCTCAATGTTTAGGTAGGAAATGACCTATAACTAATGACAATTATAATGCCAAATCACGTTGTATATTTGCTAATATAAGTCTGACCCACATAAACCCATGCTCGTATCCATTCCAGACTGTCAGTGCTCTATCGGTACTACGTCCAGTTTCCTATCGATTAGAATGCTTTGAAAGAACAAGGCAGCTCCTCCCGTTGTACTGTATAGAAATAACACCATGCCCGTATACTAACTACTCTTCTGCCCAGAACGGGTAGGCGAGTGTAAGGGAGTACATTTACATATAAAGGCTTGGCATTCTTAAACGTATTTTAATTCCTAGTGGGAAACCACTAGAGTTCACACAGAAGCCAGTTGAGTTTCAGTAGCTTGATAAACCTTGACCTATATACCAGAAACCTGAAGCTTAAGATAATTAAAAAATATCCACGTTTCACTCAGTTTTAGTCGTCGAGAGCTAAGAGCTATTTAATTGTTTGAAATCACTTTGTAAGATAGCTCCTAATCTTAGATAGGGATCTAACATGATTGGTAGCTGCGGGCGCAGTCTTCTTAATGAAGCTTTTAAAATTTAGGCAGCTGTCGAAAACAACACCTAAATTCCGAGCATAATGTGACGATCGCACAGCAGCATCCCATATAATAATAGCAAAACTTGCTAGTCCAATCACACGTTTTAGCAGTTCCGTTGTATCCTCATCTAGTTTCAGGAAATTTTCTGAAATGTATGATCGCATATCTGCAAGGCAAGCGTGAATTTTATCAGTCAGTCACGCAGATTCCAACAGTTTAAATGACAAATACAGTTGAGTATCGTCGGCATAAAAGTGACGAACTATTTCATCGGCCCAAATCACTTAATAAGGGGTTGAGTATAAAGGGAGAATATCAAAGGACCAAGGACTAACCCTTGAGGAACTCTTCTATTGACTGGTCAGGTGAATGATACTTCAACCCCCGTGTGGCTCGGACTGAACGCAATTGGACAAGTACAATTTCAACCACGCCAATTTCTTGTCTGGCAGGTCGATCGTTGTTCTCTATTGTTCAAGTATGATATCATGATAACTAGTGTATAAAGGTTCTACACGAGAGCTCACTTGAATAAACCTCATGTAGCGAGATTTATTTTGCTGAGGACTTTGATAACTGTCGTCAGATATCCACAGCTGCATGGTTAACCACGCAGGTCTTGCAAGGGGCGATTATGCATTGCCTGAGGCGAGTGGTAATGATAGCGGAGCCATTAAGACTCTTGTGCCACTATATTAATAAGGCTGTTAAAACAGCCAAGGTTTTAAATTTCTAATTTTGACGGCTGCACTCTTATCACGGGAAGCCGTGGTGTCATTATTGCTACTAAGCTGCATGTATGGTAATAAGCCAGTCTGGGAAGTGTTTTCACCTCATGAAAGCTGGTTTTGGAATGATGTACTTTAATTTATGATAGACCAAGTGAGATTTGATAGCGGAACTAATCCAGAGAATTCGGCATTCGCCATTTAGGTAATAAGCGTGTTGACACCGGCTGCATGGGAATTAAGTAAGTCGAATTAAGAGCAAGGCTCGGAATAGTAGAAGGATAGGTAAAGCTGGGTTCGGGGTCATAGAGATAAAGATAATGCTTTGCGATAACATCATCTAGAGGTTGAGCCTAGACGAAAAAGGAAAGTGGTCTAAAAGCAACGTTTGAGGAACTTAAGAATTTAAGTGCTTGAGCTATGATAGATGTCTATATGCATCTAAACTCTGTAATGTCAGTAAAAATACAGCACTAAGTGCAGCACTGTGTCATTAAGACATTGAATTGTGGAGTGAAGAATTTTAAGTATCTGGTGATCATTGGCATTAAATTTTGCGGAAAAAAACAAGTGGTTCACTAAAGGAGAATCTGTCGTGATCTGAATCATTTAGAAACTAAAAATAAATGATCAAAAGAAGAGCTGACGACAGAGGGCTTTGCTCAAAATCTAAACAACTTCATAGCCTATTAGATGAATTTATGTGACCTAAAGATTATCTGGATGCCACTCACTCAATTATTTTGAATAATGAAGGTTAAAGTAAGAGTGGACAAAATGTATTTAAATTATCACAATCAGTGCTGTTGTTTGATTTTAAGCAATTTAAAGTAAGCTTGGAACACAGCTGTCTGCTTCAACTAAGGAGATGACTTTAATGACAATAGGGGTATAAGTTTACAAATTTATTTTATTTGGGCCACAACTAATCTAGCTCAAAAAACATTGATACATTATTTACAGCAGTAGCACTCTTTTTATATAAGTGTTGAAGATAACTTTAAAGACTAGATCACGAGCAAAAAATATTATGAAGACAGCAAGAAGGGAGGAATCCAGAAGGAAGAATGCCGAGAGGTTGAGATAGTGTAATATTAAAGAGACTGTATTTCGCAAGAAGAGTCTCTAATCCACCTTATTTTACTAATGATGAATTTGGAGATATCTTCTCTTACTGTAACCACTCAGATTATTCGGCAGAACGGTTGATATTGTAGCTGTTAAAGTGGTCAAAGCTGTCGCTTAGCAATGTTTTGGTAAGAAAGGCGAAAGCATTTTATCACTGACTTATGAGTTAGGCTTCAGCTAATATGGATTATTAGAAATGAAACTATATTATAAACTTTCATAGTTTGAATTTACGATCTGAATATTTAGGTGAATTTCTTCAGTCGCTGTCTAGTGTTGATTGGTCTTTCAACTCAGCTGTACGAAGGTAGACCGAAAGAACAGAGGGTTCCGTTGATTACTGTTAACAGCAGAAATGCCAGGAGAAGTCAGGTTTTGGATTTTCCTGTGATTTAATATGTCAAATGGGGATACGCGTTCCAGAGAGAATTAAATCTGCACATAACCATATGCATCAAAATGGACTAAGATAAGGTTTAATGCAACATCAGCATTTTGCTAAACTAAAAAGTCTCTACAGAACCTGGAGAAAACTCCCCGTTCTGAACAATATTATCACTTGCATTAGCAGTTGAGCGAAAGTTCAGCAGAAATATGGCTAGCTGAAGCAAAATGTTACAAGAACTAGCAAACCACAGAAGCTCTCATCAAAGTTGAAAACACGTTAAAAAAATTGCTTATCTATGACTGATCGTTGAACTTATTTTACGCAACTTACCAGAAGCTATCTGAAATGACTGTTGTAGTAGCGATGTTGTTTGTTGAGTGAAATCGCCAGTAGAAATTTCAGAGTGAATCTTACGTATATATTTGCACTGAGAAGGATTATAACACTGGCCAGCTATTACAATTGCATCACCAGTACCCTCATCTCACTCATTGTGGAAGAAACTGTTTTAGTACTTCATCGGGATTCAAGAATCATCAGTTTGAAGAAAGCTATTATTAACTTGAACTAACTAAAACCATTTGTATTACTATCGGTTATAGCATCTTTAATCACCACTTAGCTCAAAATCGGGAAGTTTCCATTACGGAATAATGCTAAGACAACAGAAACGCCGACTATTTAAAATGCCACAAGAGGCTTCAGTAAATAATTTCACTAAAAGGTATTGAGTTTTCCTGAAAATTAGACCTGAAGAGAAAATAAACTTTAGCATGGGAGAATTAAAGCCATATCCCAAAAACAAGCCCCGTGGGCAGCTTTTTCTGCAATTGAGCAGCTTTTGCAGAAACTATAGGAGTGTTGTCACGTGGTACCAGACAGCTGAGGAATACTAAGAGAAGTGGACGGAAGCAGGAAAGATTTATACTGCAGGATCAGAGCATGATATCAGTAGTGGCGAGAACGTTTTTGTTCAACTAAATGCTGATCCCACTGGAACCAATGACTTTGGGGAAATATTCTAAACGTTAGGGGCAAATGGTGCTTAGTATAGACAGTGAGGATGCCGCATGGGGAAGAGTCTATTAACAACATCATGTAGTGCTCCCAAATTACGGTATGTGTTCGCATATGTTGACATGCTCCGTATTGCCTGGGGCACTATGCATGGTTTGCGAGGGCGCACATAGGCACACATTTGCATTATCCACATACCATAATATCAAGAAGGCACTATGGGGCGGCGATATTGTGTGGGTTACAACTTTATTTCTGAGGGCTTGGGTGCAATCAAACGTTTTGCTGGGCGCTTGGCTATTTCTACGGTAGCAACACTTTGAAAAAGTTTGGCAAACGAGATGAGTCACGTTTTCTCATCTCGTCTCGTCTTGACTCGTGTGACTTTTGCTTTGTTCATCTATTTTTTGTTTCTTCTTGTTAGCCCAATTTTGGCCTCTAGTAACTGCCACCATTTTTGTCGCCACCCCATTTTAAAGTCTTCAATATGATGCTATATTACTTAATTTAATTGTAGATTACATGGAATAATATTTTGACCTTTGAACAGGATAAATGTAAAAAGAAGAAGCTATTTCGTCGAGTACAAACCAAAAATTTTAGATGACTCCTAAGGCACGAATCTGATGGATTTATATTTAGAGAAGAGGTTGGTTCTTCGAATAGTCTGGAAATGCCAAGCGGAGTACGAAACCGCAGTCAGCAGGTGGATGAGGGCATGCTAAAAAGCTCAAGTGTGAATCAGGTCGGCAAGCATCATTTTCTGAGCTACAGGCATCATCACTGAATGGATCTTGGGCAAGAGAACAAGGGCCCTGATTTTGCGAAAGGCTCATATCATAGTGTTCGGTCTTGCACCAGAGTTAAAAATAATCACAAAAGCATTACAATACTGGCTGGATGGCTTTCTCAATAACTATGAACTGTCTCTAAGACCATCGACAACTCTCTTCAGGCTGTAAGATTGTGAAGCTGTTAAACTTTGTGCTTATGGTTGCTGACACTGTGTATACAACTATTAAAAATATTTGCATGCTGACACTGTGAATATCACCTCTAATCATGTTATGCTTGTTGTCATTGAGCTTGCTACCACTACCCATTCGATAGCACTTCCTTTGCAGCTAATTAAAAGTGTCTAGAAAGACAGAGTTATATGAGGGTGCTATAAAAAACTTAATTATCATTCTTATTATCCTTTAACGTTTATTTACATTTAAGCTCTCTGTTGATGGTATTGATATTTCCAATTGTCAACTTCCCAACATGATTGGGGTGATTGAAACTGCGGTACTCAAGGGCCAAGGCTTTCAAATGTTTATTGATCATACTCTCCCCGTTATCTCAAATGACTATTGATCAGACGGTGCCTCATCAATCTACGTTCGGTAAACTGGTTATGCACATGCAGATGTTATCTGTATTTTGGCGATTCGTCTAAATGGAAAGGAAACCACAACTCTTATCATCAGTAAGGGACAGATATTTAAGAATGAACGTGTTTCATATGTTATTGTTCTCGAAACCAAAAACGCCTGATGCCCACAACCAGTTATAAAGAAATGAGTCGGTTTGATGCTGCCACTTATTTTGCGAGGTGGGTATAGTGGTCTGCTAGTCTTGGATTCAGCCAACACTCACCGCCCTACAGACGTAAAGAACTTCCGTGCAGGAAGGGGGTGTGAGAGGGTGAGAGATAGTGAGAGAGGGAGAGCGAGCGAGAGAGGGCGAGAGCGGAAGCAGAATATATCGAACAAAGTTTCTAGCTTGAATCACTATCTATATCCAGACTTTTGATCTTGCAATAAAAAAGCCATTAACGGAACATTTTCGGTGATAGTACACAAGGTAAGGCGGTTTCTACTCACGACCTCGGTCCCGATGTCGTAGGTTTGAATCTGGCTGCGGGCGATGCCTTATTGTAGCTAAAAGTGGTGGTAATAGCCTTTAATGCTCTTCTCCCGTTACACAAAAATAGGCTTTTAAATCACCTAGTTTTCGTTTTTTTAATGACTACATGGAAAATAGAATGAGAGAAATCTGTGCGGTAACTTTATTAAGTAAGCTTGGCCTGTAAGTGGTCGTTACGCGAGTGAAGAAAGCATGGGATATAATTCAGACAGCTGTGTTCATAATGCACTAAAAGCGGGCTAAATGGACAAGATGTGCTCAAATAATTCTATTGATAGACATGAAAGACTGTGGCAAAAAGGTTCCACTGGAAACGATGTGGCAAGTATTTCATGTAGGAATACATATTTTCGAGATTAACGACGATGTTCCAGAAAAGATTAAATCACTATATTTAAATATAAATAGTTTTTTTTTCATAAAAAAAAAACAGATTTATGTATATGAATGAATACAGATTTGACTGCAAGAATAAAATAAGACATCACCTGATAACAAGCCCTTAAGGCACTTTTAGAAGGTAAACCAAATCTAAGACAATCTCTTATTTTCGGAAAACACAGTAATTATTCTAAGCAAAATCTGCAGACGTAATCTACAGGTTAATTATAATAATAATACAATTGATAAAGCACCCTCGGAGAACTCAATCTATGTCTTGGCACTTTACATTTGTTGCAAAGTAAAACACGATCGAATGTTGAGTGGTATCAGACTCGATAAGCAACATGAATAGCATGGATAGGGGTGACATGCACAGGTTCGGCATGCAATTTTAGCTAGTTGCAGGTTTTCTTTGAGTAATTTTGTGAAGATCTATTGTACCTTAGAAGAATTAATTGAGAATTTCCGAATGCATTGTAAAGTTAAGCTCTTGTGATACCCATGCCGTAGTGCTCAGTATGGACCATTCTTTTGCATAGGCATTATGAGACTGTATGTAACCTCAGGAATTGCTGTCGATTCGGTTGCACTGGAAGCGATTTCAGCTCGCTTATTGTCTTGTGGCTATAAAAACAGTGTATCATCCGTTGCCGATGGCTTTTATGATCAGCAGTTGCTTCAGGGAATGGCCAATATTCAAATATCCCTGTTTGCAGCTTACCTAATTTACTGTTTAATCTGATCGGTAGGTTTTTGTGTCGGAACTCTTTATATGATGTTTAAAAGTTTCATAAGTTTGAACAGTTCTCTCGACGCTGCAGCACAAAATGGTACGTATCCCTGAAGAATGAAGGATGAGGGCATTCGCCTGAATCTTCAGCTTTCTCAAGGAAAGCTTCACTCAGCAGACACAACGTAATGCTTGAAGGGTACGGGGAGAACATCTGAGCAAGTCATAATGGTGTTTAGTTGATTAGGACACGTCAGGAGCTTGCTCGGTCACAATTCAACCAACGAATGTGCAATAAACCCATAACAATTCATGAAATACATATAGACTTAATTATCAACTTTTTCTCTTTTACCGAGACCTTGATGAAACCAGCTAATTGCCTCACCATTTTCAAAGCAAACAACAGGCTTCTCTTACGTCCATAGCAATAGATCAGTCTAAATTAGGAAAATAATTACAATTGCCGAAATTATTTCCCACTATTTCAAAAACTTTGAAGTCTCCTCGAAGCAGTGCTATATTTAGGAAACTTCACTTGAGTACCTTCGACCACAAGCGGCCACTGGTGGTAGTAATCTGGTGTCCCAGGTACTAAGTCATCACAGATTTACAACTTGCGTGGCTTCATTTCAATTAAGGGACTTACACATTTATATTCTCTCATTATAGCTGTTTTCAACATTCACTTTCATCACTTGAACAACGCCTTAAGAGCAGTCCTTTGTGAAGTGACTGACTCAATTTTTTGTGGCTCATGTGCATGACCAAACGCACGATAAGAGACAAACACATTTTAGCACACACAAAATTTGTCCCAAAAACGCATGCTGCAATCCTTTAGGTTCATTTAATTCTGCTCATATAGATGTACTTGGATTTCATTCTATCTTCGTGGTGTGATCCTTAACACATGTAAACAAGTGGGTGAATTTCGATATCACTAGGCCGCTGACATCGATGCTGTCTGCACGCAACTATTCTTTTCGATCATGCTGCTCAATCCCGCTTCCGACCTGTAACTACTGGTAGAATGCTGCAGCAAGACCCTAGCTGGTATGCTGAACTACGTTTTCAATTCTAACCAGTAGCCATTAGCCCCTATCAACATGCCGTGCGATCAACTGCAGGCAAAGTCTAGCTACATTTACTGAGCATAAGCTTAAGAAAGCACGTACACATTATCAGAACCTACTGCCTCCAGCCAGGCAAGAGACGACTGCTGGAGATTCTACGGACTGAATCTGGCTAAGGCCTAATCTATCTTCCATAAAACAAAAATACCGAGGAATAGCAGAGGCAAGAGTTATCTCTAGGTCATACGAACCTAAAATCCTTTGAGCATCGTACATTTAGTTGGTATGCTCCCGAAGTCTGTAAATCACTCCCAATTGATGTTACGACATCGATAGTCTTGACGACATTTAAAAAGAAACTAAATGTGCACCTGCTGGTCACATTATATGCCAGGTAAATGCAAGTTGTCCTTTAAATGCATTCATGTGCTTATACTGAGCTATGCAACCACTAAACGAATTTACATGCTCACACTGTTCATGTTTCCTCCTATCATTGTATGCATTTTGACTTTGCACATGTTTCCACTAATTATTTTCTTATTCTTCTCGGTCTGCGTGTAAAGTGAATAGACAGAGATTAAGTTATGGGAGCGCTATGCATGACTTTCTCATATTACTACGGCACACACTTGCACTTAATTTGAGTCATAGGGATATTGGTACAGGTCATCATGCTACTTGTTGCAGATATTCAAAGGTTTCAAATACATTTATGCGTAAAAATTAACATAAACATAAACATGTAATTATGTAAATAGGTTCTGTAAATATAAATATTAATATATATCTTCATGACAATACGCCTTCGAATAATTGTTCTGACATTCTTGTCATTAGTATTAGTTTTAGCAGTTTACTTATTCACAGCATTCAAGTTAAGCCTTTTTTACAGTTCTAGTGCTAATGAGTCGGACTACACAGAGGCTAAGCTGGTGCGCCACAAGAACACGCTCTAAAAAGATACCTAACTACTAAGTAATAAGAATTGCCTTTAAACGCCTGGAAAGTAGAATGTTTACAGACTACAGTGGAGCACGAATTAGCCTTGTTTTCATATGGCATTGTATACTAAATCTTTACAGCTATGCGAGCAAAATGGCGGTCGTTTATTCGCTGACTGTCTCTCAGCGGTCGCAGGCTTATAATTTGTTTATGGTCATGAATTGATTACATTTAACTCGAACACGCATAGCCCAGGCTTAAAAACTACCTTTAAAGAGCAAAAACATGATACGGTTCGTCTTCGAGTGCCGAGAATGAACGTACCTGCCATTGGAGCTACCAGTCAGTGCTAGGTTAGGTTCGAGGTTCAATGGTCCCCTGGCAAGTTCCGCAAGCTAGAGTCCTTCCAGGGCCGGCGAGGCAGCAGCGCTGCCCAACCAGACTCACTCGCTAAAGTCACGTGCTCAAGACTCCCGGCCAGACCTGTTTCAGTACTTGGCGATTATGTTCAAAGCAAGGCAAGCGAATTTATAGTACCCTCGACACAATGATCTGGAGAATAGTCTATAAGTTTAAAAACCGAAACAACTTGCAGAATGCCTGGAAGCTGTGAGGTCATTGATCGAATAGAGTAAAGCTTGGAACAAATCAAGCATTTTGGCAAGGACATACCGAAATAAATATAAATTCTCGCTCTCCCAGAAGCGCAGGGGTGAGCAGCATTACTTATATTGTTACAAGCGCCGTTCGCGGTTTCACGCCCAGTTAGCGTTCGGCCACTAACGTAGCGCCCGTAACGGCGCTAGTCTCAGCCGCCGCTCGACGAATAATGCTGACGCCTGAACCTTGAACCCCGGCAGAGACTTTTAGTTACGCAAAGGTACCCAAGTATGCTGTGAAAGATCCTGATGAACAGCTATTGCAGGTGTCCACGTTCGGCTTTACAGATTTTCGTCTTCTGCTGCACTGTCGCTGTGGCTATCGTCTTGAACTCATCTTCCTCGCCAACCACCGTCCTGCCAATGAGCTAAACTTAAAGCGTTTGCAGAACCGGTAAAATTTCATAATTTTAGGTCCTCATCACTTCCCCTGGCCGGAGACAGCGTTGCAGAGATTTCTTAAAGTACACATGAAACGATACCATAGCAAAGCAAGATTATTGTACATTATGCAAGGAGAAGGAGAAGGAGGAGTCCAGTCACCGTTGCACGAGTAATGTCGACTTGGACTTATTTGGGTCTGTATTCGAACTTCCTCAGCAATCCAGTCATGTTTGCCTTTAGTTTAGTTTAGTTAGTCAGCGAGGCGTAGTAAATAATGCCCTTGCCGAGCTGGTTTGGTCTAGCGGTTAAAGTGCTCGCCTCGATCAAGGTCTGACTGAGGTAGTGGGCTCGAGCCCCGAGACATATGTGAAGCGCCTGAATAGAGATTAAGTTCTCTTGGGGCGCTATATAAATGTATGAATTATATATATTCAACATCTGGCAGGAGCATTAATTGGCAGACTTTCGAAAAGCGGTGAAAAGAACCCCAAAGCATTTCCTTTTAAGATACGACACTTTAGCGACCATAGCATGATGATAAGAGCTGCAATTTGATTGAAATTCACGTCATCAACGATGCAGACAACGCGCTCACCAGGTTGCACGTCAATAGCTTTCGCGCCGCCGCAGAAGTCGCACCGATATTGTGATGAGCGGAAGAAACATTTTCCTCAATTCGGAAAGCGTGCAAACAGTTGTCACCATTCAAACATAGAGCTTCCTAACACATAGGCATTCCTTGATATAATCGTGTAGCAGAGGGATGCGACATACAGCATTGTCGCTGCACTGAATATTGCCAAACGCATTTCCTCATCTGGCCCGTAGCAACGCTGGGCTTAAGACGCATTACTTGTAGTGCTCACACCTTCAGTAGATGACGGGCAATTAGAGAAAGGAGCTTGTTCATCGGCAGAGCAGCAGTCGTCAACCTCAGCGACTCGAACGGTAGCAGTCTTCAAGCAAGGTCAACAGTCGCATGCTCTTCAGCGGCTATTAATGGATATGAGTCGCTGACCTCTTCAAACCAAGTGAAGCCACCTGCACGTTGTCAGCAGCAATTTCTATGCACTCGTGAAAAATACTTAAACAAATCTCTGGCTTCTGAAGAAATAGCTTCCCGATTTTGGCACACGGAGTTTCAACTATAGCCTGCACTTGTGCAAAATTGGTTTCTTGATAGCCCTGGATATCTTTTAAATTAACCGTAGTACAGTAAAGCCTGCTGTCGTCATTAGCAAGCTCAATTTATAAACAGGTACCAGTATCAGCACTACTTTCAGCTGACTGCTTATTAGCTATGACATTGGCAATAGATATTCCGAATTGCTGCATCAGAGCATTTTGAGCTAACTGCCGCACTGACGTGCAATGTAATAAAAAAATGCCACTGCCTTGGCTGAGAGTGTTTAAATAAGGTCGTCTTTTCAGCTGATAGGTTCATTTATAGAGCCAACGTGAAGGGAAAAGCTATTAGCATTCCAATATATGAATGATCTGAGCTGAGGTGGTGTGCATCGTATCAGCAGCTGCGAGTGTGATATTATTACTCTTCATCAATTTCGCTTCCTCGGTGGAAAGCAGTGGTAGCAGGGCCATCCATTGAGGCTCCATGGGCCGTAGGCCCCTGCTGGAAAAGGTCCGACGACACACGGTTCGTCGGCTACGTCAAACAGACACCAGTCTCCTCAAAATACACTGAGTCGAAAGAGTTAGTGATTGAGTCCAGTTGTATGTCTTCTTCACTGCTATCAATCCAGCACAGCTCCTCCAGTAAACAGACCGGGACCGGTCTGTTTCTCTTATTGAATGCATCAAAGTGAGCAGATGCCTGCTTCAGGCATCTGAAGCCAGCGTGCTGACGAGTGTTGTGTCTCCCTCAAGTACACCATAGCAGCCTGGTGGCAGAGACTTGAGCTAACTTGAGTGGCAGACTTGATTGCTAGCTGCAGCTAGCACCGATGAACCGGTCAGCAGGCATTGCATGGAAATTAGTTTGTCTCATCCCTTGCGGTAATCCTATGCATCGCTCTGATCTTGAGCATTTTCGGTCAGGCGCTTGAGAATCCAAGATTGTGCTCAGGGGGCTGATATATTAGTTGGTAGGTTGGCACGAAGGCATAGTTTTACTGAGAAGAGTTAGAATTAAGATTTAAGGCACCATCATGACATGCTTGGAAATGACTAGTCATATACGCTCGCTTCCCAAATCCATTGCTGATTACCTTTAATTTGCTTTGTCAAAGCAGTCTAATACCTCGGTCGACAGGGTTATTCCAACTTTTATGATAATAATAATGCACATGATAAAGGGGCCTCGGAGAACTCACATCTCTTTCTAGGTGCTGTACGTTTTCTGCAAATGAAAATCGGTATGCGGCAGTATAAGAGTGCTAAGCAATAAATCTAGGGTAGGGAATGTCAGAGAAAGTTCTCAATGGAACAAGGATGCCTTCGCTTTTAGTTTACGGTTAGCTTACTAACCGATCGATTGTTACGGTGCTTTTTAGAGAACCAACTGAAATCGCTTATTTGCTAATGACTCTTCAGAATTCTTTGAGAGTCAATTGATTTTTTCCTAGATCTATTCATGACATCATCAGAGCTTCTGAAGTGTAATTAGACCTACATTGATGAAGCTAACTGGATGCCTTAGGGTTAAAATGCCTTTTTACCCCAAACAATAAATGGACGGTATGTCAAGCAACGCTGCGGAAGCTTCTGGAAAAGGCTTAGAGACAAAGGTACGTAGAAGACAAAAATAGAAAAAGAGAGAGTGCGAGTGAACTTATCTCAGGCTTCCCTATTACTTTATACCTGCTTTATTTTATTGTTGGCAATATTCAAGCAGAAAGTCATGCTAGTACCAAAAATCAGGGCCAGCTACAGGGTCTCTCATCCTGACAGTACTCACGCGAAAGCTAGCAGCAATCAATGACAAACACCTGGTATCCTGCAGTAAAAGACACTATTCAGTGAAAACCTGGTCACCTTGGAGCAACTGAGATAAACATATGCCAATGTCATCTGTAAAAATATCATTTTTCTCTGCAGCGCGTTTGATCTGCTTTAGCAGCTATTTCTGTTGTAGGTTAAGAATGTGATATCCCAGGACGTATTGATTTAGTATTACGAACTTTTTTTAGAGTTTATGCAAGAGCGACGACTAATTTTCTGACTTATTTCTTAGTCTTAATTGCTGCATCGACATGAAACGTAATAAAAAAATATTACTGTCTTTGCTGGAAGTATTTAAATATGGAGCACCCGTGGCTCTTCACTGATATGTTAATTAATTTTAAAAGTGAAGAAAAAAGCATGTGTGTCAGTATTTCAATAAATCAATTATCTGAGCCAAAGTCAGCATTAGCAGCAGTTGTGAGATCTAAATTATTTGCTTTATATAAATTTCGCATTCTTCGCTGAAAGCTCAGAGTGAACAGCCATTTATGTGAAGCTCGTGACAAGGGTTTATTGCTACACCACCTGATGTGTAGCAATATATCATTAGCTCTTGCTGGGCTTTAACAACATGGTAAAACTATAACAATTCTCATTAGCCAAAACTACAAATTTAAAAACGATAACGCAGTGCCTTATGCCGCAGCCTAGCTTATCTGTGTTTAGCTTATGTAAGTAAGGTTACAAGGATGCATCTCAATATCTCAGTAATATCATGCCGGTGTCAGAATGTGCACGTATTCAGAAAGCAATTAGTTCAGACGAAGCAAATGCAGTGAGAGACATAAGCTTTGCTAGGTTCTTTGTGAACATCAAGTGAGATAACATCATGAAGTGACCTTGGAGGAATTCCAGTATTCTCCATTTTAGATTACTGTCCCAAACATGTCAAAAATTAACTACTCTCTTGATAATTTTTCCAGGAGGGTATATTCTTGTATTGTGACCAGCATGAAGTCAAGCTATTTTTATGTTGCAGTCTTGATTATGTGCTTTCAAAATTTGAGAATTGTACCAGCTTTTTTTATTTATACTTAGCTGAGAAGCATCAGTTCACCTACTTAGCTACATTTCGAAGCCTTTGTAAAAGGTCTGGGGTTATGGGAATCACCTGATCTGTGTAGCGATACCTCGAAAAACACAGAAACCGTTAGGAAACTGTGCACTTTGCTCAACCCGTCACGCGGCTGAAGTCAAGGTATGGCCTGACTTTTCAACATTTACATTTATGCTAACGACGCAACTTTTTTGTGGCAGCATTCGCTGAGTCCGTGTGAAGTGCCCCTGTTTTATTTCTTGGAATTGAGAGTTTCACTGCCTTAGCCGGCAACTGTGCAGCTTTTTCAATGGAGCCGTTGTATTAGCATCCATCTGACGGCTCGAAAAAACAATTGTCTCCATTGGCCAGCATTACGGCATATACGTGATTGCATTTGTTAAGTTTGAGGAAGTTGACAACGCCGCAGTGTGATCTGCAAGTGTCCAGCTCTTACTGGGGCACTATCGTGTCGTTGACTTTCTTAAACAGCGATGGAGAGTCGTCTCCACTAACAAGAACTTACGTAAAGCATAAGTTGTATCCATTTACTTGATCACTTGACCGTGCCGCTAAATGGCCGTCAATTGTGCATCTCATGCAGGAGCAACAACATGTTCGTTTCCGTCAGTTTGACCTGTGAAAAAGTTATCTTTACTGGAAATAATTATAGCATAGAAGTGATTGTATATAACAACTGTCTGGCTAGCTAGAAGTGCTTACCGAAGCATCATCTTGTCAGTTACTATCTTCTGAACCAAAGGGTCAATTTTCTAAACTTGCAGTTAGATCGGAATAGCGAGTGTTTTTTCTTGATGTATTTATCACTTGAAGCCGCCGCGTGGCCTTCAATTTGGCGTTCTAAATAACCACCAATTTCTCAGTGACCATCTGTTTATGAAATAATGTCTTACCTTAACCGCCGGTCATTTTCGAAAGCAGGTTCTGGTTTTTTGGCAAAATTAAAACGCTTGACAAGGTCATGCTATGAAGGTCATTGGTAAGCTCTTACAAGTGTCCCGTCATGTCGGCTGTCATCTTACGGAAAAAATAGTCAGCTGTCTTAACTGGCATGGATTTAGCCTTGCAATCATTTAACTTTGATGTCTTTGACGCCTGTGATCATGCCACTGCCTATCTGACGAGTGTTTAGCTCTATTAAAAAGCACTTTCTGTTGGACGGCATGATCAGTCGACTAAACTGCAAGCATTTTTGCATAGCAAGTGTTAGTTTTTGACAAGCTTGACTCACTTGACCATGCCACAGCCCTAACTGGTGAACGTGCAGATTTTACAGGAACACCATCCTGTCATTGGTCATCTGTATGACCATGGGATCAGTAGTCTAAACTGGTAGTGATTTTACCATATCGGGTGCTAGGTGCATATCAGCTGTCCTTAACAAGCTGGAATTTTTAGTAGAATTTGCTTCATTTTGACTACAGTGGCCCTATTGTCAAGACCACTGCCTGACCGGTGACTGACCAGCTTTTAGATGAGCTCCCTTATGTCAGTGGCTATTTGCTGGACTAAAAGACCAGTTGCATCTAATTGCAGGCATATTTCAATAGCAAGTGATTGTTTTTCACCCATCTGGTGGGTTCACTCAAGCCACTGACTGACACTATGGCGTCATTAGCCATCTTCTGCGATTTTGAAGCAATAGTAGGTTTCCTGTTCCATTACGTCAAGACAAATAAACTGAGTACAGCTCTAACTTATGCGTTCCAGAGCCAGATATATATTTTAAGGAGCAAATACTCATTACTTAATAATATATTTGGTAGTATAGGCAATTTCGATCACCAGGTGCACAACAGTTTACGAATAGTGGCTTACTATACCTGCTAGACACAGCATATTTGTTTGACGTTGAGTTTTATAACGGTGTGAACTGCAGGCTTCACAAAACTTTGTTTTCACCAAATACGAATAGATGGATCTTGCATTCTACATATGCAGCAGCAGTGCTAGTGGATGGCTTGAATGGCATAGGGATATACCACTAAGCTTTATAATAATAATAATAATGTACTTGATAAAGAGCCCTCAGAGAACTTAATCTCTTTCTAGGCGCTTTACATTTGCTGCAAAGGAATCAACTTCGGAGGCTCTTTCCCGGACCGTGTTCGATAGGATCAGGACATATTCCAGGATCGTCATCTGAGCAGCTCCACTTCTGATATCACCCATTCGGTTGTGATCTGAGTATTTTCAAATCAAAACCCGTGGTCAATGTAATTGCAGAGCCACTATTCTTTAAAATCAGCCAGTTATGCTATAGAAACTTCAAGATCAAGTAGAGTGTGCCGTGCGGGTTTTCCTAACTCAAAAAGCATTTCCATTAGATTTGTTTAGCCTAAGTGCATACCAACTTGTAAAAGTAATATAAACACTCTATTTATTTTATCTTGCCGGATAGTTAAGCTCTTTAAGCCCTGATCTATCTTTAGCCACTGCCTCCGCAAGCATACATAACTCCTGCCCCAGGCTCTGGGTTCAGATCTATCAGGATTTGACTCAGTAATTCCGAAGACTTGCTGCTTAGCTTTTCAATCATTTCCTCGTGAGTCAGCTGCTGCTCAGCTTCAGGCTAAATTTATTCCTTTTGAAGTTAACTCGTTAATTAGCGTATGGTCGATTGCCCATCCAAGGATATGCTGGGTAAATGCTGAGGCTGGCTAACTGCTACCAGTGGTGGCTGAATGACTGGCCATGGCTTCTTCAAATCAAGCTGTCTATCATCGTCGGCTCTCTCTCTCACACACTCTAAGCTCCTTCATGTTGCCTCTGTGGATGTCTTGAAATAAAATGCATATCTGCCAACTTCAACTGTGCCAAATGATTTCCAGCCTATCCTAAGCTGTGCTCTGGTACGACCTAAAGCACCTGGCTTATGTGGGTCAGCTTTAACACAAGTTGCAAACCTTATCACCATTGGCTTTTAGAAGAAGTTTTATAATCTATTTATTCTAACTTATTGAATATTAATTACCTATCATTTTGTTTCTCTACTGCTTTATATTTGGAACTCCCAGCTCCCATAGACTCGTGCAAGCTCCATAATGCAGATTCTTAACCCTGGTGCAAAAGTCTTGAATTATGTAACTAACTGCTGCTGGTCTACCGGTCTGTGATCTCAGGCACTTATAGCTGGTGCAAAACTCTGCAACTAGTCTTGTCTGTTGTGAGCATAGCAATTGTCACATCCCACCACTTCATGCCGACCTGTGCTGGCTCCCAATCAAGCAATGGATTTACTTCATAGATTTCTCACTCACATTCAGGTCTCTTCCATCTACGGCTCAAGCCTACCTATCAGTTCTACTCCCCTACCAGGCTAAGCATTGTACCACCCATTTTTGGGAATCGACCTGTTTACCTTAAAATAAATATTACTAGTACAAACTTCAAATCCTTTGGAAACCATGCCTTTAGTTCGTATGCTCCCGAAGCCTGGAACTCACTATCGACTTGTGTCACATCTTCCGACTTGTCAAGATTAAAAATAAATGAATCTGTTCATTGCAGCATCTACTGGTTTCCTGCGATTCTTCCTTTACGTCCTTATTCTTGCTGACACTTTGCTTGCTGCTACCAACAATACTTCCATGCTGACCCTATGAATGTGGCCCCTAACCACGTTATTCTCGTTGTTTATGGGGCGTGCTACCACTAATCATTCGACCATGCTTCCTTTGCTGAAAATGCAGAGTGCCTAGGTAGAGATTTAATTATCTGATTTACTTATCTATATCAAATGCACTATTATTAAAACTACTAGAATATTTTGTGCATCAACAGCAAGAGAGCATCGTAATGGTAGGGCTGGTTTCTTCGTCATAAAGATATCAACAAAAGGACATGCAAACCTGCTTAATGCTTAGATCAAATGCTGTGTTGCAATTCCACTGCTGCCCCTCTGATAGCCCGAATGCACGCACTGCTGCACAGGCAAAGACTAATTGTCACTTTTTCAATGCAATCATAAGCACCTTGGTGCACAGGGCGCATACAACTAGTGAGTTACAGAAGATGAGTACGGATGTTAGAATGCATTGGCAAGCTTTTATGTAGCATCTCTATCTAGGCAGGCCCGAGTTCTGAAATATCTCGTTGCTGAGAGGAAGTCGACTTGAAAGTTGATGCGGTTGTCTTGGTGAGCCGTGATGACTAGAAAAGGCAGTTGCTTTTCACGGCCTTGATTTCCATGTAGAGGATTCGAATCCTGTGGTGTGGGATCCTATATTTCTGATGAAAACACATAATAATCAGCCCTCTCACCAGACTCCGATAGACATACAGGAGTACCCATTCGACTGTGTGCAGACTGCTGTGTGTCCTAGCATTGCTGTATGAAACATAGGGCAATCGACGATTCTTGGTTGGCACAGTCTGAAGCTCTGCTACGAAGAGGCAGCTACAGCTGTTGCAAGAGCTCCATACCCAGTGCTAATAGGGCTGCAGCCCTGACAGGTCAGCAGAGCTGTTCCAGCCTGAATGCTTGGGGTAACTCGGGCAGCTCACCAGCCTGCTCCCTCAACTACTTATTCAGCAAGCTCCCTCTCCCTGATAGCATCTGCTTGACCTGAAGTAATGATTGTCAAGAGGCAGTTATGCTCATTGGTCTAGGGAATGTAGCCTCCACCAATTCGGTGAGGCTTAATACTCCCATGACATAACTACATACAGACATGGCTAACCTGACCGGCTGCATTGTTCACTTGGCTCTTGTCTATTAAAGCAAAGAGCAACTCCGAAATAAGCATGAGGGGTGGGAATCGGCATGCGGGTTCCCTCCCTCGGCTTCCCATAGAGGTGGCACATAAGTTGTAGGCGATTCGGACTTTGGATGCCTAGGAGCTGCTCTTAAGATGCTTTGTCCAGTTCAGTATGCTGCAACTAGTGTAACAGCTGTCCTGCTGTAAGTTGTGGTGAATGCATGAGTGTCAGCCGAATACCCTGCTCTTAATTCCCAGCATCTTGATTGGAGCATGCTTTGTTCATTTGAATTTTCAAGTATCTTGCCTAATTAATGCCGAAAGGTAAGCACTATGCTATCACAGGTGGCTGAACTAAAATGCATTGCCTAGCCTGACTTTCAATAACCTCTTCCCCTTTGTTTAATCTAAGCTAAGCTTTGCTGGCGATACGGTGACCCATCTCTGTCGGGATCTTTTGCAGAAAACCGATATCCGAGTATCTTTGTGGGCGTTTTCCAATTGTGACCCAGCATGAGTCCTGACTATTGATTCCTCGACAAGACCAAAGACAAGACAGCCATCAAAAAGGTATTAGAAGAGCCAACTAGAATCAGCTCCCTATGCAATGAGCTCGGCCGAATCAGTTCCTTACCTACAGCAGTTGATCACTGACTGTCCCTCGCAGAGACATCCTTATCGTCGGCTCTCCTGGTGTGAATGGTGAGATGCACTTGTCACCCAGCTCACCATGGGTGTACCGAGCTTTTCAATTTTCGGCCATGTCATTTGCTTGTGAGACTCATAGAGGTGCCGAGGTGGCCGTTCTTGATCCACTCGATGCTGATTCCGATTGTCGTAGGAATGCTAAACTCGAAGGCTAAGTCGACAAGGGCGTCGTGTGGCACAGCTTGGCCCTGCTGGGATGCCCTTGCTCAGCCGGCAATCGAACTACTAAGGAGTGCTGTCAGCCAACTGTACCAGTGCCGAGGCCCTGGAGAACGACTACAGACCTGTAATCACTTTTTGCTGTCACTCAAGAGTCAAGCATCCAACGTTCGTCTAGCAAACTCTGCAGTTTGCTGCTTCGGCCCACTAACTGCATGCTGCTGTAGGTTGCTATGCGATGCTGCAGCAACCCTAAAGCTTACTTTGCAGTAGCGCTGTATATACAAAAACGCTTAAGAGCCAATCTCCTCTGGCCCCACCCTGACCAAGTGCTATACAGCAATTGACGTTGGCAGCTTGTAGTAAATGCAACTTTAGATTTTAGGTTGACTTTGCTTGAGCATGCATGAATGCGATCGGCACCTACTACCTTTGCTTGGTTGGCTTCCAGTCTGGGTGGACCATACCATACCAATTCGAATCAGGTCGTTCAGTCACCTAGACCGACAGCTGTCAGGGTTCGACCACTTTTTAGCAGTCGGCAGCCCGGCTGTGACGATCGGCCTTCTTATGACTACTCTCTTTAGTAGTGCTTTTCTCTGTATCCGCCTCTCTTTTCCCTGCTCGTTGAACGTGGTGCTTGAATGTAGCTGCCACTGCACCTGCGGCACTCGATCAACAACTCAATCGGTCGGTGCTTTTGAACCAGATGATTGCTTTGAGTGGCAGAGGACAGTAGCGATGGCAGAAGTCGTAGTTGTCTGAATGGCTAGTGAATGAAGCATGGTGAAGAGGCAGAGGTGATTGGAGTTATTTCGTGACTACTCTGCAACCGTGTGCTTAGCCAAATGCCCACTCCCGCAAAGTTCGCTTGTCTATCATGTATTGCTGGTGTCTATTAAATGAATACAGTTGCTGACTCAAATGAGGCTTGTTTTGTGCTTAACCGTTGGCTGGGCCGAGAACAATGCCAGGGATTGGATTTGCTTCCACACAGAGATATCACTAGGATTAGGCCTATAAATTCACCAGTAGGCTTTATTTGAGGGGCCCAACGAACCTTGGTGGAATTAGCTAGCCTCTCAAATAGCTTATTCCTGTCATTTTCTCTCACAGTCTATATTCCAACGTATGCCTGTTGTATGGAGATAGATTTGTCCTGTAATATATTCCTCTATGCATCACCCGTAAAGAAGGTGAGTTTTCACTTGCCTGACCAGGTAAGTATAGCTCATGTGGGAAATTGGGTTGAGCATAGAAGATGCATAATGGCCAATCAAAAGCAAGCCACCTTACATGCCCCTTGCAGTATCTCAATGAAATATCTTTGCAGATTAGCCAGCCTCATTTGTATGGCATCAGAAGAGCTTTCTTTATGGGCTATCACAGTGGCTTGCAGTTGACAATAAATAGTCACAAAACTGCAGTATTCGAACCCACGACTTCGGTAGTGTGGAGGGAGAACCTTACCTCTTATGCTATCTTGACCCAGGGTTTCTGTACAAGCCCATACCTTTGGAAGAGGTGCGTTTTCGTACTTCTCTCTCACAAATGGAACACTACATTATGAGGAAAGAACGGAAATATCAGTATTTTAGTCATTAATGATAGTCTTTGGCTTCACTAATGCCAACCTGGCGCACAAGGCTGGCATCCCTAATGTGGGGGGGGGGGCATCGGAGAGTTCATGTAGATCATCCAGGCATTTCGAGTAGCTGTCACCAGTGTTGCCTCAGGGGCTGTAAGCTAGAGTTATTTTTGCTACTTGGTCATCCAACACCGCAAATATACAGCCTGCGTTGTGAGGACGTCATCTGGTAAGCTCGCCGGCTAACCAACCACATTTAAACCTGTTTTTTCTCATGGCAAGATTGTGGCTTCCGTATGACTAGGCATGCGAAATTAATGTTTCAGTGTACTGACTGCACTAAAATATGCTGATAACTTTATCAGCATATTTTAGTGGTTCGTGCCTGATGTTGTGCCTGACCGTTTAAAAAACTGCGATGAATCGACTGGAAGTTGGAAGTAGGCTCTTTCAGAGTACCCACCAATTACTTGCAAGCATATGCAGATTTTTCCTCAAAGCTACAGATGGCTGCTATTCTCCACGATCATAATTCGATCATTGAGCACATAGTAAGAGACAAGAACTATATTTAGGGAGCAGCTCAGGCATACATGGAGCAAACGCTTGAAAATGTTGTGTCGGTGCCGCTGGCATAAACTCCACAGATTTAGTCCAGCCAACATCAGATTCGATGACCGGCTTAGTTGTGCCCTCAGCCCTTGCTCGAACCTAGGAGGCTGGAGGCTGGTGTGGAAGAGTATTTCCCGTAGACGCCTAGTCAACACCAACAGAAGTTGAGTCTACGGCAGTATTCATCACTCTATATCACTCTATAGTAGTGCGGGAAGAATAGAAATAAAATGAGGATGAGCTTTTTAAAAAAGCTTTTTACCGGAAAATGAGTCGTACCGAGAAACTTGTTCGGTTGTGCAGGTGTATACTGCTAAGAATGTTCCCAGTTACGGTTCGTTGGAGGATTTGATAAACAGACGCACGGCGTATGCTATGTAGTAAAAGCTGAAGCATAGGTCAAAACGCATAAGCATTCCATATTCAACGACTTGCTCTGAACGCTCAAAATAAATCAAGCATAGCAACGTCGGCTACTTTTATTTTGGCCGTGGGGGTGAATGTGATAACACCCGGGTGTTAGTTGGTGGACTGGACCAAAAACGTCGGGGAAGATTCTTCTGCTGATGAGTCTAGAGACTTGGCCCTTAATCAATTCTGCGACTTATGATGACGTCGTAGCCCAAATCTGTCCAAAATCTGTGGAAAAGTCTTTCGTGTAAAGCCAGCTTAAAGAGAAGTTGAAGAGTCACTGTGAGATTCTCAGTAGCAGGGCAATAGGCTAGCAGATAGATTACAGTGCTTTCTCACCTGATGCTAGAGAAAAGACAATACCTTATAGCAAGCATTAAAGCCGGCGGCTCAGCAGGGAGAGCACTAGAGTGCTGGAGCCAGCTGCTTGAATAGTCCAGCCTGTCTGTTAGCCAAACTGCAGTTTCCACGTCAGGAATGAACAGGAGAGTTTTTCCTGAAAAATTCACTGTTTGTCAATGGAAAATTACTCTCAGCAAATCGGTAGAGGTAATTAGTACTTTTCCTGTGTAGGCATAGTAAGTATTTGTTGGATGAATTAGAATCATGCTATCGGCTTTAAAACGTTTGACTGGTGTTGAAGTGATTATTGCAATTTCAAGCTGTCTATAACTTTGAAGGTCAATTCGTTTTAGGACTAATTCAGGGGTTGACTCTCTGATGCCAGGCTAAAGCTAAGTTAATTTCATCCTAGCCATAGCATAGACAGGTGGAATGGCAAATAATTGGATGGTTAGATTACTTCAACTGGAAACAATGCCCCTCTGCCCTTGCTGAAGCCCCGACTACTGGGCAACAAAAGTCAGATTTAGTTAAGCTTGTATTTTCAAACGCCATGGCACCGATAGCCACATATAGCCATGTCTGTACTTGGCAATCATCAGCACATCAATTGAATTTAGCAATTGAAAAATACTGTCCTGAACTTCTTAAAGGATAATGCCAAGAAAATACTTATACAAACTTCTCCAATAATCAAATATTTGTTTAGGGTACCATTTCGAAAGACAAATACGTTAGAAGTGGGAGAGACAGAGAGGCTGAGAGACATGGAGACAGACAGACAGACAGACAGACAGACAGAGATGGAGAGACAAAGAGAGAGAGACGGAGATGGGATGGATCAACCGGTAGAAATGAAGGCGGAGTAATAATAATGTATTCAATATGGCATAGTCAGAGAACTCTATCCCTTTCTAGGTTCTTTACTTTGCTGCTGAGTAAGTACGATCAAATGGTTAGGGGTAGCATGGTCAATGACAAGAAGCATAACACGATTGGGGGTAACATGCACAGGGTCAGCATGCAAATATGGTTAGTGGCAGCATGCACAGTGTCAGCATACACAGGCATGTAAAAGACGAATAACATGGACCTGCTAAATATTGTAATAAGTAGAAGCGCTTTTATTAGGCTCTTTTTTAAATACTGTCAAGTTAAGGGAAATCGTGAAGAAATTTGGTGGTTAGTTCCAGGCTCTGGGACCACAATGATGACAGCAAAAGATGGTGATGAAAGTGTGAGAAAAGCAGAGATCGCGAGAGATATGAAAACTAAGACGCTGTCTTTGCCACAAGAAAAGAAAGTGGAATGTTTTAATGCTGGTATGATGGCCTCATGTTAAAGGAAAAGTTTGGGAACAATAGCCAGTTACTTCTATGTAAAGCCCCAAGAAAGAGATTGAGTTCACTGAGGGCGCTTTATCTAGTGCATTATTATTATTATTATCATTATTACATCTAGAAGTAATCAAGATAAGCAACTCCATTCAATTTTGAATCGAAAATGATTTTATTTTTGACACCCAAGCACTGCTAAAAGACTAACCTTGACTTTTAGTTATGTATTAGGTCCACAGTAGCAGCCAATTTTTACAGAATGCCCTATTCATCAAATTGGATACTCTGTTAAGTTTATTTAAAGCATCTAAGGTCGGGAATGTAATATTAAGATCACAAAACAGTAATACAGAAACTTGAAGCTTTGCGATTACCTCAGAGTCGAGTGATTTGATATTTCCACCAGCAATGATTCACACACATTTGTATTTGTGCATATAATAAATAAATATGCAGGCTCTTTGCTTTATACCGACAAGAAAAATCAGTCGAGGTCTGATCATGCTTCTAAGCTTAGCCTTCGGAAAACCTACTAAAACAGAGTTCAGTTGCTTGTAATATGTGTCAACCATGAATAAATTCTAATATTCTAATCTTTCTGCTATTTATGCGTCTTTCGTATCGATCTTCGTGATTCTAATGACAAAGTTAGAGCATCAATTTTCTCTCTATAGGCTGATTGATGATACTTCTTTAAAGTCCTTGATTATAGCTTTGAAATTGTTTAGATCTGAAAAGGCATAGAACCTTGGGACAGGGAAAGACAGAAGAGCGCAGAGCCAAAATCAACTTGATAAGTTCCAACCTTACTCAAATCAGAGAGATCCACTCAAAATTATTACTAGAAGTGGTCTTTTAGACAGCACTATCTAATTAAGTGGCAGGAAGACCGTACTATCAATTCAGGCATGACCAAATAGTATTTAAAATGTGTAAGGCTCAGATAGAATTGCTTCTGAAACTAGCAGCCGACATCATGTATCAAACAGTAATAAGTACTTCTGCAACATATGAGACTAAGCCCTTCAGTAGCCTAAAGTCAGTGGTTCACTGAAGCAGTCTTTTCACCAGGCAGCTACAAGCACCGGGGTGTGCAAGCGAGCTACAGCATCATCAATTTATCTTTGTTTGACCCAGTGGCTATTACAATGACGCAGCATACTTTTGTTCCCTCATGCCCCGACATATGCTAAGGAAGATAAAAAAGCGTTCGGTTTATACCACGCTAATCTCTTCATTTACATTTTCTAAATGCTTGAGCAATCCTTCCTCAAACATCAACCTGTTTCCATTCCCATGTTGCCTTCCAATGAAGCTATCCAAACATTATGAGAATCCGTCATTAACACCATCGGGCTTAAAGAATGATCAGTGAAAGACTAATCTTCGTCGGTCATCGATTACTGCATAACAGAACGCCTTTAATTTTATGTATGGGCTTAGTGTTAGGGCCTCTCAGAATTCTTGGGATAATATCTATGAGCAATCTTTAGGAGTTATTTCAAGGTCTGGTGCTCAAGTCTGTATCGTTTCATTCGTCTAATGTGCACTGACATGCTTAGATGAGGGCGCCATACCAATTCAGTTACATTTGAGACCGAAATTATTTGAATAATTGTGACCCTCGAACTTCAGATAGGCCTGCTTTAGCAATCATAACCTTAAAGGGGGTACAACCTCACCAGCTAGGCTCGCCCATCACCAATGTTGAATCAGCGAAGCAGCACTGCTTCTCTAAAGCGTGGGCTAGCTCTCATTCAAGAAGTGCATCGACTTCAACAATCTGTCGCTCAACGGAAGGTCAATTCCAACAATCAATCTGGCTTGATCTTTTGACAGATATAGTCTGGTTTTAGAACTAATCACTCAAAGGAGTCAGCCAGGCTTTTGCTGTTTAAAAATATATAACAATAACAATATATATCTGCATATATATGTAACTGGCTTTTGCTACTTCATACCCATCTATATATGATAATATATTTATTTTAGTTATATATATATGTTTGTGTGTGTGTGGAATAAGCTGCATTTTACTTCTTTCAGTTTAAGTGCTGCATTTGTTGGTAATGCACACAGGTAAACACTCAGCAGGCTTTTGTCTGACCTCAGTGCCATTAGAAAAAGCCGTCAAGGAAAACCTGTTAGTACTTCTTTCGATTCGCGAAGGCAAACCTTACATTTAGCATTAGCCTTTCACCTCTGATAAGTACATACATACGTTGATTATGTAATCGCTAAGCAAGAACTAGACTTCCGGGCGTCCTTCTTGGATTATATTATCTACGTTGAAGGCTTCTGATAAATGTGCCTTGCCTAAGGACTCATCAAACGTAACATAAGTAACATAAGTGCATTCACAATAGTTTGATCTGTTGAAAGATATTTTCTGGTTTTAAAACTTAATACTCAACAGAGTCAGCATTGCTTGTGACATACAACAGCACTTTTGTGAATGGCGACTTAGGTAAAGTTTCTCTGCTTGTTCAAGCTTGCTCTGGTCTCTCCTCTGGGTTCTTCTACTGTAATCGGGTTTTCCAAATTCATCAGACAGAGCTGTAACATGTGCAACATTGTTGATACTATCTGCCTTGACGTTTTCTTAGTTAACATTAGTACTCTGCTTGACGTTTGCTTAGTTAGCGTTAGTACTCTGCTCAAACCAGCAATAAGCGAAATTATATTCAGACGTGCTATCTCGGCACTGTCATCTACACAGTGCTGGTCAGCCATTATATTACGCAAAAAAATTGTTTTTAACTTTTGCCTAAGGCTAAGGTAGGCTTTTGTCTACCCTCTATGCTTTTAGGCCATCCATACTCATGGGGGCAGCCACCTTTCAACATTAAACGTACCCATCGTGCTGAAAAAAAACAAGGTCGGACTGATAGGAAAGTGAAACCACTCTGTAACGACCTGTAGTCTAGAGAGTGAATTTGAAGCAACTTAAAAGCTTTTCCTGGTACCAATTTAGCCTGTTCAGAATTCCAGTTAAAGTGACTATTAAAAGCAGATATGCCAAGCTGCCAATTTTGTCTTAATTGATACTCTGATTTCCATGCAGAGGCGAGGCCACGATTCTTAAATAAAAGTATTCTAAGTACTCTATGTCAATAAGTCTCAAATGTATGGACCGGCTTCTCTTTGATACTCTAATCGGAACACATTTTGTATCATGTTTACCGACTTTAAGTATGCCGAATGGGCAATAAAGGAAGCTCATTGTCCAATAGGTCTTTTTGGAATGACGCTAGTGGATCGTGAGAAGACTCAATTGAGCGATGCTGGATGTACCAATATTTAGAATTCGATGAAAGCTTTTCAGGTAACACTAATACAGCCTATAACTTGGTGGTTTTATAATCTAAAGATGTAATCTAAGGACATAACTTCAGGAATTTAGCGGCCATCCTATTGCAGAAAGCTGTCAGTGCAAACTACAGTACAATCCGTCTGTGGGATGATGCCCACGGCCTAAAAAGTTCAACGGATAAATAGAACAGATATCCCGACAATAAGCTGCAAATGGTGGCAGTAAGCTGTCTCCACCACGTACAAAGCCCTCCTTTATCAGATTTATTTGATCTCATTTCAATTTTGCGTGCCAGAAACTCATGTTTCCTCGTTATAGGTAATTTTAAAAGTTATTTTGGGGACCCAATTAATGCATTTTGTGCTGAAAACCGTGCACTGACTGACTCTTTTTCTCTCGCGGCTCTTGCGCGTTTCACCACTCACAACAAGGGTCACGTTCTCAATCAAATATTCTCCCACTTGAGTGTTCTATAATTCCCTACTATTACCGATTCCTGCTCATCTGATTGTATGCCAATCTTTTTAAATCTGCAGGATGTTCCTTCCTCCTCATCTTAAATCACCTTTTGAGTTTCAAAACCTCAAGACCTTTGATTGACATTGATGAAGTCAGTGCGAGAATATATGATTTGCCTCTGCTGCTCAATCCCGCTTGGCACATGTGATCGTTGGTATTGATTGCTTTAACACGAAACTAGCAGAGATGCTCGACAATTTTGCACTTCTGACTAAGTGCACCGTAAGCCCTCGCCAAGAAGCGTTTTGTTTACAGCAGAAATTACACTAGCTAGGTCTACAAAGCGAATGCTCGACAAACCATACAAACGCTTACTACTGAGGCTATTGTAAAAATACCAATCAATCCTAGCAAAGGTTTAGTCTAGCTTGTATAACAAAAATTTTTATTCAAAGAAGCACAGTAAACAAATGCCACTGTCTACGATCAGCCATCTCCGTAAACGGTTCCAGATTTGCTCCTTACCTGATGATCCTTGAGATGATCTTGCTGATAAACAGGTTAGCTTCTTTTTTAACAAGATGGGCAATATCAGGGAATCCATCCCAAGGGTGGCAATAACCCCTAGAATTATGTTTCCCACGTCCATGCAGCACTTCATGCCTCTGTTCAAGTTTGCCACTAACGACCTCATTCCGAAGCTCCTATGCCGATCAAAGAAAACAGCTAGTCCGATGGGCCCTATTCCTACTGTCCTGCTTCTCTTCGCAGCATTGATCGGCTGCTGTCTTGTATAAGTAACTCCATAAATATGTCACTAGCCTCAGGTCGCGTTTAAGCCCATTTCAAGAAGGCTGTGGTCAGGTAACTATTCCTGATAATCACGTCAAACAAAGGGAATTTGAGCATCTTACCCCAGCCTTTACCTCCTTTCTACATTTCCTGCAGAAGACATAAGTGTCAGTCTTTGCAGACCAGCTGAACTCAGATATTGAAAACTCAACACTTGCTAGTCTGTTTTTATAGCTAATCACTCCACAGAGTCAGTATTGCTTCGGGTGTATAAAAACCTACTTAAGAATGCCGAATTAGATAAAGTCTTTCTCTTTCTGTTTTGGGCAATCTATCTGCAGAGCGCCATACTATCGGTAAGCAAGTTCTTCTTTAGCGCCAAGCATCTTGCCTGGGATCACTGGCTCTGCATTGCAATGGTTCAGGTACCATCTTAGTGGGAGACTTCAGAATATAGATGTAAGCAGAAACCAGATGCATGTAACCGCTGAAGTATTGGACTCTGTGCTCGGTACGGTTATTTTCAAAGTTTATACTCTTCCTCTTGCAGATGTCATTGCCAGGCACACTGTAGGCTATCACTTCTATGCAGCTGACACTCAGTTGCACTATTGCTTGTATCACCCCAGCCCTCAAGGACATTGAATTCTCTCAACATCCTTTTTGCATGTATTTATGGAATACAAATATGGGTGGCTTTCAACTTTCTTAAATTGAATGATGATAAAACCAACTCACTAGCTGCAAACTAAGTGCGATTAAGAAGTTGGAATGTTAACCACTGGCTATCGACTCTGCCACCATATGTCCAGTTAAATCTACACGAAATCTCGGTGTCTTGTTCCAAAGTGACCTTTCAGTAAACGACCCCACCAGCTCGAATGTCAAGTATGCCCAGTTTCAGGTACATAGAATTGCTGTAACTCGGGTTTTTTCAGCAGGAATACCACGCCTCACTTGGTCCATGCATTTTTGACATCATGTCCCGAGTTTTGTAAGTCACTGCTTGCCAGTCCCTCGGCCTATGCATTCAGGCGCTTACAGCTTGTACAAAACTCTGCAGCAAGGCTCGTCTTTCTTGAGGGACTAAATTACCACATCAGATGTCTGTTTGCCGACTTCTGCATTGGGTCCCAGTCAGGCAACACATCGACTTCAATGTTTTTAACTCACTTTTAGGTCCCTTCATTATTCAGCTTCAGCCAACCCTATCACATCTAATCCCCCAACAGGCTAAGCATCGTACCAGTCGCTTTTCGGAATCTAATCGCTGATGTATACCTCCTAGGAATCTAGAAACCTCGGGAGACATCGCCTTTAGTTCGCACACTCCCAAAACCCGGTGTTTACTTCCACCTTGCTTTACAATATTCTCTGACTTTCCCTCGTTTAAAATAAACCAAAATTCAAAAAAATATATATATATATATATACATATATATAGTGCGTGCGTGCGTGCGTGCGTGCGTGCGTGCGTGCGTGCGTGCGTGCGTGCGTGCGTGCGTGCGTGCGTGCGTGCGTGCGTGCGTGCGTGCGTGCGTGCGTGCGTGCGTGCGTGCGTGCGTGCGTGCGTGCGTGCGTGCGTGCGTGCGTGCGTGCGTGCGTGCGTGCGTGCGTGCGTGCGTGCGTGCGTGCGTGCGTGCGTGCGTGCGTGCGTGCGTGCGTGCGTGCGTGCGTGCGTGCGTGCGTGCGTGCGTGCGTGCGTGCGTGCGCGTGTGTGTGCATGCTGTCACTAATCATATTCTCATGCTGATCCTGTGCATGTCAGCCCTAACCATGTTATCCTTTCTGCCACTGAGCAAGCTACCTCTACCATTAGACCGCACTATGCGGCATGTGCAAAGTGCCTGGACAGAGATTGGGTTTTCCAATGCTACTATGTCATATGTTACTATACGTTATGTTATGTTGTGTTATGTTATGAGTACTATAATTATTGTCTTTCTTTAATAATTATTCACGTCAGAACGAATATCTTTGATGATATTAAATTCAATAAGTAAACCCGAAACACTGGTTCATGATAACGCACAGCTACGTCGGCTGATTCATGGAATTGAAATAAATACATGTCAGTGGATGGTAGTGATACGAATGACTTCAAACAGGCAATTGAAGCAAATTGGATATGAAATTTTGCTACAAATAGGGTGTAAAGCTTTTTATGTCCGAAAAAACTGGGATTCAATCACAGGCCTCAAAATTATCTATTCCCAGACAACGTCGAAGGAAAACTAGTTAGTTTGGAATCCTTTATTTTAGATTGTGCTTATGTATGCGAACAGTAACTGAGAATATCAGCCACAAAGAGCACTGGCATCCAATGGATACTGGCCTATATCCGTAGTCTAGGCGAGCTTATTTGACAGTAATTAAGTGTAATAAGTGTCCACTAGTAGCTATCGCGTTTGAAAACTCTTGCTTGGCGTAGATAGCACCTATCAACTTGCTGACCTGTGGCTTAGAGCAAAAACTTAGCTTACTACATCAGTAATTTGGAGCAAGAGGATGAATGTAATGTAATGTAATGTATCTCCGTCAGTAACTCACACAAAGTCATAAAGACCATGTGGGTGTTACGCAGGAGAGTTTTGTATAGCGCACTCACAGCCTAAGCGGCTTTCGGTACGCATTCAGTAGCTAACAGACTTCGTCTCACGCAACAAAGAGAAAGCGGGAAGCAACGCAGAGTCAGGAGAGCAGTTGAGGTAGTGAGTAGCATAAAAGTAGCAGCTCAGGACCGCCGAAAAAGATGTGCCACAGTCGGCAGTTGGAGAGTAGATGTCGTTGCGTATGAATTGTGGAAGCGAGTTCCACAGTCTAGGACCTGCAGAGCTAAAGCTTCTGTCGCCAACTGCCTTTAAGCGGAGGAATGGGACAGCTAATTTATTGTCCACACAGGACCTGAGGGCACGAACAGGCTGAAACTAATGCAGTAGTTCAGCTAGGTACGAAGGAGCCAAGCCGTGGCGGGCCTTGTTGGTCAGCGTAAGAACTTTGCTCCGTATCCTTTGCTCAACCGGCAACCATCCTAGCTCTTCCAGCAAAGGTGACACGTGCTCAAACCGCTGGGACTTGAAGACCAGCCTTGCAGCCATATTCAAAGTCCGCTGTAGTGGCATAATAGCTTTCTTTGGTAGCCCAGCCAAAAAGGAATTACAATTATCAAGCCGAGACAGAACTAAAGAGCTAGTTAAATTTTTTCAAGCCACTGTGGGAGACAGCTTCTAATCTTGGATAGGGATTGGATGCGATGGCTAGCTGTAGAGGCAGTCTTCTGAATGAAGCTTTTGAAATTGAGGCAGCTGTCGAACACGACACCTAGATTACGAGCACGTGGTGAAGGTCGCACAATAGCATCACCTATTATAACAGCAAAGCCTTTTAATCCAGCGACACGCTTAGGGTGTCCTATGAGAAGCAGTTCGGTTTTATCGTCATTTAATTTCAGGAAGTTTTCCGACATCCAGGATCGAATATCGGCAAGGCAAGCATTCAGTTTCTCAGTTGCTGCAGCAGATTCCGACGGTTTAAATGACAAATACAACGGAGTATCGTCAGCACAGAAGTGATATCCTATTCCATGGGCCCTAATCACTTTTCCCAGAGGTTGTGTATAAATGGAGAACAGCAAGGGACCAAGTACAGACCCTTGAGGGACTCCACAGGTGACCCTCCTCATGTCTGAGACCTGACCCCCACACGACACGGATTGAACACGATCAGACAAGTATGATTTAAACCACACCAGTGCTTCGTCTGCCAGACCAATCGTTGTTCTCAATCGTTCAAGCAGAACTTTGTTATCAATGGTGTCGAAGGCAGCAGCGAGGAGCAAAACCTGTCCATTCGATGCATTAATAATAGCCAGTGCAGGGTGCAGGGCAATGAAAAGTAGAACGTTGCCCAACTGCGAAGCTCTCGGCATGCAAGCAAAGCAGCTAATTATGTCAGACCTGTAAGTACCAGCGAGTGCAAGTAAGTGTGAGAAGAGTCACCCTAATTGCGTGCAATGTTACGGCATACTTGAACGGTAGCAGGCTGTCGATAAGCCGAGCTAGCCCAATGTGCCGCTCTGCCACTATTTCTTCAGGTCGAAGTAGTGAGGCTGTGAGAGTGACAATACTTTGGTAGGATAGTTCAATCTGGGTTCCCGCATGAGCTAGTTTATTTTTAAGCAGATCGTGATTGTAGTATTTTCAAAATGTAATTTACTTTAGTCTGATTTATTGCTAGTTTTTATCATAATAAAGATCGGTTTAAGTTGTTTGCATGCGTGATTGTCTTATTGCCGTATTATGGCCGATGGCTTTATGGCTGCATGCTTATGGACCATATCGGTTTATGGGTAATGGTTTAATGATGGTGGGTCACTGCCGGGTCTGAAGCTGGTGAGGGAAACAGGATTAAGAGGAGAACCAATTTGTGGTGTGATGCTGTGAGTATTTATGGAATACACCAGTGTTGAAGCCCCCCTCGGTGTCTGCACTTCGTCTTTTGTGTATCCGCGCGTACTGGGATCAGAGCGTCAGCTTACAGCGTGGCCCCCCTTGGGAACTAAATGTCCGTGAACACACCCTGCGACACAATGAGAGGAATAGCAAAACCTAAATAAAACAACTTATTACGATTTGACCGATAGGCCGTGATAACAATTATCATCCTTAGAAGATCCGACATTAGTTTTTGAGAAGACACTGATGGCTTCTGGTTAGCTCAACCACCAGTCAGTAGCCTACACTGAATCGTGTAAGTGAGGGCAGGCAGAGAGCACGTGAACGAAAGGTGATATATTAACAAGCTTCTTCTGGAAAAGATCATTGGAATTTTTTCTGAAACAAAACAAATGCTCAAAGTAAGTGGAGGTTCTGGCATAGCCCGGAAGGAAGTTCCAGTAGGTAAAAGTTTAAAATCGAAAGCCTGGTTGAAGAGATTTTAATTTGAAAGCAGAGGACTGTGAGACGACTGACAGCCATTTTGCGGCTCCTGAGTGTATACGTGAGGAGGTAGGATAGTAGGCTTGTGGGAACTGATTTCCTAATCTGCCGACATTCAACCGTAGACGTCAAAAAATTTCTTGAAACTCAATGACAACTAATCTTAACAGCTGCTGCTAAGCGTGTGACAGAACTGGAAGGCTTTGCTCTTGAAATAGGTGAGGCTTTTTACGACCATCACCAAGTGCTCGAAATTTAGGTGTCGTTTTTGAAAACTGCCTAAATTCTAAAAGCGTCATTCAGATGACTGCTTCTACAGCTAGCCAAGACGTCCAAGCTCTATCTAAGGTTAGAAGCTGTCTTCCGCTGAGGCTTGCAAAAGCGTTAACTAGTTCATAGGTTCTGTCTCAGCTTGATTTCTCTACTTCCCTTTTGACTGGGCTACCGAAAAAAGCAACTGAGACAGTGCAAACGGCTGTGAATGTGGCTGCAAGGCTAGTTTTTAAATCCCACAGGTTTGAGCACGTGTCTCGTTTGCTTAAAAAGCTAGGATGGCTGCCGGTTGATCATCGGATACAGAGCAAAGTTCTCAGGCTGACCCACAAGGCCCACCACGGCTAGGCTCCTCCAAACCTAGCTCAAATGCTACACCAATTTCAGCTTCCTCGTGCCCTCAGGTCCTGTATGGACAATAAATTATGTTCCACGGCTCTTCTTAAAGACCGTTGGCTACAGAAACTTTAGCTCTGCAGGTCCTAGACTGTGGAACTTGCTTTCACAATCCTTATGCAACAACTACTCTTACGCTTTCGGCTATGGCACATCCTTTCCAGTGGTCCTGAGCTGCTACTTCCATACTACTCACACCTCAACTGATCTTCCGACTTTGCTATGCTTTCCACTTTCTCTTTGCTGCGTGAGATGAGCCTGTTGGCTACCTAATGCGAACCCAAAGTGGCTTAGGCTGTGAGTGAGCAATAAAAAAACTCTCCTGCATAACACCCACATTGTCTTTTCCATAGTGGAGTTAAAGACGGAGGTACATTCCGTCGTAAGCAAACAAATGCGTCCGGGAAGGCAAAGGCGAGATCTAAAAGATGAATCAATATTTATAGAAGCCTTTGAAGCTCTGACAGAAGGTTCGGTGATCAAATATTATGAACTTCAAGCTGGGGTCGCAAAACTTTGACTTTGAGAGTGCTCAGGAAATAATGGCGATTTTCAGGATCTTTGTGACAAGCGAATACTTAATAACGTGCATCTTACATCATCAGTTAGCCATCTTTGTATGACTTACGACCTCTACGTCATTTACCACAGGAACTAATTTATGCAGATGAGTCTGCTTTGTGCCATTTTGCCCATCCGTGAGTTATCGTTATGAGTTTTAGCCCCTAACAGTTGCTGGTTATCTGACCGTATTATTCTCCTATGTTGCCTGTTATCTAATGACACTTATTTCCGGCTTGCCTAGTTCAGTGGTGTCGATGACTAGTGCTCCTTGCCTAATTAAGTGGCATTTTTGTCGCCTCAGCTAGTTCAGTCTATCATATTACTACGACCACTTTCTTAGTCAAGTGGCAATGTTCCGGCTAAGAAAATTGTTTAGTAATACATTACTAAATAATACATCCTCCATGATCCCAAAAGCACAAAGAATCGCATCCAAGAATGGCCAGTCCTCATCCTTTTACTATTAACCCTTAAATGATTAATCCTTAAAAGTCCTTAATGTGAAGCGATATATTTTCGAGCAATTGAAAGGTCACCCATCCATCACCAGCTACACCTACTACTCATTAGGCCTTATTTATGATTGAAGTTGAAACTATAGCTTATTCATCTGGCTCGTAATTATTTTATTCTATGAGTCGCTATGAAATTTTGAACATACACGGTCAACCAGATTTTTCAGACCCGCATTCCTGTACGCATGAAAGTGAACATCATACTGAGTAGAGCTTACAATTCAGCATAATCTTTATATTCCCATAGTTAGTCACGCATAGCCGTTGGCAGATGCAAAGGAACTAATCTGTCATTTATCAAAACGCCTTTCGTATAAATAATACGTGACATTGGGTTATTTAAGGATGCATGCAGAAATGCCAAAACAAAGTCTCTCATTGTCCGGCTTTTCCCGAAGACGTGTATGCCAAAGTAGGAAGAAGAAGAAGGAGAGAATGAGGTACAGCAAGCTATGCAGGGCCACGCCGATGCAGTATCATTAAAAAGCTATAAGTCATAGCCTGTCAGGAGATATATTGATGCGAATGGATTTTAGTTAAACTCGTTGAATCTGGCGGTGCTGTCACCGGAATTCTTAGGGACGATGGGCTACGGCATGCCCTCTCTAACCATCCGAGACCGCGCACAATAAAATGATATAATCTTTAAATAATAAGATATATTTCTTTTATGCCATGGAAATTAACGGTAAATGTGAGTGTCGCTTTCATTGAAAAGCCGCCCTGAAGTGTCAATTGACCTATTGATACTACACCCTCAGTGAAGCAATAAGCCTGACACCTATGAGTGCTCCTGACAAGATTGCTCCCCCTCTTTCTATGCATGTACAGTTTCATAAAGTTTCTTTTCAATATACTTTACAACTTAAGAAGATGTAACGCGTTAAGCTTAGGCTTTAATTTCGTTTTAAGAAATCAGGGTTTGATGCAAATCAATCCAATTTTAAGGACTTCCTACGAGTTTACACCCTGAAACTTAAAAAAGCCAATGCTACTTTTTTTTACTCTAAAACTGAAGTCCTGCCAGTCAGACCCAAAACAGTTATACAAGAGAGTAAACAATTTACTAGCTAATGCTGAAAGGTCTGACTCCCCATACACTAACGGCTCAGCCGAAACGCTTTCAGATTTCCTTGCTGCAACTATTGCGCACGTGCCTGCCTCCGTAAAGCTATCTCGGAATAAAGCAATTGCGGAATCGCAACGTGTGACCTTTGTTTATAAATTTACCAAGGTTTCTGCATGCAACGTTGCTACCTTAATAAGGTCTAGTAAAAAGAGCTCGTCTTCGCTCGTCTTCTTCTATGTCATCATCTCTGTAGTCTTCACTGACAGACCAACTTAGCCCTGACATAACCGAGATTTGCAATTTTTCTTAGGAAATAGGCTTCGTAACCAAGCCCTTCAAATCGGCAACCCTTAGACCGCCACTTAGAAAACCTGCACTAGATACAGATATCCTTGCAAGCTATCTCATAGCTTCCCTTTTCCATTTTAGTCAAAGATTCTTAAAAAAGTATCGCTAAGCAGCTGGTATAACCTATTGAAAAGAAGGAAATGTCTGAAACATTTCAACCTGGGTTCAAGAGGCAGCACTCAACTGAAACTGCTCTCCTTCGTGTTAATAATGACATTCTGTGTATAAACGATGACGGAAATGTCAACGCCCTAGCTCTGCTAGATCTTTCAGCTACCTTTGACATCGTCTATCATGATGTCCTACTTGCACGATTTAGGACAACCGTTGGTCTTGCAGGCGGGGCCCTGGCGTGAATACTTGTCTGATCGCGTTCTATCCGCATCGTATGTGCTTCAGGTCTCACCCACGAGACGGGTCACCCGTGAAGTTGGTGAGCCGTGACGTCACACTGGGGAAGACGGTTGTTTTCACGAACTCGGTCCCGAGGTCATGGATTCGATTCCTGCGGTGGGCGATTCTTTATCGCCACTGCAAGCGGTGGTGATAGCCGTAAAGGCTTTCCTGTGGCTATACAAAAGGAGGCTGTTTAATCAGCTAGGATAAGACCCTCAAGGGTCTGTCCTCGGTCCATTGCTGTTCTCTATTACAACACTCAACCTCTGGAAAAAGTTATTAAGGCCCGTGGTATAGGATATTACTTTTTTTCCGACGATACTCAACTGTATTATTAGTCATTCTAACCGTCGGAATCAGCTGCAGCAAATGGTATACGGTATGCTTGCCTTGCCGAAATTCTATCCTGGATGGTGGAAAACTTCTTCAAACTAAATGATAATAGAACTGCACTGTTGCTCACATGCAACCCTAAGCGCGTGGCTGGACTATACGGCATTTCTCTTCTAATAGGTGATGCTTATATACGACCATCACCACGTGCTAGAAATGTAGGTGTGATTTTTTTGATAGCTAAAAAATGTTTTAAAAGCCTCATTCGGAATACTGCTTCTTTAGCTATTCATCGCGTCCAATCCCTATCCAAGGTATGGAGCTGTCTTCTATGATGGCTTGACAAAAATAATCTAGCTCCTAACTTCTCTCTCGGCTTGATAATTATAGTTTCCTTTTGGCTGGGCTACCAAAAAAAGCAACTAGGCCAGTGCAAATAATTATGAATATGGCCCAAAGCCTAGTTTTCAAGTCCCGGAGGCTCGACCATGTGTCTCCTTTGCTAAAAGAGCTAGGATGGCTGCAGTTAATCAACGGATACAGAGCAAAGACCTTATGCTGATCCACAAGGCCCGCCACGACTGGGCTCCTTCGTGCCAAACTGAACTGCTGCACCAGCTTCAGCTTCCTCGCGCCCTCACAACCGGTGTGAACAATAAATTAGGTGTTCCATTCTTCTGCTTAAAACCTATTGGCGGCAGAAGCTTTAGCTCTGCAGGTCCTACACTGTAGAACTTTTTTCGACGTATCTTAGACAGCGACAAATACTCTCCAGACGCCGACTAGAGCTTATCCTTTCCAGCGGTCCCGAGCTGCTAATGCCATGCCACTCACTACCTCAGCTGTTCTCCTTACTCTGCTATACTTCCCACTTTCTATTTTTGCACGAGAAGAAGTCTGTAGGCAACCAGATGCACACCAAAAGCCGCTTAGGCTGCGAGTGAGCTATACAAAATTCTATGCGTAACACTTACATGATTTTTGCGGCTTTGTGGAGTCACAGAGTAAATATACTGGTAAACCTTGTCTTGACTTCTGTAACTCACTGCTCGCTGCTCTATCAGCATTTGTAATCAGGCGTTTGTACCCTCGTGTGGGCGGAGCCACTGACATTCGATATATCTGGCTGGGCGACGCCTTGCCCCGGAAGGGCAAAGCCTGGGGTCAGCTCCCAGAGGCCAGAGGAACGGAGCTTGGGTCGGCGTGCTCGCTCTATTGCGGCGGAAGCTCTCGACGGAAGTAGACATCAGCTCGGTTTATCCCAGAGTATTAAGCTAGCCGGATCTTGGACGGCGCCGGTTGTACAGGTGGAGCGAAGTCAGTGCAACGGTGGGGCTGCAGAAGCCGACTGCGAAACTAACACTTTCGCGTTAACACTTTCGCGTTGTTCGCGCTTTCGGCGTTATTTCGCGCCCCCGTAGTTTACCTGGCGTAGGACCATCCCCTGTAGACTTTTTTATTTCTTCCCTTGTAGAGCGCATGCGTGTGTATTATACAAAGTGTTGTGCACTCAGTCGACCGCCAGTGAACCCTTGTTGCAGGAGGGCCCCGCGTAATGACCAAGGGGGACGTAGTGGGAATAGGCAACCGTGAACTTGGCAATATTTTGGCGACCCTTGCAGTGACGAACATTTTAGCAACCTTCTTGATTTTTGAGTCGTAATTTGACCACAATGAATTATATTACCACAAACTTCACCAGTCTACATGCATAAAGTACCGCAATAAATAAACCACACACAGGTGTCGATTATATTAGTGTGGGCGAACAAGATTATGTCATGATTTATGACCTGGCCAGTATATAGGGCACCGGGGCTCCAACCCCAGTCAATGTCCTGGAGTAGACGTCTGCCGTGCTGTGAGTCCTAGAACTGCACGCGAGCTGCTGGGATCCTGTTGGCGAGTAGCCTGCATATCATCTGTCGTTTCAGCCGTAACATATGAGCTATCGTTGTACTTTTTTTAAACCACGTTCTCTTTAGCACTGTGTGAAGAATATCGAACGCAGTGTTCCTATCTTTGACGCATTTTGAGCTTGAGGACTCTATCGCAACTAGAGACTTCACTAGCTAGCGTTTTTTATTGCGATCCTTTGAGCAGGTAGCCCCATTGGTTTTCATTCACGCTAATGGTTACTATTTATCCTATAGAAATTGAGCAGACATGTCATTTAATTTTAGGCCGCGTTGCGGAAGAATGTCAATCGAGAATTTTTGCTGCTTGCTCAAGGTTGGAAATTACAAGGACACTGCAGCTATGCCATGCAGGCATACTTTACATACCGATTGCCTGCCTATGTGGCTCAGAGTTAAACAAGGCTGCTCACTCTGCAGAGTTGATCTCGCTCCAGTTCAGCAGCCACAAAGTCTCGTGAGTAGCATATCCAATGAAATGGTCTTTGCATGCATGCAGTGCGCTGTCGACTGTCAAAATTTGTTTGCCCGCCCATATCCTCATATTTAAAGCTTGCGCTTACTGTACACTGATTTGAATTATCCTTGATTTCCGATGCTAGCAGTCTCAATCTGGTTCGCTTTCTAGTGAGTGATAGCCTTCATATGACAATTTTTTTTGAAAATGCCCACTACTCAGTAGGTAGACGATCCAGCTTTGCTGGAGTGAATTGCATGTTAGATACCTTTCCTTTTAATCAGCTTCCTCTATGCACAAGTAGCTTGACCCGTATGGCATCTAACTTACTAACGTCCGAAGAGTAACCTTGCAAACCTTTCAGAGCTGCCACACCACTTATCCGACTAGCAAATCCACTTCTACTTTAATGATAGCCACACGATGTTAGTTTGACCATATACGTGCTCCTACCATAGGAAGATTATATGGATATACAGTTGCATTAATATCAGAAAATGTTTATAGGGTGGCAATGGGCTTCGAATTAATTATAGGTAGTGCATTTCCCGACTTATGAATTTTGAATTCAGTTTTTCCTATTAGCTTTCTTGCCTCGGCAACCAGTCCTTCTCTGAAATATTAGTTCCAGTGGTTTAACTACATTTACCTTATTTTTTACAATTCCCCAATTTTTTTAATGTATCCTCATGGTTAACACGATAACTTAATCGATGTGCATTACTTCAATAGTAAGTATTGACAAATAAATCTGCTGGAGGCTCTGTTCTAATGCGTGTGAATAAGGTGTTTTAAACACTGAGTCTTTGAATATGCTTGAATGACATTGTGGCAAATCAATTGCTTCAGAGATTATTAAAAAATAGACACATTTAAGGTGGCTATTTAGAGTACTTTTTCATTTTGTCCTGTAGTCTCTAATTAATTGTAAGCATGCACTTTTTTGTCGTGCACATCTCAGAGCTGCAGCGATAAATACTTTGATTTACGTTGTACGGCAATCGAATGGTCGCAGACTAAGTAATCTGGCTAATGAGCAGTGCACAGCATTCCTACCCAGAAATCTTTGGCGGCAGAGGCGAGTGCTCTGAGTGGGGGCACCTGTCCAGGCTTGCATATTACTCAGTCGACAACTGAGCACTAAATTGTTGCCTGCATGCTGTATTCACAGCGGCAGTGATGCCTTACGTTCCTCCTGTGCTTTTCTAGTCGGTCGCTGAACCTTGCCTCAGTGAGGACAGTGTCAAAGAAAAAAACCATAAGCGAAAATTGATGTACAAGGAAGGGCTGAAGGCACGTACACGGTAAGTTCGCTTGCGGCGATCATGAAATGCGTTGCCCTTACTTACTCGTCTCTCAAAGTTAAGCGACGAAAGACCAACTCCGCCTGTTGGGCTTCAGTTCGGCGTTACAGCATTCGTCTTTGCTTTGATCATGGCTGGGCTTTAAAGTACATCGTGCGAATGAGCAGGCTCTGCTTACTTACTCGTTGAGAATTTTGACCACTGCAAGTCTCGAGGACAGCGATATGCGAACGTCATGTGGAGCTCAGAGCTGAGCTATTAATTGACTGCACTTTTCCCTGCAGCTTGCCTATGCTCTGACTCCTTCTATGCGCCTTCTGCCCTGGTGTCTGCATGGTACAGCCGTCTGAGCATATGGTCATGTTGTGGTGCCTTCGAGTTCCAGGCTGCTGCTTACACAGCCGTGCGCTCGTGTGCACGTTTGGTACTGATGACAAGTCTTTTTGTTTTACCTATACAACGGAGGCAGATGGAATCAGATAGTAAATTCACATCTGAACGAACGTCATCATATTTTCTATCAGTACAGATTTTGGTTAAATTTAATTTTGAGGGAAGGAAATTGATATAATTCCTGGAGATCTTAAAGAAAATTGCCTATCAAATGAGTCATCCTACAAACCTAATTACATGTCTCTAAAGGAAGTGTTGTTTAAACTGATTAGTCAAGCTAGGCAATTTTTCTGTAATATTGCTGTGGAGTCCAAGCCTGATGACAAACGCAAGCGCTGGACGACCAAGGCT
Organism: Cristatella mucedo; assembly: GCA_009760855.2. Classification (NCBI taxonomy): domain Eukaryota; kingdom Metazoa; phylum Bryozoa; class Phylactolaemata; family Cristatellidae; genus Cristatella; species Cristatella mucedo. Next base: position 5,580,664 of record WPIO01000020.1, read on the forward strand.
GTTGGTTCTAGTCATGTATCAAGCAGTCCTTTATTGATAGGCGTCTTGCTCTTTGACCTCAACGTTAATGAGTCTGCTAAATTGTCATTTTATTTACTAGATTTTAATTCTTATTAAAGAAACCACGAGATGCGTAGCATAATTTCATTTTACAAAATGTTTGTATTACATAGCTAGCTGGAAAGTATTTTGACGCTCACTTTTAGGTTCCGTCCTTTGGCTCTAGCCTGATTATTAGATCTACTCCACCCCACCAGGCCATGTATCCTACCAGCCACTTTTCGGAATCTAATTGTTTACCCATACCTCGTACGAACCTCAAATCCTTTATAGACTGTGAATTTATTTCGTATGTTCCCAAAGCTTGGAACTCACTCCGACTTCCATCACGACATTCTCTTACTTGACCATATTTTCTAAAAAAATTTAAAACAGCACCTATTTAGGACAGCCTTTAGTGAGTACCTGCGATTTGTTTTTATGTGCTTATGCATGCTAGCACTGTTGCATTCTGCCACTAGCCATACTTGCATGCCGACCCTGTGGATGTTACCTCCAACCATGTTATTCGTGTTGCTTATCACACATGATACCACTTACCATTCGATTATATTTCCTTTCAAGGAAATGTAAAGCACCTAGAAAGAGGATGAGTTATCTGAGGTTGCTTTCTCAAGTGTATTACTATTGCAACTGTTATTCCTCTCTTTTTGAGTCCGTATCATAATTCAATCTAAACATGACAAATTTCCAAATTATTACGAACGATCTGAAAACCCATTGAGCAATTAAAAATTACAGAATTGTTTTCGATAAAGTTTTTTCTTATCCCCAGTTCAATTTCCGATCCTTCATTATTCATGCACGACTGACAGCTATCCATTTGGCCCTGAGATACCCGGGTCTCATAGGAATTTAGCTATAGATCTAATAGGTAATAGATTATATTTAGCTATAGATTCATACTGCCATTCAGAATTTACGAGTTTAGCTTTGGGTTTTGGAAGTTATTAATCATGATACAAAAAATATTGATGATTGATAGCAGCTTGAACAGACTCATTATTGAAGTTGTTAAATAAGCTGTCCGTTTGTATTAGCTGCATTGACATACTATCGCTATATTTCTCAATGTAGTTGACCGAAGATGCAAACGATGCTTTAAGAAAGAAACTTATTAACGTTGGGAAAAAACGTCTTAGTGAGAAAAGATATCCTTCTCCTGGTTGATCTAGATAAAATATTCTGCAGAATATGTGTCATAAAATGACCAATGCCATTAAGAATACAGTTTTAGCAGCTTCTGAAACTCAAAGCAGGTACAACCCATGTAAAATGCAATGGCATGACTCTCGAGATGGCAGGGAAGACTTAATTTTTCTACAATCAGTTACCTCGAGTGTTTTCCAGCAACGGCATTTCAACTGCAGACCGGTACTAGAGTACAGAAAAGCATCGGTCCCACCTGGTGAGCCGTGATGGCACATTAGGTAAGGCGGGTGCTTTTTACGACATCGGTCCAAAGGTAGTAGTATCGATTCCTGCTGTTAGCGATTCTCTATCGTAGCTTTCAGCTGTGGTGACAGAAATAATGGTCTTCTGTTGCTAAACAAAATTAAGCTGTCAAATCAACTCGTTTTTTCCTCAGAAGTTCATTGACCTCATTTTTGTACGTAGCCCTAGCTAAAGCCGCACCTTAAAATGCAAGGTTTGCGAGATCCGGATTCTTTTCTTGGAATCTTAAACGAACACTTTTTCAATATTCCAGCCTTTTGCTTTTAAATTGCTGATTCGCGATGTTGTATAAATCTAGGTACCCAGTACTTTTAAATGGCCCTTGTGGAGATAGGTCCCTATGCTCAGCTTGGTTGTAGCTCAGCCTTATTAAGACATGGATCTGAAAGCTGAAACGAAAACTTAGCCAGACTACAGCTGACAGCCAATCACAGCCAGTTTTCTTACCCTGGAACCGATTTGGAAGGAGCAAAACGTAGAAACGCAAACACTAGGAGAAGCAAGCTGGCATGACAGCACGTCTCTGGCATTGCTTTATTGGCCTCAGCCAGCTTTTTATCTTTTACCTATTGAGCTGCAGAGGAGAGGTTTAGGGTTAAAGATACTTCGGTCCCGGTTAGGGATCGTAATCGTTGGTCCATTAACAAGGCAGAATGGCATGTGTAACCTGTTCAATGACTTTTACGTGCACCAATCATCATTTTACTAAAGCATTAGATGCCACAATAGTTAAATGCAGCGGAAACACGTGCGAACGGCCTCCGGAGTAAGAATAGAATTTCCGGCTTATATTGCTTCGCTAGTCATAGATACCTCAGATTAGGCAGAGTTTTATGAAAATTTTTCTTTTGCTACGACTCGGTAAAAGAGTACATAATGCCATTCAAGATAAATGTTCAACTTCTTCCAGTTTTCCTTTCGCCCACGCGATTTCTTGAAAATGTGCTTATTGCTGCCACATTTTTGTAATTTCATTACTATTCCGTTGATAACCAACAAGTTGTAATGTGTATATATGTGTAGTAAATATGAGGATAATATGTTCTCTATAAATATTACCTGCAGTTCTTTGCCAGTAGTGCATTTAAGCTATTTACCACGATTCTTTACGATTACAATCCATTTAATTTTTTCCAGGGAAGATAAGAACCTCAAAGGAATCAAGACTTTGAAAGGAGACAATTCCAGATTGCTGCTACTGGAAATGTTGGCCAGCGAAAAAAGAGAAACACGCGACATAGCTGAAATTTGTTTGCGAATGGAGCTGATTAGCCATCCAAGAATTCCTGAGGTTGCATTTAATTCGGAAACCCAAAAATTATGATGAAGTACCAGCAGCAGTTTTACAAATAACCTTTCCTGGAGTGAAATTACAAGTTATTTTATAAAAATAAACATCAGTGAAAGTTGTATCTTCTATTAGCTTGCACGTGTATGCAAAAATCCAAAGGAAAGCTCACAGAGGCACTAGCGAGTTACGTTAGAGGAGCTGGTGGGTGGGGCTATAATCAAGGTGAGCTGCCATATGTCAGAACCACCGCCTTGAGACTACCAAGTAGCTATTCAATTCCTTGCCGGTTCAAACTCTAGATATTGCCACGGCTAAGTAAAAATTAAGCACGAAGCGTAACGTGTTAGTTCGATACATTAGCCGTGATATTTCTTCTAATTCTTGGAAATCATCTATTACCACGGAAGGAAATTGACCATTTTATGCACTTTCAGTAGATGTTATCTGTCGGTTTCTCACTGTTCAGCTCCAGTATCAGGCACCATGGATTGTGCGTTGCGTGTATGAGACAGACATTTAGTTTGACAAATATTATTATGTTGCTGAGTACGTTAATAAAAATCCTTAAGTAAAATATTTCATATCAAAATCCACGTTGGGTGGAGTTTAATTTACTAATTTGTGTTATTGTTTTTATTCATAGCCATATTTCAAATGAACGGAGTTGAAAGCTGCTAGCCTGTATCTCAGCCAGCCGCGATGATGTACCTTAATATGCCAAACCTCAACCAAATTTAACGCGACTTACGTATGAGAAGTGACGTGGGATTTGTTTATTCGTTTTTCGAGAAAAATGCGTTGAACACAAGTCCTCCAAATGGGCCGTCCTTAAGCCGATACTTTAGAAGCTTAGATAAAATACAAAGGCCCTTGCGAATAATTCCCCAGTTTTTCCTCTTCCTTTAGTGTCACAGGCAACATCTGGACGAAAACCAAAGACCGTTGGCGACAGAAGCTTTAGCTCTGCAGGTCCTAGACTGTGGAACTCGCTTCCGCAATTCTTACGCAAAGACAACTACTCTCCTACTTCCGACTATGGCTCATCCTTTTCAGTGGTCCTGAGCTGCTACTTTCATGCTACTCACTACCTCAACTTCTCTCATGACTCTGTTATGCTTCTCATTTTCTCTTTGCTGCGTGAGACGAAGTCTGCTGGGTACCGAATGCGTACCGAAAACCGCTTAGGCTGTGTGTGCGTTATCCAAAACTCTCCTGCGTAACACTCACATGGTCTTTATGACTTTTTGGAGTTCAGACGGAGAAACATTACATTACAGTGGCTACGATGCCTAGATAAATGATCAGACAGTGGTTCATCAACTTTTAAGAGCAGCAATTTTCCGTCTCTCAAAAATGCCCAACACAACGTAGGAAAGATTTTTCCGCGATGCGTTTGCAGCTTACGGTCTCAAGACGGATCAAAAGTTTCCACCGTTGTGTTGCACTTGCAGCAAACGATGGCCCATGGGTTACCGCGACCTAAATTCTGTCTCCTATTATTGACGATAATCTAAGGGTAGTGCTTACCATTCAAATTTCGTTTTAAAGCCTACCTTATATCCATTCCCGATTGCAGGAATGTTAACTTACATTACAAAACTCTTACAAGAAACACCAGTATATTCCAGGATGGCGAAATATAACATCAACCCCCATAACGGTTGGCGAGCTTAACTAGAGGGTATCAGGTGAGTGAATGCAAGCCTCTGCTTAGCATAGAGTTAACCAACGCAACAACAGAGTGCCAAAATTATATTACCGAATAAGACCTCCAGGCGAACAGGAAAATATGTTCTCGGTGTGACAATAAACCTATTGAAAATGAGTGCAGACATTGCGTTTCATGCAAACTCACCGTGACCAGTCGTCCACTAACCTTCTAGAGCCAAATTACCAACATTGGAACAGGTGATAGGTCGAGAAGAAATTGGACGAGCTTAGATTAGTGCCCACTCTAAAATTAGAATTATTACTTAATAAAATATCTCATGTCACTCTGCTATTCTGGTATTGGCTGCTGCTGGTCACTATTGAAAAGTGCAAACGAAACGCTGCAGCCCATTGATAGCAGGAATCTTTGGCATGCGACTAAGACTGCGATTGGATACTTCGAATTACCCGTGAAGAACTAACTCCGCAAGGTAAGATTCTGAAAACCTAATAATCATCTTGCAAACTTTTCTGTGAATATTAATATTTAGAAGTAATTTAACCTGTGTAGGAACTTGTTGTCGGAGTCTCCGATTCATAGGAACTTTCGACTCTAAATCTTATCATTCAGAGTAGCTATAACATTTTAGTGCTAAAACGTGAGCACCAGTTGACAGAAAGCATGTAATCTAAGGAAATTCCTGATATTATAATAATATATCTACCACGAAACTATTGTACTTTGGTAAGTGATTGAAATTTGAAAGCTGATTGATTCATTGACAATACGTCGTTTGCGTGGTGTCTCGTGAAAACATGGTCAATATTAATTCTCTTTAGATATCGCTTCAAGAGATTTAATACCCAAAAATCGCTTCAAGAGATTTAATACCCAACCTTACCAACATACGGGATATTAAGGTTAGAAACTGTGAGAATTAGTAGGCTTAGTTTTGAAAGTTATAGCGAACACCTATGAATAGCCACAGTTTAATAAGACCTCTTGCTAGTTAAATACAAAGAGTCTGGCATGTGTATACCCTCGAGGCACGCAGAAAGAACTCTAGTTTTCAGGACGAAGGAAAACCTGAAGAAAAAAATGTGATATTGGCACAAACTTATAAAATGCGCGAAATTTGCAAGTAGCATTTGTAGATGGAAGTGAGTTTTTATTTTTGTGCGTCAGAGAAGCTGGCTCGATAACCAAAGGATTTAATAATAATGATACACTTGATACAGCGCCCTCAGAGAACTCAATCTCTTTCTAGGCACTTTACATTTGCTGCAAAGGGAAACGCAATTGAATGCTGAATAATACCATGCTTGATAAACAACAAACCAGCCCAGAATAAATAATTCAATTGACGTCACTCAATTATTTCTGACATGAATAAAAAGCCGTGATAATTCCCTATATATATATATATATATATATATATATATATATATATATATATATATATATATATATATATATTTTTTAGAGGATGTCAGTTCTGCTTCCTTATTATTGAAGGTAGCAGTTATGCACCTGTCTGTGAACTCACACTGATGCATTAAGCTCATGTGAGTGTGTTTTTATTAGAGGGTGTGGGTCTAAGTGTGTGTGTGTGCGTGTGTGTGTGTGTGTGTGTGTGTGTGTGTGTGCGCGCGCGTGCGTGCGCGCGGGCGCGTTCGCATGCGTGTGTGTGAGTGTGTGTGTGTGTGTTTGTATGTGTGTGTGTGTGTGTGTGTGTGTGTGTGTGTGTGTGTGTGTCTGTGTCTGTGTCTGTGTCTGTGTCCGTGTCTGAGTGTGCTACATGTATGATGTGTGCTGTGTGGTAATAATAATAATAATAATGATGATGCTCTTGATAAAGCACCACAGAGAACCCGATCTCTTTCTAGGCGCTCCTTGCTGCAAAAGAAAACCGGTAGAAAGGTAAGTGCTACCATGCTCGACAAATAACACGAGCAGCAGTTAGCGGTCAGGGGGACGCTCACAGCATCAGCATGCAAGTGTGGTTAGTGGCAGCAGGCACAGCTTCAGCACGCATAAGCTTATAAAGAACGAATCGCAGAGACCCACTAAATGCTCTCATAAAGAGGTGTTTTTTGTTTCTTTTAAATGTGGAAAAGTCAGGAGATACCACTTCGAAAGTCAGGAGAGAATTCCGGGCTTTGAAAGCATATGAGCTAAATGCACGGTATCCAAAGGGTTCGAGGTTTGAACGAGTTACAGGTAAACAGGTAGATTCCGAAAGCGAGTGGTGCGATGCTTGGCCTGGTGGGGACCTTTACTTGATTTCTTCGTAATACCTTCGGGTATTCCGCTGCTATCTTCGCTGTGACTATTTATGAGCTGTCCTCGGCTAAGCTACACAAAACAGGACCTGCTTAGCATAAGGTGCGATGTCACCATTAGTTGATACCTACCGGCGGGCCTTCTCCGGCGCGTCAGTGAGATTCTTCCTGCATCCTGCGTTCGCCCTATCTACAGCTCGGCTATCAAACCTACGACTCGTAAGTTTAAAGCACTGAATAGTACTCGTTGCGGTAGTAGCCCACCCACCGTAGCCCAGCATGCTGTGAAACGTCGTCCGATTGCCGTTACCAAGGTTCAATTCAAATTCGAAGAGCCAGCCGGGCCGGACGCAAACGGTAGAGAATACAAGCCACTTCATCGCCGTCGCCCAGCAGTTGGACAGCCTCTGAAATTCCGCCTACTAAATGTCCGCTTGCTAAAAACCAAAGTATTACTTATTCGCGATCAGGTGGTCCATGAGAACCGAGATGAATTTCTGCTTACCGAAACCTGGATGACGCCTTGTTCCAGTAGCTGTATTTCCAAGACCTCTCCACCCGGGTTCTCATCCTCTCAGTCCATGCGTTCTGACAAGGTTGGTGGCGGGGTTGCAATTGTTGTTCGCGAATCGTTTGGCTATACAATGTGCAGTTTCTCGCATGGGTCATTGTCTGAATCTGTTGCTATCAGGTCTTCATCAAAGATAATGCCTCTCACTGTTGTGATATCCGGCCTCCTTCTGGCTGTCCAAACTTGTTTGTAGAAGAGTTTTCAGAGTTCCTCGCAAAAATATCTGTGTGTGACAGGCCGTTACTGATTGTAGGAGACTTCAATATTCACGTTGACAACCCTGGCAACAGCCAGGTCCGCTCATTTTTTGACTGTCAGGACAATTTTTGTTTGGCCCATAAGGTTAATCATAGCACCTACGTCGGTGGCCACATTCGAAATCTCGTGATCACTAAGGATGTCCTCCCGACTGACCTTGTGGTGTGCCCACTGACCCTCTCAGATCATTGTTCGGTTTCGTTTACTGTTCCTGCTCCCTCGTACGTACAGGGCGTCGAATTTGCCAAACGACGTAACTTACAAAGCATTGACATGGAAAGTTTTAAAATCTGTTTGTGATGCAGGTCTTCTTGATCTGCATTCAGACTCGACCGGTAGCCTCGATACCCTCACTGATGCGATAAACATGACACTCAGGAGTGCCCTTAACAAGCATGCTCCCGTTCGCTCTATCCGCGTTCAAAGTCGTGGAGATTCCTTTCAATTTAAAAAAAACTCCTAAAAATGCTCCGGGTTAAGCTCAGGCTTGAACGTCGTTTCAAGAAATCTGGGTCTGATGCAGATCTATTCAATTTCAAAGACTTCTTTCGAGTTTACACCCGAAAGCTTAGAAAAACCAGTGCTTCTCTTTTCATTAGAAAACTAAATTCCTGCCAGTTGGACACTAAACAGATTTATAAGACAGTAAACCATTTACTGGCCAATGCTGTGAGGTCTGACTCCCCAGATATTAAGGGCTCAGCCGAAATGTTTTCATCCTTACTAAAAAAATTGTGCACATTCGTGCCTCTATTAGGCCCCCTCCGACCAAAGCAGTCGCCGTTCCTCAACCTGTGACCTTCCTTAAAAGATTCTCCGACGTTTCAGCAACCAATGTGGCTGCCTTAATAAGATCTAGCAAAAAGAGCTCGTCTCTTGAAGACCCTATACCTTCATCTCTGTGGTCTTCACTGGCAGACCAACTTAGCCCTGCCATAACCAAGATTTCTAATGCTTCTTTCGGAAAAAGGGTCGTCCCCAAGTCCTCCCAATCGGCAATCGTTAGACCTATTCTTAAAAAGCCTCGATTAGACACAGAGGTCCTAGCAAACTATTGCCCAGTTTCCCTTCTTCCGTTCTTATCAGAGATTCTTGAAAAAATTGTTGCTAAGCAGCTGGTTGAACAAAATTAAAATAATGGAATGTCAGAAACATTTCAATCGGGGTTCAAAAGGCAGCACTCTACTGAAAACTGCTCTCCTTCGTGTTAACAATGGCATTTTTCGTGGCAACGTCGACGGGAATGTCCCTGCCCTAGCTCTGCTAGATCTGTCTGCTGCCTTCAACCCCATTGATCACGAGGTTCTGCTTGAACGATTGAGAACAACGATCGGTCTGGCAGACGAAGCACTGGCGTGGTTTAAGTCTTACTTGTCTGATCGTGTTAATCCGTGTCGTGTGACGGTCATGTCTCATACACGAGAAGGGTCACCTGTGGAGTCCCTCAAGGGTCTGTACTCGGTCCCTTGCTGTTCTCCATTTATATATAAACAACCTCTGGGAAAGTGATTAAAGCCCATTGAATAGGATATCACTTCCTTGCTGACGATACTCAGTTGCATTCGTCATTCAAACCGTCGGAATCTGCTGCAGCAACTGAGAAACTGAATGCTTGCCTTGCCGATATTCGATCCTGGATGTCGGAAAACTCACTGAAATTAAATAATGATAAAACCCAACTGCTGCTCATAGGACACCCAAAGCGTGTGGCTGGATTAAAAGGCTTTGCTGTTTTAATAGGTGATGCTATTTCGCGACCATCACCACGTGCTAGAAATTTAGGTGTCGTGTTCGACAGCTGCCTCAATTTCAAAAGCTTCATTCAGAAGACTGCCTCTACAGCTAGCCATCTCATTCGATCCCTATCCAAGTTTAGGAGCTATCTCCCGCAGTGGCTTGTAAAAAATTTAACTAGCTCTTTTTCGTTCCGTCTCGGCTTGATTATTGTAATTTCCTTTTAGCTGGGCTGCCAATGGCAAGCTATTATGCCACTAAAGCGGACTATGAATATGGCTGCAAGGCTAGTCTTTAAGTCCCAGTGGTTTGTAATGTAATGTATCTCCGTCAGTAACTCCACAAAGTCATAAAGACCATGTGGGTGTTACGCAGGAGAGTTTTGTATAGCGCACTCACAGCCTAAGCGGCTTTCGGTACGCATTCGGTAGCTAACAGACTTCGTCTCACGCAACAAAGAGAAAGCGGGAAGCAACGCAGAGTCAGGAGAGCAGTTGAGGTAGTGAGTAGCATAAAAGTAGCAGCTCAGGACCGCCGAAAAAGATGTGCCACAGTCGGCAGTTGGAGAGTAGATGTCGTTGCGTATGAATTGTGGAAGCGAGTTCCACAGTCTAGGACCTGCAGAGCTAAAGCTTCTGTCGCCAACTGTCTTTAAGCGGAGGAATGGAACAGCTAATTCATTGTCCACACAGGACCTGAGGGCGCGAACAGGCTGAAACTGATGTAGCAGTTCAGCTAGGTATGAAGGAGCCAAGCCGTGGCGGGCCTTGTTGGTCAGCGTAAGAACTTTGCTCCGTATCCTTTGCTCAACCGGCAACCATCCTAGCTCTTCCAGCAAAGGTGACATGTGCTCAACCCGCTGGGACTTGAAGACCAGCCTTGCAGCCATATTCATAGTCCGCTGTAGTGGCATAATAGCTTTCTTTGGTTGCCCAACCAAAAGGGAATTACAATTATCAAGCCGAGACAGAACTAAAGAGCTAGTTAAATTTTTTACAAGCTTTTGAGCACGTGTCTCCTTTGCTGAAAGAGCTACGATGGTTGCTGGTTTATCAAAGGATACAGAGCAAAGTTCTTATGATGACCCTCAAGGCCTGCCACCACTTGACTTCTTCGTACCTAGCTGAACTGCTGCATCAGTTTTCGCCTGTTCGCGCCCTTAGGTCCTGTGTGGACAATAAATTAGCTGTCCCATTCCTCTGCTTAAAGACAGTTGGCGACAGAAGCTTGAGCTCTGCAGGTCCTAGACTGTGGAACTCGCTTCCACAATTCTTATGCAACGACAAATACTCTCCTACTGCCGACTATGGCACACCCTTTTCAGTGGTCCTGAGACGCTACTTCTATGCTACTCATTACCTAAACTTTTCTCCTGACTCTGCTATGCTTCCCACTTTCCCTTTGTTGCGTGAGACGAAGTCTGTTGGCTACCGAAAGCGTACCGAAAGCCGCTTAGGCTGTGAGTTCGCTGTACAAATCTGTTTTGCGTAACAACCACATGGTCTTTATGACTTTGTGGAGTTACAGACGGAGATACACAGAACAAAAGAAAGAAAAACAAAGAGTGGATCTGATAGTTAGGCTGGAGCCAAAGAATGGAGGGAGTGCATCAGCTCTTAATGTCACGCCTACCTACGTCACCAATTTTAAGAGTTCATCACTAATTCGTGGACTGGCATTCCAGTGCAGGAATTCCTAGCAGATTGTTCCACCGCTCAGATTCAGAAACTCGCGCGTCTTGTAACTTGGACAGGCACTCCACAGCCACAGCTAATATACCGGCTGTCATTTTTAATCCAAATTTTCTTGCAAATTAATGGATGATAAGGTAGCTCATTCAATTCGTAGGCATCTTCTTTATAATAATAGTAATAATAATAATGTACTTGATAAAGCGCCCTCAAAGAACTTAATCTCTTTGTAGGCGCTTTACATTTGCTGCAAATGGAAATTCAATTGAATGGTAAGTAAAATCATGCTTGAAAAACCAACAAAATGAATAATATGATTAGGGGTGACATGCACAGGGTCGGCATGCAAATTGTGGCATCGCATTAGCTTCACCTGTAACAGCCTAAATCGTCAGTTTCACAGTTTATCAACTATCTCTGACCATGCAAATGTATTCCTGTGCACGGAAAATGACGTTACAGCTCATACGATCGCTTTCGGGATCTTCCTTTCTGCTCGACCAAGAAGACACGTGCAGTAACTACTGAGTTCTTCTTCCAGGCTTATCCTAATTTAGGGCCACCAGCTAATGAGCTTCATGCTGCTTGCTATTCTTTGCCCGTTGCCAATCGAGTAGCCTATCGACTTCAAAATGCTGTCCCTCACCGTTAGGTCTCTCCGTTCGTATAGTTTGACAAACCTGCTCGACTTACTCTCTTATCACGCCTTCCGGTGCATTATCATATCATGTGGGTCAACTTAGATTGTTATTTGTGCTCCAAATTAACCGAGTCTCAGGGTGACCAATCCTCGAACAATTATCCTCACACCTTGGAACTCATCAATTACTTCCTCGATGGTGTGATTTGACAAAATAAAAAGGAAGCTAGCGGCATCTTGTTCATCCCACTCGTTGCTTGTTACGCTCTTGTACAACGACCAATTAAATTCTTCCTTATTTCTATACTCTTGATAGCTTACCTTTGCGAGGATTAATGCATGTTATTTAATGAAAGACTTAGTAATTAAAAGCCTACTAATTACGACTTATTAACTAACGCGTCTTCCTATTTGAATTTCTATTGTAAAAGTAGCTCACTGCCTATTGACTTGCTTTGCTGAGTCAAAGTAGTTCCGCCATGGAAGGTAAGGCTGTGCGATCTTGCTGCTTGGTCGAAGTGCGCCGTCTCCATTCGACGAAAGTGCATTGTCTTTCGGGGTGGCGGATTTCTTCGCTTTATATAGCATAGATGTTTTTCCGCCTACGGTTGATTAATCAGTTCTTTGACATGCTCGCCTAAGCATCATACCTTCCTTGTAATTAAGTCTTGATTAATACCTCTCTAGAATCTGCTCTAAGGTGCTATTTTAGAGCATCGGATAACTTATTATTACATTTTCAAAGCTTGACGGAAGCGGCCTAACGCAAGAAGTGCAAATACAATTGAAGTTGAAATAACGAAAGCAATTTTATTGAATTTGTAGCTTAGTGACTCGTAATTTGTCGGTAACCCCTAACAATGATAATAATAATAATAATAATAATGCACTTGATAAAGCGCCCTCAGAGAACTTAATCTTTCTCTCTAAGCGCTTTACATTCGCTGGAAAGGGAAGATGACGCAAATGCACAGGGACTTTCTATACTCTTGTACGTCATTGATTCTTTTTAAAGTAACAAGACTTTGCCTCGTCCGTTTTAAAGTAGTTTTCATGGAAATATCCCCCGGTATCGACCGGCTGTTATTCAACAGTTGAAATTGCGGTGCTTTTCTCTAAGCTCCCCTATAAATCAAGACGTTTTCCGGTCCTTACACTATTCTTTTGACTACGTCATTTAGAGCTCGCCGAGAGATAGTTTAAATGCAGCTATTCCCTCTAATATACTTGCTGGATATAATTCAATCCGTTTTGATTCATTAAGACACGATTCATTTTCAAGAACCAGAATTGTCATCGCTCTAAATCTAATTACAGCAATCGGGCATTCACTCTTCGCTACCAGATTGCGGGTTCGGTTAATTTAGATGCAATTAGGCTGTGCATACCGGAGCAGGCTAAAGCCTTCAAATTTCTCCCTCAAACTTCAACTAATAAAAGTTATTCGATACATTGAACAAGTTTTTTATTGTCAATGAGGCATTGTCAATTACTCAGTATTACTGCTAAGAGATTTGAGGAAACCTATTTTACGGGAAACTTTTACTCGGTGCTGCTTAGACACAAATTCAAATCAAACTAAATACGTATTGCTGTTGCCTATAAAATTATAATTCTACGCCAAAACTTTAAATCAGCATTGTCTTCCAAAAAAGATGCAACCGATATTAATTTTTGCGGCGATTTGAAACATGTAACAAGACTAAGGCAAAGTTAATGAAAAAATTCTCTTGTATTCAAGTTAAGTAAACGAGATAATCACATGCTCACTTTCTGACTACCAGCTCAGTAAGACTGAAGCATTTATCGACACTTAGTAACTTGATCAAACTGAAAGCCTTTTCACTCAAAGCTTTCAATTAGTTGTGACTCGAGAGGTCTCGAATGTGAAAAGCCGGAAGTAATGGAACTCACAGGAGTAGGGAGGAGGTAAGTTAAGAATAATAATACCAGTGAGTGAAGCAACTGCTCCAGGTAAAAGAGGATTGTGAGGTCAATTCGATGCTTGATATTGAGCTTGCAAAGACAAGACAGGAAGAATGCAATCTGGTAGCGATGCAGTTGATGCCGCAGACAAGTAATCAAATTTTGAGCCAGTTGCAGACCATTGCTGGCACCGGTGCGGAATCACAAATCAATTAAAATTACAGAATTGTTGTGGTATACCATGAGTGAATAAACTAATTTGACATTAATGCGAATAACTAAGCATATCGGATCTTGAAATAATTGATTAACTGAATATAGGCGCAACTTGCCAACTACAACCATGTGCCTACTTAATGAGAATTCAGTGTTTAATGCGACACCAAGAGTTTAGCTGTGTAGCACCCCTTCAGTGATATCAGTATAGAAACTTTAAATGAGGGTGCTACTTTTTACTGACGAATCGTGTATATATATATATATATATATATTTTTAGAGGATGTCAGTTCTGCTTCCTTATTATTGAAGGCCTTAAATTCAGCTTCAGTTAAAGTAGAATGGAATTCATTTGAGACATTTTTACATGTAGCCTACGTATACATTTCTCCCTAAACCCCTCTAAGTTCCTGCTACTAGTGATAATAGGAAAGAAGAATTATGACGCTGGTGAGAGCTTTGACATATGACGTCGGCTGATATCGGGAGTATTTGTTAAAATTCAGCAAGAAAAATGTAATGTGATAAGTATGTATGACGCAAGTCTTAGCTAACAATAACGTGCGCAAGTAATAGAATTTTAAAACGGTCTTGCACAGAGGCTTTCAGAGAAGTCTAAAAATGTGCTTTGCATAGGCCATTAATCCATGACTATAAGCTTTGAGTGCAATGTGTATCTTTGGATACTGTATTAATTTGGGGGGTAACTATCCTCTGCTCAAGTCACTGGAATATAGCCTCCAAAATCAAACTTTTCAAGTACCGTCTCAGCCCTCCCTTTGAGATTGAAATAGCAGATTTCAGCCTACCAATGTCACCCAATTTTTATGCTCATGTATTTAATCCAGTTTTAATTAAAAGCTAGCCTGGTTTAGGCTCACAACATCCTTTTTCTTGTTCTGCTCATGCATTTACGAGTATGGCTGTCGCGGCAAGAGAAGATGATCTCGCCTGCAATAGTCGAGCACTGGACTGCGATAGAGTCTAGAGCTGACTGCCGGTCTGAGAAATTGTACCCACACGCGCTGGCTGCCATTTATTTCAAGGTAAAATTGGCAATCTAATCTCAATTTTCACCATGAAATGAGGCGTGATTGCCCAAGTAGGCTAACTGCAGTTTCCAGAATTGTATTGAAGGACCGCAGACTAACCTATTGTAGGCATGTGTCCGTGAAAAAGCATACACAAGATCTGGACTGGCAATCAATCGACAGGCATACGTGGGCTACCGTAGGTCGTACCAGTCAATTCTAGAAAAGGTCAAGTGAAGCTTCAATAAAGAAAATATTGAATCACGAATGCAATACCCAAACATTTTTATGTCTAGGATCATCCATCTCCAGGACTGCTTCAGGGTTAACTGCTTGTCTAGTCATGATTGTGATAATCTAGCTGACAGCTTCTCTAGCTTCTTTTTCCACAAGATCGATAATATCAGGGACTTGAAAATAGGGAGGCAGCATTCCCTCGGTAATCATGTGCCTCAATTCAGAGCAGTACTTAAATATCCTTATTCAGGGAGGCCGCGAGAGACCTTTTATTGAAGTTAATACCTCAATCAAAGAAGGCAACTTGTCCTCAAGGCGCAATTCCCACTACCCTACGTTCGGCTGCTGCCGCCGTGAGTAAATAGCATTATAAGTAAGTCATTAGACTCGGGTCATGTCCCAGCATCATTCAAAAGGCGGTAGTGAGGCCACTACTCATGAAAGCAATACTAGACTATGAAAACTTAGGAAACTTCCGCTCTGTCTCCCTTACCTTATACTCTCCCTCTTGCTGATGTGATTGCCGAGCTCAATCTAGGCTTTCACTGCTATGTGGATGACATTCAGTTGTACCCTTGCTTTGATCCCTTCCAGCCTACGAGCACCTCGAATTCTCTCAACTCACAGGCTGCATGTATTGATGACATCAGCACATGGATGACAGCAAATTTTCTATAACTAAACGATGATAAAAATAACTTACTAGTTATGGGCAAACCCAGGGGGATTCAGAAATTGGAAAGGCTGACGCTCAAAATTGGCTGTGCCAGCATAACTCCTGTTGAATCAGCTCGAAATATAAATGTCGTGTTCCAGAGTGACCTCGCGTTAGACGACCACGTCAGCTCCACAGTCAAGTCTGCCTACTTTTAGCTACATAACATTGCTATAATTCGGGCTTGTTCAGATAAGGATACCACGTCTAAGTTGGTCCATGCATTTGTGACATCCCGTCTTGACTTCTGTAACTCACTGCTTGCTGGCATACCGGCATGTGCGATCAAGCGATTACAGCAGTTGCAAAACTCCGCAGCTAGGGCCGTCTGCCGTGAGTATCGCAGTAGCCGCATCACACCACTTCTCGCCGACCTGCACTGGTTACCAGTCAAGTAAGGGATCGACTTTAAGGTTTTGTCGCTCACTTTTAGGTCCCGCTATTGTTTGGCTCAGCCTGCCTATCAGATCTTCTCCCCATCAGGCAATGCAGCATCGCACCACCAGCTTTTCGGAATCTAGCTGTTTACGTATACCTCGTACAAACCTCAAATCCTTTTTAGTCCGTGCATTTAGTTCGTATGCTCCCAAAGCCTAGAACTTACTCCTGACTTGCATCAGAACATTCCCTGACTTGACCACATTTAAAAAGAACTTAGAACACACTTATTTAGGACAGCATTTAGTGGGTCCCTGTGATTCATTCTTCATGTGCTTATGCGTTCTGACTCTGTGCATGCTGCCACTAACCACACTTGCATGCTGATCTTTTGCATGTCAACCCTAACCTTGTTGTTCGTGTTGTTTATCAAGCATGATATTACTCACCATTCAATCGAGTTTCCCTTTGCAGCAAAGGTAAAGAGCCTAAAAAGAGATTGAGTTCTCTGATGGTGCTTTATTAAGTGCATGATTATTATTATTATTATTATTACCATTTCTATCGAAGACTCTGGGTTGACTCGTGGCACACCTACTAAACTCATATAAAGAAACCTCACACCTAGCTAGTAACTGCAGACTGGTCTGAGGGCTAATCACTACACCGAGTCAGAATTTCTTCTGAAGTACAAGGACCTTCATAGGAATGCAAAATTACTTAGAATTTCTCTGCCTTTTTGAGCGATATTTCTGAAGCTTTTTATTCTTTCGATTCCCAATTCCGTCCTTGATTCCTTTAATGTCGCCTAAGCGTAACCTGTACAGCGCTGCAATGGTTCTGGACCTATCTCACTGAAAGATTTCTGAGTTTGTATGTCAACCAAAAGATATCATCCGAGGAACCACTGACGTATGAGGAACCTAAGGGCGCCCTGCTTTGTATGGATCTTTTCACCGTTAAGCTCTCACTCTCGCCTGTCTGAATCTCTGGCTCAACATTAGCTTTCGCTTGTACGCTGATGATACTCAGTTGTGCCTTTGCTTTGATCCCTTCCAGCCATCCAGCACGTTGTATTGCTCTAATTTTCTTGATGCATTTATCGATTACATCCGCATATCGGTTTTTGGCACAGTAATAAAAGTACAGGCCGAGACCAAGGTTATGGTGGATTGATTTCACGGCTAAGGTTATCGGTTTAAACTCCTTGGCATATGTGAAGCACCTGAATAGAGAATAAGATATATCAGGATAGTTCTGCAATGAATTATATTTTTAATTTTATTTCGGTTGCACCAAAATTTCCTAAATTAAATTATGATAAAACCAACATGCTGGATGTGGGTAAACCAAATTTAATTCTGAAATTGAACCAACCTACGCTCAAATCCGGCTCTTCCAGCATATTCCCAGTTGTATCTGCACAAAATCCCAGTGCTCTATTCTAAAGTGATCTGCCATTGGACTACCACATTCTCTCCGCAGTAAATATTACCTACTTTCAACTACATAGCATTGCTAAAATTTGGGCTTGCTTAGACGTTGATCCTGCGTCCAAGTTTGTCTAAGCATTCGTGACATCCCATTTTGATACCTGAAACTCACTCCTTGCTGGCCTACCGACCTCAGAAATCATGCATCTACTGTTGGTGCAAAACTTTACCACTAGGCTTGTAGGGCGGGACATTCGCAGTTGCCACTTCAAACCGTTTCTCGTTGACCTGCACTGTCTCCCAGTCAAGCAGTCCATCGACTTTGACATACTGCAACTGACCGTTAGATCCCTTGATTGTTTGGCTTCAGCCTACCAATCTGATCGACTACCGAAAGTGGCTAAACATTTTAACACTCACTACGTTTCTGAATCTAATTGCTTAGCTGCAGCTCGGAGCAACTCAAATCCTTAGGATACCATGCCTTTCGTTCAAATTTTCATTCATCCTTTCCTAAAGTCTGGAGCTCACTGCCGACTAGCGTGACGAAATCCCCCGATTTAACCAAATGAAAAGAAGCTAAAATCCATTGATTTGTCACAGTAGTTAGTGGGTTCGTGTGACTTTATTTAAATGCTCATTCATGTGCCAACATACGTTCTACACTAAAAGAGTCTAAATAAAGCTGGACGAGTGTACACAGTACCTCTGCCCAAGGTCGTGGTTGACCGATTTCGCAGAGACCAAATGACTGTTTCTCTTTACAGGCAGTCACTAACTGCCTTGGGTCATTCCCTACAAGATAGTAAGTAAGTAAGTAAGTAAGATAGTAAGATAGTAAGATAGTCCTCTAAGTAGGCCGTTGTATACCCTAAGCAATGCTGACTCTATCGAGTGATTATCTCTAAAGCCAGACTGGAACTTACTAGCAAGGTGTGAGGTTTCGATATATGAGTTCAGCTGGTCCGCCACGACCCGTTCCAGTGTCTTTGATAAGAATGGCAGAAGGGAGACTGGGTAGTAGTTGCTTAAGTTCTCTTGGTCTAGTGTCGCTTTCTTGAGAAGTGGCCTGACTGCAGCTTTTTTGAAAGGTGCTTGGTCATGAGGGATCGGATTTGACGGCTAGCTGTAGAAGCAGTCTTCATCTGAATGAAGCTTTTAAAATTGAGGCAGCTGCCAAAAACGACACCTAAATCTGGAGCACGTGGCGATGGTCGCAAAATAGCATCACCTATTAAAACAGCAAAGCCTTTTAATCCAGCCTCACGCTTTGGGTGTCCTATGAGCAGCAGTTCGGTTTTATAATCATTTAATTTCAGGAAGTTTTCCGACATCCAGGATCGAATATTGGCAAGGCAAGCATTCAGTTTCTCAGGTGCCGCAGCAGATTCCGACGGTTTGAATGACGAATGCAACTGAGTATCGTCAGCATGGAAGTGATATCCTATTCCATGGGCCTTAATCACATTTCCCAGAGGTTGTGTATAAATGGAGAACAGCAAGGGACCAAGTACAGACCCTTGAGGGACTCTACAGGTGACCCTTCTCGTGTGTGAGACCTGACCCCCACACGACACGGATTGAACACGATCAGACAAGTACGATTTAAACCAAGCCAGGGCTTCGTCTGCCGATCGTTGCTGGCAATCGTTCAAGCAGAACCTCGTGATCAATGGGGTTGAAGGCAGCAGATAGATCTAGCAGAGCTAGGACCACGGTATTCCCGTCGTCGTTGCCACGTAGAATGCCATTTCTAACACGGTGGAGAGCAGTTTCAGTGGAGTGCTGCCTCTTGAACCCGATTGAAAAGTTTCTAACCTTCCATTATTTTTAGTATGTTCAACTAGCTGCTCAGCAACATTTTTTCAAGAATTTTTTATAAGAAAAAAGGCGAACTGGGCGATAGTTTACTAGGACCTCTGTGTCTAATCCAGCTTTTTAAGAATGGTTCTAATAATTGCCGATTATAAGGACTTGAGGACGACCACTTTTCCCAAAGAAGTATTAAAATCTTGGTTATAGCAGGGCTAAGTTGGTCTGCTAGTGAAGACCACAGAGATGGGGTACAGGGTCTTCAGGCGACGAGCTCTTTTTGCTAGATCTTATTAAGGTAGCTAATGGAATACTATTAAATGTATTTGCAGGAGCAACAGGTACTTTCAGAAGAGCAGGTATCTTGTCGTCGCGATGCTGCATGTATGTACATATATATATATATATATATGTGTGTGTGTGTGTGTGTGTGTGTGTGTGTGTGTGTGTGTGTGTGTGTGTGTGCGTGTGTGTGTGTGCGTGTGTTTGCATGTGCGTGTGTGTGTGTGTGTATGAGTGTATTTTATGAAAAACCTACACCTTCCCATGCATAGCTTTGGCCCGGTGTGAATAGGTAATAATAATTGTCATTTACTACGGGTTTTGTATCAGAACAATTGAGACACTCGTTGGTTGTAGACACTCTTAATAGTAATAATAATAATAATAATAATAATGCACTTGATAAAGCGCCCTCAGAGAACTCAATTTCTTTCTAGGTGCTTTGCATTCGCTGCAAAGGGATTGCCAAAGTGGAGGTCTGGTTAGCCATGGGTTCCTTAAGTAGTGCGTTTTCGATCTTTAGTGGATGACACTAGAGGAGCCTAGACGGAAGCTCGACCTAAGGTCTTCAATGAAAAATCTGATTCGTTTAGAACACACGCCGATTCTCTTCATGTAGGGCAACGAACTGCAACTCATTACTCCCACAAAAGTAACATTGCTAGTATTAAAGCAAGTTAACATCGTATGAGCAAATTAAGCTGATCCTCCAAAGATGAGCTCAGTTAAACCTCAACTAGAATGGGCAGCTTAGATAGTGAGGCTGCAGGCTCACTTCATACCAGAAAGTTGCAGTGGACAAGTAGGACCGTATGCTGAGGCCTACCAGTGCATATAGAACGAGCCTAGTGCATAGTAAGGTTCAATCTGGAAATAGTTTTTGAAAATATTTGAAGTTGAAAAAGAGTGAAGAGTATTGACTTATTCCAGTTCTGAAACACAAACTGTGAGAACAAAGTAGTAGACCTTCATCATTGTAACAAGGTAAGTATTTGCCACTGGTTTCAGGAAGCTTTGATCAGAAATCAAATGGAAGCAGCTCTTTAACCTTTCAGACTTCTCACAGTCAAATTTGAAGGCAAGCCTACAGGTAGCACTGACATTTGCTACGCGCGAAGTAGTTTTTTCCATAGAGCTTCCTTGAAAACTATGTTTATTTTCTGTGGATTATGCTCAATATATAAACCTTAACGAAAAATCAAAGGATGAATCGATCAACCTACTTTTCAGTCAGTATAGCAGATTAGGTTTCAAAGAATAAAATCGTGGTCAAATTAACTCGTAATACCCAAATAGTCTAGACAAAACTTAACTAATTCTAGGCGGGATAAAACTACTGCTGCGAATTGAGACTTTATTGGAATTACAAATAGCGTAATCAATGTGCCTTAACAAAGTTTTTATCATTTGCAAACTATCCTACTTTCCGTTAAATGCATGTCCCATGCTGCAAATTCTTTTTTCTACTAATTTGCATTATTGACACCCTTCCTTTTTTGCAAGTTCAGTAAGCGGATGTAATAGATTATTACAATATTTCGTACTAGTCGTTATATATTCCTTACTCGATCATTAGTCCAACATGGACTTACTGTGCTCGAAATTTATATGCCATTTTCCACAACTGCCTAAATTTTAAAAGCTTCATCCAGAAGACAGCTTCTACAGCTAGCCAGCACGTCCAATCGATATCTAAGATTAGGAGATGTCTTGTCACGGTTGCTTGCAAAAAAATCACTAGCTCCTTAGTTGTGTCTCGGCTTCATTATTGCAATTTCTTTTTAGCTGGGCTACCGAAAAACCAACTAGACCACTGCAGATGGCTATAAATATGGCTGCAAGGCTAGTCTGCAAATCCCAGAGGTTTGAGCACGTGTCTCCTTTGCTATAAGAGCTAGGTTGGCTTCCGGTTAATCAACGGATACAGTGCAAAGTTCTTAAGCGGACCTGCAAGGCCCGCCATGGCTTGGCTTATCCATACCTAGCTGAACCGCTGCACCGGTTTCAGCTCTCTCGTGCCCTCAGGACTTGTATGGACAATAAATTTGCCGTTACATTCCTTCGCTTAAATACCGTTGTCGACAGAAGTCCTAGACTGCGGAACTAGCTTCCACGTTTCTTATGCAACGACAACTACTCTCCTGACGCCGACTATGGCGCGTTCTTTCCAGCCGTCCTGGGTGACTTTCTCCCTGCTACTCACTACTTCAACTGTTCGCCTGACTCTGCTATGCTTCCCACTTTCCCTCTGTTGCGTGATATGAAGTCTATTGGTTACCGAATGCGTGATGAAAGACGGTTAGTCTTTGAGTGTCTTATGAAAACTCTCCTGCGCAACACCCACATATTCCTTGTATATTTGTGGAGTTACAGACGGAGGTACATTACAAGTGGCCATATCTGCGAAAGCAAGTTCCAAGAGACTACTATATTTTATTGGGCCGTCAAATAATATGAAAGGTGAATTACCTACTATATTCAAAAAATTAGTCGCTCAGCAGAATGAGAATTCAGGCGTAGCTTTAGAGGTGCTGGTTTTGATCTCTCATTAATAATGCTACCCTGACGACCACCACGTACGTATAACGGCGACCCTGCATCCTGACCATCAGGGACGGCAGAAGTCGGGAAAGTAATGAAAAGTAAGGTAAGGAAAGGAAAGTAAGCTTAAGACGCATTGGATTCGGTATTATATCAGTTTATTGCCGCACTTGATATATTATGCCTAAGCTGGCACACTGCCAAGTATATGAAGGATCGTTCCCTGGGTGGGTTAGTAATGGACTTTTGAAGATGTATACCCACGTTTCTAGGAATATCATGGCTAGCAGCCCTTACCCGGAAGGGGAAGTGTCACAGATTGTGCCTGGTAAGTTGAACTTGCTGGTACTCCGGCAACCTCTTCGACCATGGCTACCAGCTAGGCTAGTAATTCAATTTCAGATTTGCCATTTAAAAAGTAACCTCACTTTATATGCAGAGATTTAATTCATTCGAATATATAAAAACTTAATTCTGACTGTGTCTTTACTTCCACAGTACGTTATTGCTCTCGTGTGCAGGCACGCTTAGCGAATCGACTGGAAGCTCGTTCACTTCACTCAACTTCAGGTTCTTCTAATCCTAAGGACAGACTTAATAAGCTAAAATTCATACTCTGGGGTGTCCCTTAGCAACATGTGACTCCGATAATTTAGTTTTGCCTCGAATCTGGCAAAACGTATCTATTAGTTTTGATGTAATCCTATTTACTGTAATCCTCTCCAGAATCTTTTAACGAGACAGATATTTCCATTAAGGACTTGTTGCATGCTATTGGGATCGACAACGAGAATCAAACTTTTTCCACTGCAGTAATTTCATGTAAGCCAGCTCACTATTTTTAAAATTCATAAGACCTCATTTGATTTCAGTAAATTTGCGTTGAGATGGGGAAATCCCTAACGGCGATGGCCAAACTCTCCACATCTCGGTCATCCTTAAGAATGGTTACCAACTCTTCTGGAAAAACCTTCAGAATTTTCTCAGTTAGTGAATCAATGCATGCAATTGGTAGAGGTGTAATTTTAAGAGCAGAAACTGGTTTTCTTAAAAATGACGGTGAAAATATATCAGCCGAACTAGTTATGTCTGGCCGTGAGATTGCACAATCATAGAAAATAAATTATTCACAGTCTTTTTTCACGTTTCGACTGGTGAGACTGTATATCTTTAGTATTATTTGCGAAAAGGTGCCGTCTTTTAACTTGACTTGCTTATTGTCAGATCAAGGTTTATCAAACGACGTTCAATCCTGTACTTTACCGGGAATATATTTTTTGTAAGTTTTTAGTGTCAGTCCACTGTCAGCCTACCTTTCGTATTAAAGCACTGGAAAGAGTTGCAGCAGACCCGCTAAACTCTTACATCATATCTTCAAACCTAGCTAGCAGATTTCAGTCTGATTTTGGAGCTAATCCGTCCACCGAGGCGGCAATGCAGAATTTATTATAGTCTCACTGATTCTTTTGCTTGATTTTTGACAGTGTTTCATACTATTGATAAAAAAATCGTTCTCAAACGCCTCTCGTCTGGCATAGGCATCACTGGCACTGCACCGCTACTGTTCGAATCGATTCTCAGCGGGAGACTCCTGAGGTTTGGGTCATTAGAAGAACCATTGAAGTTATTTTTAATATTATTATTATGCATTTGCATAGCTTTCTCAGAGAAATTAGCCTATTCCTAGGCACTTCGCATAGCTAGGCTTTAGTTTTACTTTTGAAGTTCTAGTAGGTGCAAGCTCCTTGCTGGCATAGGGCTCATACCTTCATAATATGGCACAAACCTCTCCGGATAGCTTAACGAAAGAAAGTGAGAGGTGGCGCAAAGATTAACCCTACGGTCGTGTGTACAGTGTCGTGGTGACGGCGGTCACAAAGATGAAGCATTACGCCGAGCCTGCCACCTGGTGACGAAGCAGTGCCCTTCTGGTCATAATAATAATAATAATGTACCCGATAAAGCGCCCTCAGAGAACTCAATCTCTTCCTAGGCGCTTTACAATTGCTGCAAAGGGAAACGTGATTGAATCATGAGTAATATCATGCTCCATAAACAACATGAACAACGTGGTTATGGGTGACATGCACAGGGTCAGCATGCAAATGTGGTTAGTGGCAGCATTCACAGTGGCAGCACGCATAAGCACATAAAGAACGAATCACAGGGACCCACTAAATGCTGTTCTAAATAGGTGTGCTTTTAAAATCTTTTTAAATGTGGTCAGGTCAGGGGATGTTCTGACGCAGGTCGGTAGGGAGTTCCAGGGGGCTATAGTGCCCATAAAAGTCAAGTCGGCGATACTGTAGGCAAGCGGGTGAGTGACAGCTACTGTTGCCTGGGCTTCACGCCGCCTTGCCCCCTGTGCACCACCTGTGTGCCACCAAGATTCGAGGCAGCAACCTTGGGTCTAGAGTGTGTGACGCTAGTTCAATATGTCAAAAGTGACAGCCCTCTATTATCGATGAAAATCCAATTTTGTTGACGACGCACATTCATCTTTACTGTGAATTTCAGCAATAATCGTTCAAGATTTGTTGACCATTACTTCTGTGCTATGCTGTATGCTTTACCCAGTAAACGATCCTGAAACTTTAGTTTTTCAATTTTGAGCTGCAGGCTTGGCTAGGTATTTCTACAGTAAATCTGCTTGTTAGCTAACTCATGATCATAAGCAGCATGCCAGTTGAAATAAATCTTGTCCTTTGGCTGCTATATGAATGGCTGCAGTTGAATCAATCTTCACTTCAATATCTATTTGCTCTAGAAATAGCAAGACATAATAATCCGGGCTACATCAAGCAGACTTAGACAAACCTTGAAGTAGGTGATGCAATCACGCGAAACAAGCGATTGGCATATAGCCAGCTATCATTATTGTTAGGATGTGCCCCAGTAAGATAATAATTATTAACTGATTGACCTAGAAGGAAAACGTCCTAATACTGATATCAGTCTTTAGAGCTAAAAAGATTCCAATAGGCAAAGCAAAGATATGTATACGATCGAAATCGAGCAAATGAATAAGCGAGTACACAAAGAGTGCAAAGGGCTCTTGACTGATGCTCATTATCAAGGCACCTAGTTTCAGAGATTGTTTCTTGCACAGCGATCTGCTCGGGGATGCAATCGAACTTGGAGAAAGTCCTAGCTCTCCCTTTTACTACCTTAATTGGCTAAAGGAATCAGATAATGCCAGCGTGCACTGGGTTCAAGCGCCATGCAGGGCAGCAGTCTATGGAGGCTAAAGGAGCAGCTGTAGCAGCCAAAGCAGTTAAATTAGGGACTGATCATTTTCTTTTTAGCTTTTTTAGTGGTCTGGACTCGCGATTCCCAGAGGAAGAACATGCAACGAAGCGTACCAGTATAGACTTGCTCTGGTCGCTTAAGTTGCAGTGTACCGATCCTGAAAGCAGGAGCCTGGATGTCACCACAGGAGCTTGAGCAGCTGGGTCGGTGGTATCGTTTGACATTACCATCGTTTGAGAACGCTAAGGGTAAGAGATTGTTCCGGACAAGTGCTGTAAGGAGCAGCCAAGAGTTATTCACATGGAGGTAAAATTCACTGCTATCGCTCAAGTAGCTCATTGTCTCCAACGAGCTTAATAAGCTTATTGCGAAAAAGCAATTCGTTATCAGTGTTTTTTAACGGGGTAGCGTGCCAAACATTTTAAGAAATAATCAAAAATGTTAAGTTTTTTGGAGTTTGCATATTAAAGGATATACTAGTTATAAACCCAATCACAAATTTCGCTGGTTTTCAGATGACTGGAACATGGTTAATAAAGTTTTTATGTAAGACCTATTTAAAACAGAAGTATCATCGAGCTCAACAAAATAATTTCTTTGAAAAATAACGGAGCCGGAACTGCGGTTTTCTAGTGAACTCTGTGAATCTAAGCTACTCAGCACTAAACGGACCGTCAGAAAATAACTTTGGAAAATGATAAAACGCAAAATTTTTCGAGAAATGATACGCGCGTTGAGATCAAACGTCTGACTGGTAGTATAAAAAGATCATAAAAGCGTAAACCCCCTATGGGCCGGGGCTTAGCTACCTCAGCTTCCCCGCACCACCCATAGCAACCAGCTGCAAATGGCCTTCCAAGGCCCACTTCTTTTTTACTTGGCAAAGTTTCGAAGTGGAGGCAGCCGTCTCACATTCTGACCAATGGATCGTACTAAGCTTGCAGGTTCCCAGCTGCAAGCGTACCAATAGGTTTACTATCGAGTGCAAGCTGACGGTCTCTTCAACAAAGCTTCAAAGCAAGCTGGAGAGCTGCAACGGATTCTGCGGCTTGAAAGACCAATGCAAAGCAAAAGAAGTGAGAGCGCGAGCGGGCTGTTTGAGGATGTGACGGCCAGCATCAGCAGGAAGGTCACTTTATGAGCCTGAATGAGCTATGAGCCTGAGTCCCAAAACCATTGTGATCTCGTGCAATAGGATTGGGCAGGAAGAGTTATTACCTAAGAGGAAACGAGGCCTTCGGTGACCCTCTCGGCTTCAGCCGGACAGCCTGGGCTCATTACCTGAGTCATCATAACTAACCAGAATGAGGACAATCTAAGCCAGCTTCATTAGCTGACACGGTATATTCAATTCGGTCGATGTGCATCGGTGGGGGTTCCTATGCAGGTTAACCTTAAATGAGACCAACCTGCCGCCTCCGAGAGTGAGAGAGCCCTTGCTCAGGCCGAACCGGCTAGAGCTCGGCATGCTGTCGGCAAAGTCTATAAATATGGCTCATACAGGTTAAGTATCTCCCAGCATTTGTTGACCTCAAAGTCGTAGTTCGTGGATATCAGTTGCATGGCATTGTATTGCATTTCTAAGAAGACTGCACTCATGTGTACCTGTGCTTTGGTCTTTCTGGCCTGGTAATACCGCTGCCGGTTATCAACACGTCTATAACGTGAATGACCAACATCGATGCTTAGATGGCCTTAGCTTTCTCAAATTAGCGACTGCAGACTAACCGCTCAGCTACGGCCTAACCTAGCTTCGTTGAGAAAATTGAAGGCATCAAAGGAGAAACTGACTAAGTCAGCCAATCTGGGTGTCTATTTTGAAATACCATTTAGCTGGATATCTGCCCCTGCTCTGCAGTCAAATGCTTCTTTAACTTGTATTTGATACTCCATTAATGTAGATGTCATCAGACCAGAATATCGTATCAAAGTCAGTTTTATTATGGGATTTCTAACTTTCCGTCAGACTTGGGCAGCTCCCGCCTCTCGATTCTGCCTGAACAATTCAAGAATAGGTTTTCTTACGGTGCTAAGCTCGCCAACAACGCCCACCGGTCCTACATCTCCAGCGCCCCAAGAGAACTTAATCTGTATTCAGGCGCTTCACATATGCCTCGGGGCTCGAGCCCAAGACCTCAGTCAGACCTTGGTCGGGGCGAGCACCTTAACCGCTAGACAAAACCAGCTCGGCAACTACTATAATCTCGATCCTCCAAACTCTGATTAAAATTAATTAATAGAAAAGATGGATAGGAAGAAGTGGCACCATACAGAATAACCATTACTCCTAGTCATAATTTAACTGACTCATTAATTATCAAGTGTGTGAATGAATTAATAATAGAGAATTACATGAGAGTAGTTTCTCGAACCTGATTATCCAAATTCTAGCTCCCAAAAATGGAGGGCGGGATTTCAAATACTGGTGACTCTGCTGGTCTATGCTTTCATTGAATATAAGAAATACATCTATTGCTTATAATGCTATGATGTTTTTGGTATTTATCCAATGTCTTACGTTACTGTCCCACCAGGCTAAACATCGTACTACTCGCTTTTCGGAATCTAATTGTTTGCCGGTACCTCGCACAAACCTCAAATCCGTTTGATACCAAGCCTTCAGTTCATATATAAGCCTGGAACTCACTCCCGAATTGCGTCACGACATCTCCTGACATGACCACATTTAAAAATAAAACCATAAACCCACCTATTTAGCACAGCATTTAGTGGATTCCTGTGATTCAACCTTTATGTGCTAATGCGTACTGGAACCATGCATGCTGCCAATAACCATACTTTCATGCTGACCCTGTGCATTTCACCCTTAACCATGTTATTCTGGTTGTTTATTGAGCATGCTACCACTACCCACTCGATAGTGCTTCCTTTGCAGCACATCAAAAGCGCTTAGAAGGAGATTGAGTTCTCTGAGGGCTCTTTATCAAGTGCTTTATTATTATTATTATTATTATTATTATAACGTATTAGGATATCTAGTTTTAAATAGTGAACGTCTCAGCATTTAAGTAAGAACATTACCATCACAATCACAGTGATAAAAGATGCCTAGCGTATCTAAATTTAATACAAGAGTCCAAAGATGACTTTCAAAACTTAAGGGTTGGCCCCTTTAAAAATAAACATTAATATAATGATAGCTTCTCAAATACCAACAAAATGAGTAAGGCTTGCATATAGAAATTAAGATGTGTAAATATAAACCAGTTGGGGTTAGAATAGAACTAAAATTGCAGCTGAATGTGAGAGAAATGTAAATGCTTACTCTTACCCGAATTGCAGTAAACTCTTTGAAAAAAGTATAAACACTATTACTTGAGCATCAATAAGGAAAAGTCCTCGGTTGTGGAAGTATTTTATTAATTAAGGAAAAATCCTTCGACATTACAATTTTAAAAAATAGAGTTTTTTATACAAAAAAAGCTTTCGTGTCTCTTGGTTCTGATTTAATATTTGTTGGTCTTCGTAGTGGATCAATGTCTATTACGACGCTGGTAATGTAATTACAAGATTTAAGCCATACAATTTAAGTCGGTCAAGTAAAGATTTATCTTGCTTAAGACAGCTTTAGAAGTCCTAGTGAGATTGTTTGATATGCGAATTTAAGTGAAAGTGAATGTGGAAGTGAACTGAATTTCAAATAAATAATCTACGTTTTCTTTCATTCTCTGAAAACAGGTCACAACCACTTTAAGCTTCATTGCTCTATAAGTCTCTCGCTTTATAAATCGGGCTTCTGCCAACTTTTTCTATCTTATTGATACTTTATTCGTTAATCACGTTTTATTTATGAAAATCTTTAGATATGGAATCCTTTAAAACTACCACCCAATTTTTTTCCTAAAGCACTGCTATAAAGGTTGTTGCACTAACGTAAGCAGGTAGAATAGGATTTCTTAAAAGTGTTGCTTCAGATTCAGCCAATAAGTTAAGGTAAGCCAATAAGCTTCGATAGGTTACTTGTTTTATTTTTTACTGTCTTTTGCATCGATCCTGCCTCCGTCTAATTACTATCGTGAAGCGATGCTCTATAATGCGTCGAATCTTTCATAGCTATGGGCAATCCAGTCAACAGAGGCTGTATAAAGTCTTCCAATTGAATGAGACTAGCTCTTTTTTTCAAACTTTTCTCCGGTACAGACTCTCCTAGAATTCCTGAGGGATTTTTCAAGTTTTTAGAATAAATTCACTTTCTAGGGCGATCGTATTGAAATAGTTAACTGTTCCTTATCCCTTAAAATTATTTGCTTCAAGTTGAGAAGCATGCAATTTAATTACGATTCTTTGTAGATCCTTTATACTTCTCGATTATAAAACGTTGCGTTCTCATGGATGATAATGAAACAGGTCCAGATATATTTGCGTGATTAACTTTCAATGATAGTGAATCTTTCAACAGCTTTATTACTTTCTATCGATTAAGATAAGCAAAGAATTATGCTAATCTTTAACATTTCTTAGATTATATTAACCGGCTATTATTTTTTTATATTTTAAATGTACGAACAGCTAACACATAACCCTATTTCACTAAGTCTTTTCAGAATTATTTGCTACTAAACACTATTGTAACTTTATGAATTTCAAGCTTTTTATTTAGATAAACCTACTGTCTTTTGCCCACCATCGCAGAGCAGTTTTTTCGCTCTAACTTATGCTTAACCTCATCTCTTCCAATACTCAGCTATTCACGCTGTCTCCCGAGTCCTTATTCTTTCCACCTGGGTCTTCATTGGATGAGCTTTTTATAAGCATGGTATTATCAATAATTTAATTAAACAAACTTAGCACTTGCCAGGCACTTTAAAGATGCTTAAAGTCTACTAATAAGGTCGGTGATAAAATGTAAAGGGTCAGCTTTTATAGGCACACGAAGGACAATACGCCTGGGTCCAGCACTTGCTGTGAGAAATAAGAGCGTTTTAGCAAGTTTTTAAATATCGTGTAAGAATTGTATGGTTCGCTTAAGGTTTGGTTTATTTATTTTCCTTTCCCGTCTGCCTGTAGCATGTGGCTGTGCTAATACATTCAAGCCATATAATTTGGATAATAGCCCTTTGATGTGCATTTATGGTTGATCCTTCGATGAGAATGACGTATTAAACAGACAAGGCGGCAAGTTTAGAGTGAGACCTCAATACATTTAAACTTACTACTTGTGAACTGGTTCCGTCTTTCTTGAGCCTCTGTTGTGATAGTAAGCGCAGCACTGTGAATATTTTGGCATCCTTTGAGAGTGAGTTCCGGGCTTTAAGATAATATGGACTAGAGGCGCCGTCACCATAAGGCTCTGGGCTGGGTTGAGGTCAGCTATGCGACTTGAGTCACTGGAGCAAACGGTTCGCTGTCTAACGTGATTAGGTAATAGCTCTGCCTGATAGATAGGTTGAAGCAAGAGAATAAGGGTTCCTAAAAGTAAGTCGGAATAAAAACTCAAACTCATTTAGCAACTTGATGGTAGCTTGTGCAGATCAATGAGAAATAGTGTAATGTGGCAACTACGACGCTCACGATAGACAAGCCTCACCGCAGCTTTTTGCACCTGCTGTGAGTGCCTTACTCCATAGGCTAGAAGACCTGCAGACAGGGAGTTACAGAGGCCTTGACGGGATTTCCGAAATGTAAAAGAAAACTTAAATGTACTATCCTAATCTAATCTCTCTGAATTTGTGCAACGTAACGCTTCTTAACTTCTGCAGACTTAATAAAAAAAAATTGTGATAGTCCCCTCGTACAAGTCAATCGTCTTCTAGGCACTTTAAATTTGCTGTAAAGGAGCCATGATCGAATGGTTAGCGGTAGCATGCTTAACGAACAAGCGTAACGTAGCTAGATATGACAATGCATAGAGTCAGCATTCAAACAAATATGGTTAGTGGCAACGTGCACTGTGCCAGCGTGCATAAGCACACAAAGGTCGAATCGCACGGACCTACTTTATGCTGTAATAAATATCCACTTAACTTAGAAGTTGATGGTGTCGTTTAAAGGAAGGTCGCTTTGGAAACAGACGCCTAGATCTCGTGTTGATATAAGGGTAGATGTGTTGGTTGAGCCTATTTCGAGGGCTAAGCTTTCTCAGTTCTGCCACACACTGTCTTCGCTCAAAACTGGTATGTTTATTGTATCATTATGCAATTTGAAAAAGAAAAGGCTTGCTATCCTCATAATGTAAATGTCGTCAATATATGTTGACGGTGAGTTAAGAGAGTTTGAAAAACTGAATGGCCGGAATGAATCAAATAGAATGTAAATTTGATACACTGGCTTAAAATAGAAAACCTGGAGTGTTTTGTGAAAACTAGCTTTACTAGGATCTGGAGCCTCCGCACGGAATATACTGTAGAGTCACACAACTTAAAAACATACCTATTTAGGACAGCATTTAGTGGGTCCTTGTGATTCGTCCTCGATGTGCTTATGCGTGCTGACACTGTTCATGCTGCCACTAACCACATTTGCATGCTGACCCAGTGCATGTAACCCCTAACCATGTTATTCATTTTGTTTGTTTTTCAAGCATGATTTTACTTACTATTCTATTGCGTATCACTTTGCAGCAAATGTAAAGCGCCTAGAAAGAGATTAAGTTCTCTGAGGGCGCTTTATCAAGTGCAATATTATTATTATTACAATGACATTTTACTAGGTGGCCAAATCAGTCACAATGAGTTTAGTATGACTATTTCCAGCTTCGTACTACACAGTGAATTGGGCAAAGTTTAGTATAGCAGAACCAAGTAATTCCATTGATTTTATATTTCAGGCATAAACGTATGTAACAAAATAGTTGCTAGCCTTAAAGCCTTGCGATGACAGGCCTGCAGTTGGTAGAAACTCTTCAGCTAGGCTTTTCAGCTATGAAGGTTGTAATTACAGCTTTGCACTACTTGTCACTGACCTGTACTGGTTTCGCATAGAGCCACCTAGTAACATTAACTTTTTTTGCTGCGCAATGGTTTGGTCTAGTGGTTAAGGTGCTCGCCCCGACCAAGGTCTGGCTGAGGTTGTGGGCTTGAGCCTCGAGGCATATGTGAAGCGCCTGAATAGAGATTAAGTTCTCATGGGGCGCTATACAAATGAACTATATTTTGTTCCTCTCTTCAATGCCTTTAATTATCTTGCACAAACCAAAATATCAAATATATCCTAACTAGGCTTAGAAATTTGAAAAAAGATTGGGTGACTCTAGTTATACAGCAGTGCCTCTAATAAACCTAAAATTCTTTAGGAACCACTCTTATTATTTCAACTTTTTTTCCCAATCCATGAACTCACTGCTGATAGAGGCCACAAGATCACCTAAATTTGTAGTTTATAAAGAAGCTACCAATCGTCGATGCATTTCCTCTTTTCGAGTGATTTTTGTATAAATAATTGTACAAATCAAGTTTATAAATGCGTAAAAATATACGTACATACAATTACAATTATAAATAATAAATTATAAAAATATGTAAATTTAGCTCATAATAATATAAAAATACTAGCAATTAAGTTATCACTAACGGCACTTCATTATTTACGTATAAGTTTCTATTACATACAAAATATTTCTATACAACAAAATTCGATTCGTGAACACTCTGAACTGTCGGATTTGAGTAAAATAGTTTTTCATCACTGATATGACGTTAAATTGAGAGCCGTTATATAAAGATCTCGAAGGGAAAATGACCTGGGACACTGGAGCTGCATCATATGCTGCAGGCATGAAATTTCTTCTTCTAGCTGAAAACCTTGGCTCCAGGTCTGGCATTTAAATCTCTGCACATCGAAGAGGATCTTTTTGTGAACATATTCTAGTCTTAGACAAAATTTCACTGAATTTTGGTAGATCCCAGTTATGAGTATAAAGATATTCCATATAGATCATTTTCGATCATGGGAGTATTTGCATCTGATTCATCTGATATGCAATGCTCAGTACCAAACTGCACTTTGCTGTAAGTTATGTTTAGCTGTCGGCAGGAGGATGCAGCTATACTAAAATGAGCATTTGCTGCATCGCTCATCAGCAGTGGAGGGTTACGTGCAGGAGGCGAAGGTATTGGAGCTTGGATAGGCAGTGAAGAATCCCGTTGTCGACATATAATTACCTTTGCCGCAATGAATGCGCACACTAAGGCAGCAGCAGCAGCAGCAGCTGATACTCCAGCTATCCAAGCAGTGTCAGCATGAGCAAAATCGTTGCCCGATCCAGTGTCGACGCTATTCCCTGTACCATTGGGCAAGGATTTGTTTCCAATCTCTATCATCATAGTGAAGCCAGAGGAGTTCATCTGGTCGTCTTGATGGCAGTTTCCAGAGCTGTATTGCAAGGTCACCTGCTCATCTGCTATAGGAACGTAAGTGTCCTTATGTGTAAAGCACTTAAGCTTGTAGCACAAACTTCCACACCCTGTAATTCCTGGAGAAGCTAACACAGTAAAAATGAGCTGGTCGTATGACCCCGGTGCCCATATGGTGACGAAGTAGTTATTTCCTCCTGAGCATCTCATATCTTTTGGTAAGATCATGGCATACCGATGGTCTGGAGCGAATACATAATGAACACCTTTAACCACAACAGCACTGCCGTTAGAACTTTGAAGACACACGTTGGTTGCAGATGTTGTTATGACAGCTAAGTTAAACGAACTAGTTGTATCTGGAGCATCAGGTCGCCTTGGTAAATGCAAGTAGATCAACAGGTTTTCGCTGGCCCAAACATATACCGTCTTGGTCAAATTGCATATGTAACATACTGTTTCGTTTCCCATGAGAGCAAGCGACGTAGAACTATTATCACAAGTATGCTCTGACGGTTGAAGATTCACATCATCAACCCTTAGCAGGAGTAGCCTTGATGGAGCCGGGAGAGTTTGAGCAGCAGCTTGGTCAGAGGTCACAATGGACAGGTCAACCGTACAATTACTCGATGCTTTCATGAAAGTCGATACTCTAGCCGTAAGAGGCTGCCACGAGTCATTCACTTTCAGGTTAATCTGGCCGTTGCTATTCGAGCAGTCAGACAAGTCCAGTGAGCTTAGTACCACACTTTGAGCCGCCGAGCAGCAAGCATTCAATAAAAGGGTCGTGAAAGTGAAGAGTTTTACAAGGAAGGCCGCCGGCTCACCTTCTTTCCAGCAGATCATACTGATCCTGTAGGGTATGCCGTGTAGCTACGTTAGTGGCTCAGGTGAACACCAGATACACGTCGGAGGTATTCCTGCCTTCAAAGAAGCTCTGGAGTAGAGACTGACTCAGCAGTTTAAGGAAGAACACGATCCAAAAGCTGTGCTGCGAGTAGCAAACCGAATCGGGAAGTGAAGGTAAGCTCCGATGGGAAATTCAAGATAAGAGCCTGTCCATCGTTTTTGGAGGCCAACCCCTCCATATATCACATCCAATGGGATGGGGCGTGGGAGGGAGTCTGCATATGTAAACGATGCAAGTAAGGACCGGCTATCTGGGACCGGCCGGAGGCTGGCCGTTCGTGGATGGAAATGGAACTTTCGGATCCTAGAGATCGCCCAAGCTCAGTCTCATCTCTCTGGAGCTCTCCAGGAAATTTCGAAAAGCACGCAATCGGTAAAGTCGCTGTTAACAGCGACCATGCAGATGACGCAGTGTCGGTTAGGTCGTTTCTTGAGCGATTCCTCGAGCAAGCACAAGCTGATTAGCAAGCAGGGCCAGAGAGCTAATGCTGGTTCGTCACTCACCACTCACCAGAACCAGCTGTTAATACTGCAAAAGAAGAGGGACAAAACAAGTAGCTACGGCAATGGCATCGTAAGGTTTCTTTGAAACTAAGCGCTTGCAATGACTCTGATTCTTGGTTCTTGGCGCTATGTGATAGAAAATGCTAGAACGTCTGCCTCAGTGCCCCCATATAAAGTTCTGAAATGGTAGGGCTAGGTAAACTAGCTAAATTGCGGTACATGATAAATATTTGCGATTATGCAATAATTCCGGATTCTCTCTCCAAGACTCCATAATAGCCGGTGCAATTAGATAGGCAAGCGGTTGTGATTATCGACTCGGAAATGACATTAGAGATAATTTTAGCTCTTGGTCAGGGAGCTGTTGGTGTATGTTGTTAAGCACCTACAACCGTCAGTTGTTGTCTAATAGACCTGTCTACATTATGGAAATGAACATTATGTGCTACCGTAAGAGCGCTCCTCTTCACTAAAGCGATAATGCTACCGTTATCACACGACGGAGCATCGGTGCAGCATCTGCAAATAGCTAGCCTTACTACACTCATCGGGCCTCACCAGAATTCTTCGGCCGGCACTGAAACTAGTACCGTTAGGAGCACTGTGTTTGCAGCCTATTTCTAACTAGACCCGGAAGCCGCCCACCACGTTTTCAATAGTGCGATCGTTGACCAATATAATAATAATAATAATAATAGTTCACTTGATAAAGTGCCCTCAGAGAACTTAATCTTTCTCTAGGCGCTTTACATTTGCTGTAAAGTGAAATGCAATTGAATGGTAAGTAAAATCATGCTTGAAAAAACAAACGAAATGAATAATATGGTTAGGGGTGACATGCACAGGGTCAGCATGCAAATGTGGTTAGTGGCAGCATGCACTTGTAGTCGTATTCAGGTCTGGCAGCAGCCTCATCATCTGATCTCAGTTGCAAACAACAGCAACATGGCCGCTGCCAACACGGGCATACGGCAACAGTTTATTGTTTGGGTCGTGGTAGTAAAGGTTTGTGACGCTCTGGCACTATTAATCATAACTAGTAAGCCTGTAAAGTATTACCTTTTTTACTCAGCCTGTGCCCTGTCTAGGATGAGCAACGATGGCACACTGGGTAAAGTGGTTGCTTTTCACGGTTCGATTCCTGTGGTGCGCTCACCTTTTTGGCCACTGCAAGCTGTAATGATATCCTTAGACGCCCTTCTTTCGCTATGCAAAAGAGGCTATTAACCAGCTAGTATTAATTTTTGGGACGCGCTACTGTCTGCCTGTATTCACCGTCCCACTTGCGACTCCGGACTACGAAAAATTGGTATAGGGGCCAGCCAAGTGTTAGCCCCCAAAGCACGACAAGGCAGCCTAAGTAGCACTTAGTGGTTTCTCGCAGTAGGTTTTGGTGTCTGTCCGACTTCTCTCTCTCTCTCTCTCTCTCTCTCTCTCTCTCTCTCTCTCTCTCTCTCTCTCTCTCTCTCTCTCTCTCTGTCCAGTATAAGCGAGGTAATTCGTCACTCTCGTCATTATGTCGCCTTCCACCACTAGGCTGCGTTTAGTCTCAGCTGCACATGTTATACACCTTGCTTGCGATCACTGACTCTTACTTTATCATGATAACTGTGACGTTCTTTCATTTCAACTGAGCGGTCAAACTGGCAGCCTTTGCTCTCGGCCCTATCTTTCATTGCCTATTCCAATGTGTGCACTGGTTAGTTGTCTCATCTGATATGCGTCACTGCTTGATCTTTCTGCTTCCCTCTAACAATATAACAAGTTCTGCTGATGAGCTAGCATATCGTACTCAGTAGGCTGATATTGCGTAACACTGCAATAGCTCTACAGACGTCGAAAATTTAATTAAACAAAGTTTCAATTATATTATTTGAAGTTCATTTATTGGAACTAACGAATACAAGATGTTGCTGTTTGAAATAGCAAGCACATTTGAAAAACTCAAACCTTTCATAATTGTCTTCACTACAGAGAAGCTATACTGATCATTTCATCATTCCCGGGTGCCCTATTTTATCACCTAGGCATTATTGGTGTGGCTCTGCATTTCCAAGCAGAGTGCTTTCTGGTTTACGAGCGGTCAACTCTTCCGGCCTTGGAGCAGGCTATAGCCTGCTGCTAAAATTAGAGGGACGCAAACGGTGCAAAGTTGGGCATTTAGATTTGAATGTCTATTTCATTAGTATGGCCGGAAAAAGAAAAGAGCTGGCTGCTCTTCAGCAGACGAACATGGTAGGTTGCTGGCATTTTTTATCCGATAAAATTGGTTAACAGTCCAGAAGCACTTGAATGGAAATTCCAAAATTTTACCCGGTCTCGAGTTTCCTCCACGATAGATTTGCCGAGCAACAGCCTTTTGATCTAGCTTCAGTGAAGCTTGCTGCCTCGATAAGGGGCGAGAAGCCAATCACTTCATCCAGCTGCTGAGGTCCAACAGATTACGAGTTCCAGAATGTGACCTCCAAGTGATCCGATATCACTTTTTCGCCTATAGGGCTCCTGAGCTCTAGATTGTCGCCTTAGAGGGTTTGGCATGCTTGAAGTTGGACAACGAGTCAAGGAAAATAAATTCAATTCGGGAACCTGATGTACTTTGCAACCGAACGGCCTAAGAGGTTACCCTCCCACCTCTCATTAGGGAATTAGGGATTTCTTTCTGCAGAGCCAGAAGCCCCAATCTGTTTGGCCTGCAATGTCCGTGTAGCTTACAGTCATACATGCATGATTAGTCCTCTGCATAAAACTTTACAGAAGGCAGAGCATTTGCACTTTGACTGAGTTAAATAATTCGCCTATTGACGGTCATGGCTAATTCCGCAATATTATGTCATTGACCATTTGAATACATGTAAGGCACTAGATTATAGTCTCCTAAGAAAATCGCTTACTAGTTTAGAATTAGCTCTGCCAATTCCAGAAGGATCGGGACTGGATGCAACACATTTACTTTCTCGTTATCGCAAAATCTTGTTAATGAGCGGTACTTGAGTAAAAAGAGTTGACAGAGCAGCTTGCAGCTGGCTAGTTTTGAGCGACATAGCTACGAATCCTGTCTTTCAATTATTGTCGCACAGCGGAATCGAGTGAAACTAACTTCCCTGAGATAAAATAAAACGTAATTTAAGTTATTGCCACAGCTTTGTAAGAGAACTTAATATATACAAATGAGCTTAACTTTGTGCTTCGCGGCTATAGCCTACAATCATGATTATCTAATGCAATCATCTTGATTTTTATCATCAAAGCTGAGTGCCTTTACCGCTGAGCCAAACCAGGGCAGCAGCTGTATTATTTTAGTATAAGCCTCTATGGCTCTGAAATTTTTGCAATTTAAAGTGAATATGTTTTCACTAGGACCAACTGACTACAGTATACTAAGCGTGGTTGCCTCCAGAAACATCGAGTTTGTATGGTAAAAAAATGAGAGGAGAGGCTAACGTAGGCCCCTATTTCTAGAGTTAGCTTATGCCATCTAATGAGCATCGCAGCTTTATGCTACCACAGCCATATTTATGCTTATAGATTGGGCTGAGACTAAAAAAAAAAGAGCAGACTATGAACTAATTATGCAAATATGTACTATATGTACAAATATATATATATATATATATGTGTGTGTGTGTGTGTGTGTGTGACCATTTTTTTATTTTTGCATATCTGCACTATGCCTTGGAGGTTTCAAAAGGGAATTAATCGTGTTTCAGTGCTGTGCCTTGGATGTATATTCTGCACCTGGTAAGTCCTGGAGAAATAACTTGTTTGTGTGTTTTCTATGGTCAAATACTATATACTGCTACAGCTTCCCGCAATGTCGCGGTGTGTAGAGCCTTTAGTAGATTCTTAATCTGTACAGATTTGACGGATTGAAGTTGATACTTCTGGTTTTTTTTAACATCATGAGCTAAGTATGAGTACGACTTAATGCTAGTCCTTCTGAACCAATTGTTTGGCTTAGATTTGACCAACCATAATCTGGATATCAGTTTCCCTGATAGAGTCATGGTCCTATTCTTCTCTTATGGTACAAATTCTCATCTTTTACAAAACGAGACTCCTAAATTATTTTATAAGTGGTCTTAAATTAGTATTTAATCTGTGTTTTATACCACATTGATGGTCTGCACCAGTCGCAGAGCAAATTATCAGCCTTAATGTGGGTATTGGATATATATATATATATATATATATTCTATATGTGTCGATACTGAAATGACTGTTCACGTCAAATCACATGAATTGACACGTCAGAAGTTCCAAGCAGGCTCTAAAATGTTCACTCCTGTCTATTATGAGCTTGATGCTGTGTTGCTGGCGAAGATATAACTCTCTTTGATTAACGCTCAGCTAAGCTGTACATAATGTCTCTACAAAGACATCCATAACACACACACACACACACATATATATATATATATATATATATATATATACATATATATATGGCACCCCAAGAGAACTTAATCTCCATTCAGGAACTTCACATATGCCTCAGGGCTCGAGCCCATGACCTCAGCTAGACCTTGGTCAGGGCGAGCGCCTTAACCGCTGGACTAACCCAGCTCGGCCAATACCGTCCACATTTTATCAAATATTAAATATGATTACCTTCAAAGCTTACTCACAGCATTTCAGGGAACTGAGCAGGCACACTAGCCTGCAAACGGCTGGAACGTGACTGCCTTAAAAGGCGGCCAGGCTACTGCAAGACACTATCAGCCTGGTAGTACTTATCCAAGCTCGAATTGTGGCTCCTTATTAGTTAGAATATATTTTCGTGTTATGGAGGATGGTTTTCAATCACCTGCTGCCATCGCTCGCCGCAAAATCAGCAGAATACTGAAGGTGATGCCGCACTCTGCTGCAGAGAGCAATCAAGGAAAATGGCGACGGTTGTAGATAAAAAGGAAATCCAGTTACCGTGAGGCGTATTTCGCTTTTTAAAGCTCTACTGCCCCTTATAGTTCGCATTAGCTGCAATTGTGTCACAAGTAAGATTCGATCTAATGCAATATACGCGTCATTGAAATGGTTTAGCCCATCTTAAGAGATTTTATACTATTATATACTGCAATACACACATTTTAATTAGAATGCTTCAAAAGATAGATTCCATAAATCTGATTGGGTTCACAATTACTTCCCTGCAGTTATTTGACCACCAGTCAATGAGCAATCCATCCGGACCTGCCGGCACAGTCGGTCAGCAATTGCCATTCTTACTTGAATTGACCCCAAACCTCCCTAGCGTACTCGAGGAAGAGTATGAATGCCTCTCGAATTCAACCTTATACGTATCTGCTCTCTAAGAACCGTGGGACAACTAGACCACAACCACGTTGTCCATCAGAAACTCTATTGCTTCCGGCCATGATGCACGGGACAATGCCCTGCTCTGGCACTTTGATATCACAGACAACCAAGCTCAGGATCTCATTGTATTATATTATGTGGTCTGACTTGGTGAATGCCATGGTTGATGTCGTTAATGGTGAATTGATTGGCTGAACGACCCGCAGTTCTTTAGATTTGACCGTTGTTTGAGTATATGTAATTTAATGTAATATATGTTCGTCTATAACCCCACAAAGACAATGCGGGTGTATCTGCTGGAGAGTTTTGTAGAGCGCACTCGCAGCCCTAGCAGCTTTCAGAATGCATTCGGTAGCCAACAGACTTCATCTCACGCAACAAAGAGAAAGTGGGAAGAATAGCAGAGTCGGAAGAGCAGCTGAGGTAGTGAGTAACATTAAAGCAGCAGCTCAGAACCTCTGGAAAGGATGAGCCGTTGTCAGCAGCAACAGATTAATTGTCGTTTCGTAAGAATCGTGGAAGCGAATTCCACAGTCTAGAACCTGCAGAGAGAGCTAAAGCTTCTGTTGCTAACGGCCTTTAAGCGAAGGTATGGAACAGCTAATTTGTTGTCAATACAAGACCTGAGGGCACGAGGAGGCTGAAATTGGTGTAGCAGTTTAGCTAGGTATGGATGAGCCAAGGCATAGCGGGCCTTGTGGGTCAGCGTAACCTCCCGACTTGCGTCAGAATATCCCCTGACTTGACCACATTTAAAAAGAACTTAAAAACACACCTATTTAGGACAGCATTTAGTGAGTCCCTGTGATTCGTCCTTCATGTGCTTATGCGTGCTGACACTGAGCATGCTGCCACTAACCATATTTGCATGCTGACCCTCTGCATGTCATCCCTAACCATGTTATTCATGTTTATCAAGCATGATATTACTCACTATTTGATCGCGCTTCCCTTTGCAGCAAATGCGAGGAGCTTTGAAAGAGATTGAGTTCTTTGAGGGCGCTTTATCAAGTGCATTATTATTATTATTTATTATGTAAGAAAGTTGCTCTGTATCCGTTGATCAACCAGAAGCCATCCTACCTCTTTTAGTAAAGAAGACACGTAGTCGAACCTCTGGGACTTGAAAACTAGCCTTGCAGCCACATTCATAGTCATTTGCAGTGGCCTAGTTGCTTTTTATGGTATCCCAGCTAAAAAGGAATTACAACAATCTAGCCGAGACAGAACTAAGGAGCTAGTTAAGTTTGTGTAAGCTACCGTGGAAGACAGCTCTTTATTCTAGGTAAGGGTCGCATGTGATGACTAGCTGTAGAAGAAGTCTTCTAAACGAAGCTTTTGAAAGTTAGGTAGCTGTTGAAAACGACACTTAAATTTTGGGCAAATATTGATGGTCGCACAACACAATAACCTATTAGAAGGGCAAAAAAATAAATAAATAAATACTAGCTGGTTTAACAGCCTCTTTTTGTATAGCGACAGAAGAGCCTTTACGGCTATCACCACCGCTTGCAGTAGCGATAAAGGATCACCCACCACTGGATTCGAACCCACGACCTCGAAGCCTTCTAATCCGGTCAAACGCATAGGGTGTCCTCTGATCGGCAATCAGATGCTCTTCAAAGACAGTTGCTCTCCCTATTGTGATCGGCTTACCATTATCTGGTAGTCTAATCATGATAACGGACACGTTTTGGGGGCTACTAATCAAAATATTTGCATTTGACAAGCGGTAATAAATCGCTGAATGCTTTAAGGTTTGTGTCGAAGACTGTACTTGTAGTTAGGTCCCGTCTCTTAATGTTTTATTGCATAATTATTATGATATTGTTGCATACCTTATTATTGACCATCACATGAACTTCGGCTTATTCCAGCATGCAGAGGTTCCTAGTCGTATGCATTACCTACAGTTTTCTTCTTGATGGCAGATATAAGCCTCTATTTCTTCTTCATGCATGTACGTGTGCATCCACGGCCATTCTGCCCTCTGTTTGAAACCCGCCGGAGCACTGAAATTGCACGCATTGAACTCTCGAAATTGTTTGATAGACTGAAGTGCTGACTTTGCCATTGTAGGCACTGTGATGCATGGCTAAAGTGTTTGGACTGTTGCTTATCATTTTTGAAGTGCCACAGTTCTCCGTCTCTGCAACACATCTAGCACCACGTTTGAAGGATTTGTCCGCGGTTCATTTGCAGCATGCAGTCTTGAGCCGCATCAAAATTTCTCAACTTTGGGCTGCACTTGCAGCAGATGAATCTGTCTTCAGGACCAAAAATTGTCTATAAATGCGGACATTTTGAGAGAGGTGAAGGCCATTCAAGCTTAGTTTAGAAGTACAACCTCTTCTCTTTACCGATTGCACAAATGTCAACCGAGTTCACAAAGTGCTTACAAAAGACAACAGCAGTAATGCAATGATTTGCGAAACCCAGCATCCAACCCTAAAACGACAGGTCATCTTAACTAGACGGTAGCACAGTTATCTCAGGTGACAAACCTGAACCTGGCATAAAAGTATCCCAAGCAATGGAAAACTGCCCTCATAACATTGCAGTGTAACGCCTCTAGGTAAAACTGAAAATATTGTCAAGGCGTATCATACAAGATTTGGAAACATAAGTCCAAACTACGTTTTTCAAGTGAACCTCACACGGCTAGTCGGCTGCTGACCTTCTAGAACCGATTCCTTGGACTTTTGAATGGTCTCTGCTAACCGGTCGAACAGCCTTAAGACAGGCTGAGCGTAGTGCCCAGGCTATCAAACAGTACTAGCGCTTCATGAAATAGCCCATACTACTCCGGCGCTCTGGTATCGACTGCAGCTGATCTATATTT
This sequence comes from Cristatella mucedo, assembly GCA_009760855.2. Lineage (NCBI taxonomy): Eukaryota > Metazoa > Bryozoa > Phylactolaemata > Cristatellidae > Cristatella > Cristatella mucedo. The sequence continues at coordinate 5,623,998 of WPIO01000020.1, forward strand.
ATACATGCAAACCGCAGGCAGCAGTACGTTTATTGCGGAAACTGTTGGCATCAGACAAAGACTATGATCTTTGCATTACCTGTGTATAACTGGATCTCTAAGATAAACTATCACATTTATAATATTAGTCCTGCAAACTGCTCTGTACACAATTACGTTCAAGACCAGTTCAGCTCATAATTTAGTCTTGCTGTTGGAGTCAGTCAGTAAGAGGGGTTATTGCCCACAACTCTTACAAATCGCAGCTCATTTAACATTTTAGCTCCATAACGGGTGCCCCAGCTATCACAGGGCACGTAATCTACTGAAACTCTTTGTATGTCTATATTAAATCTATCGCGAACATATTTTATTTGGGTAAGAGATTGAAGTTGGAAAGCCGACTCATTTACATGATGATGCCTAGATTGCCTAGCAGCGCTTTCAAACATGTTCGCTAGTCAGGTGCTTTACGCCTTGCTTCGAGAGAATCAAAACCCAAAGGATAGACATGTGAGTGGTGTTAAGATTGAAAAGCACAGAACTATCAGGTTTAATTCCGAAAGTTAGAGCTAACACTAAGCCACTCAAAACAAACAGCTCCTTTGACCTCTTGCTAGAGAAATTCAATGAATGGGGCAAGGCCGCTCGGTAAAAATGAATAGACAAGTTCGCTGAAGCTAAGGAATAGCTGATGAAAACGGATGCGATTCTAGCTGTAACTTAAAATGTGGGCGATAATTGCAAGTAGTGGTCGCAGCCGAATGCGAGTTAAAGACTTTTTATTCATTCGAGATCTAGGCTTAATCACCAAAACATGTCAATCTAGTATGCAGGCAGGACGGTGCAATGACTAAATTCTAAGCAGTCGGTTATATGAGAGTCCACTGCAAGAGCATGGAGGCCGAAGACTCACGCTGCTGCAAGCGAGTAAAGTAAGAAGAAAGACGGATGACCTAGAAATATATTTGATGCTACATGCAAAGCCACTCAGATTTTCTTGAGGAGCCGTAACATATACACCTCTGACGACATATCCCTCTAGCCATGCAGTTTTGAACCCTTATTTCTATAGCATGAGCACAGAATAAAATGCATTCCAGTTCACACCACGCTTACTAACACCGATAAATATCAACGTCAATCCCTTGAAGATATTTAGTCACAATTAAAGAGTGACATCAATCATAGAAACATTGTGAAAGTCACCATACCTTCACTCATTTCCATGTCTCAATGGGTTCGCTTGTAAGCAACAACAGTGCTCAATATGGCCGCGTGCAACCTCAAAATTCAGCTTTTTCCGGTTGTATTTCCTAAGGAAATCCCGTGTGGTGATTGGCTTAGATTAATTCCTAAATTTGGATTATTGGAACTAAATTATGAATAAATGCCTTCTATTGTTTGCATATATTTTAAAGCTATTTTAAAATAACGGTTTATTACGTCTTTTATAATAAATCTATATTTCAGGGAATTGTTTGTGTTTCTTTTGATTATTTGTAACAGTAAAATTACTACTGAAGTTCAGGCACTACTGCTGGCCACTGCGGTCCGGCCAGTTTGACCGCTGATTCAGCTCAGTGAGTGTGAGCAGAGCAGTGTGATCACAGGTGATTTCGCGATCGTATCCAAGTGCGGGCGCCTTAGCTCTCTTGCGCCTATTGCACAGTAATTTGACTAGAGTCCTAAAATGAAATAAATCTCAGTGCAAAAATTTCGGCAAATTGTTTAAATGGGTGGCGGCATGTTTGTTCCACACTCACCGAACAATTATTGATTGCCTGCGTTTCCCTGTAAGGATCGGATTGCTGCCCGATGGACCGCATCGGCTCGCTTAGATTCACACCGACGATCAAGACGCTAACGATGCACTAATGGTGCCACCACCACCTATACGGCACACGTCGATAAGTACACGCAGCTGGAGCCTCACGAGTCACGCTGGTGTGATTTAAATAAATACTCGCTGATTTAACAGCCTCTTCTTGTATAGCGACAGAAAGGCCTTTACGGCTATCACCACCGCTTGCAGTGGCAATAAAGGATCGCCCACCACTGGATTCGAACCCACGACTTCGGAGCCGAGGTTGTGAAAAGCAACCGCCTTACCTAGTTAGCCATTACGACTCACCACTTTATCACTCCAGCCGAAAATTAAATACTAACATGCTACCACTAACCATTCGATCGTGCTTCCTTTGCAGTAAGTTGAAAATACTTAGATAGAGATTGAGTTCTCTGAGGGCTCTATGTCAAATTTACTGTTATTACTATTAATAATAATGTTGCTATTATTATTTTCATTATTCGTCCAAATCAAAAGCATTTTTTAAATGACTCGGACATTAGAGGGCCATAAAATGGCGTATAGCGAACATCGAGCCAAACAGGAATTTCTGTTGATTTGAAGACCGTTGGAGCAACTTGAATCTGGAAAGCTGTAACAGTAACCAGACCTATTGAAAAATAATTGAGATATGTAGATATGAGCAAGAGTTTTTTTGAAGCACATTTGAGAAACTTGAATCGTGAGAGCCTTTACTGTATCTAGACCAGTTGTGAGGTAGTTACGGTAGGTAGACAGAAGCAGGAGGATGAAGGGGCCCAAAAGTGAGTCGTTGATCTTTGAGTCCATACGCTGTTGACGTAAGTTCGTGGTTTTGTAAATCAGCTATTTTATATTACAGATTCTAGAGAAGATCTGCAGTCCAAAAAAATGGAAGGAGTTTCGCAGTGTGTCAGTCTTAATGAATTTACCTGCAGCCAGTTGTTTTCTATCGTCGTGCATGTGGTGAAAAGGTACGAGCTTTCAGAAAAGGGAAGACAGGAAAAGATGAAGAAACAGGTACATCTGAAATGTATCTGAAAAATGATAACCTATGCTGTGCTTGATGATTCCATTGGCGAGAGGGGGATATAATTTGCATAAAGAAGTGCAACAACCACCGATCCCCAAGGTAACCTGTACTTGAAATGCTAGCAGATTTAAAGCGTCAGTTTATATCGATGTTCTGAAATCTGTCAATTTATTAATGCCGGAAATTATCATTTAAATCATTTAGCAATGCCTCGTTGCAAACCTCAAATCCTTCAGAGACCGAGTCTTTAGCTTGCATGCTCCCTAAGCCAGTATTCACTCACTACTGATTTCATTGCATCTTCTGAATTTTAGACTTTAAAAAGAAGCTATCACTGCACTTTACTTTTTTGGTCCTTGTGACTTATCTTTGCGTACTTATGCTCGCTGACACTATGCTTATGACCTCTACTAATATTCGCACATGTATTTGTTACCTCTAACCATATTATAATTGCTGACATTATGCATGTTAACACTAACTTTTATATCATACTTCATGAAGTCCCTAAAAAGATATTACGTTCTCTGATAGGGCTCTGCAAATTGATTATCATTACAATTATTATTGTAATGAATACCAGAACTCTGTCATCAATTATCATTCTGAGGCTATTGGATTCAACTGTACTCACTGCGTGCCGGCTCAGACTACCACAGCTACGAGCCCTAAATCTGCCGCCTAGTTCTGTCTGGAAGTGGAAGTGGCTAAAAAGAGTTGTAACACTATGAGAACGAAGCGCAAGCATGATAAAGCTGTTAAATGATCAGGGCTGAGTCTTCATCGAAATGCATACTAATAATGACAATGATCCTATTAAAAAATCCTTGCGAAGATCAGTTAACTCATCTATATTAAAATAAAGATATTTGAAAAGAGTTGGACAAAAAACGCTGAATTGGACCATCAATAACCTCCTCAGCCGCTACAAGAAAATAACTGCATCTATTATTCACTATCTGGCAGATAATTTTTTTAGAAAGCTTCTTCTTCGGCGAAATATTTTTTATGAGTGTCACTTCTCACGATAGCAGTGTCAATGAATTACTCAACCTAAGTTATCAGCTTTAACTCAATGAGTTTATTTAATTACCATTATTTTTAGGTTCAGCTCAAAATCTAAGAAGACAACTTTCCATTTAGACCCAATACCTACTGTTTCCTTTTTAAGTAGCATAGATTAGCTGTTGCCTTAAAATTACAGCATGCTAAATATATCTTTGTACCCACGTATTTATCCTGTATCCTTCAAAGATCCTTTTATTAGGCTGCACATTAAGGAGGAAAGCGTATGTCATCACTAAAAACGTAAAAGGAAATATTGTTGGCAGGAAATTAAAATGGTACATTACATTATCAAACCTAGCTTTAGTCTCTCTATTTGCTATATTTTTTGACTGCGTTTTATGCTATAGATCACTGCATCTTTCTTTCGTGTCTTTCAGCTAGCCTGTGCATTACTGACCCTGCTCGGCTATTGTTCAGATCCTATCTCGGTGAGAGATATCATTAGACTGCTGCAAACTGGCACCTGTTGCCAGAGTAGGCTTGAAAGTTCTAGGAATCACCAAAATCTCCATGCAGTCTACTTCCTTTCGCAATTTATACAGCCCCACTTGTCGAACGTAATGCCGAGCACAATCTAGACTTTCATTGAACCCAGATTACACCTCTCAGCATCCATTCATTGATTCCTCTCAGCATTCCAGCATGTCAGAATCTCGATTCCAGTGCGTTAGTATCCAATGAAGCTTTCAGTTCAAAGGCATCAAACTTTCTCAAACTCAATAAATTTGAAATGAACTTGCTATTCACCACTGTATTTCCTGAAACAACAGCACGGTTCTCTAATAGCTCATTTAAGGCAAGCTAAAAGGGAAGAGACAGGCAGTCATTCCTCTGGAAATTATCATTTGATCTATTCTTTTATCTAAAACAAATTTCTTCATTTGTTTCGCAGTTATTTCGGGCTTAATCTCAGACCAGTGGATCTCCGTAGCCTTCTCGTAGCCAAATTAGTGGTAGCATTAAAAAAGCCCACATACTAATTGCTACATGGGTACCCCAGAATTTGTCGGTATTAATTAAGAAAGTACTGTAAATTTCCGAAACCTGTTAAATCTCATTTGTATTACCCTTAGTAATGACAAGAGATGTGTTTTCTGTCCACCAGCCAGTCACACGAATTGCCAAAACACAGGTAAAGCATGCACTTGTATAACCAGTCAAGAGACAGTCGATACACGTGTAAGGCTCTAATCAGCTGTCGTTTGAGCCCCTTTGTCCATTATCACTGCACTTTCATGCAGAGAAATATTTTGGAGGGTTGGTATTAGGAAAATTTGATGACATCAATAGAGGATTTGAATGCTTTAGAGACAGTTCGTATGGTTAAAGAAAGCCATCCAGCTAGTTCTGTAATGTTTGAACTTTCTGAGAACATTTCTAAAAGTGGTGCAGTTTCCAAGTCAAATGCTTGAATATCAGCTCCGCATACAATTTAAACCTTTGCTCTCTATCATTCATTCCATCACAATTTGTGTCTTCCAGCTTACGAAAATATTTTGCCGACCTGATCCACACCTGCCCTTCTTAGCGCTTCCCTCGTCTACTGGGTGAATAAGGTTATTGTACTCTACTCGCCATTTGTAGACCATTCGAGGATCCAGCATCTCTCTCGTCTTTATAATAAGCCTTAAGATTCCTGTTCCGCAAGTCTTTCATGGTTCCCTTTCTTGCACTCAACAGAATAGTTTTTTTCTTTTATGCACTCATCATTTCTGTGCGTCAAAACATCATTTTCTTTAAATCCACATTAAATGACGTGCTAATTGAAGATTTACGAAACAGCCGTGGTCGCAAAAGGATGAAACTGTGTGAAATTATAAGTATTCTAGTACGCAAATGTAAATCGTTTGTGGTGGTGACTAAGCATACCCTTTTCGTCTGTTCTTTCGTAATGGGTGGATCTTTTTATTACTTATGTGCTTCAGTTCATTTTGAATTACTTTCCAGGAAAGTCATTGTGTACATAGTAATTAATTAATTATATCAAAGTACCAAATTAAAATTGTTCGTGATACTGGATTTGTGTCCAGTTCCACGTTGAGTGCTCAATTCATTTGCTATCTTTACGCGTACTTTTGCAAATGCCAAGGAACATAGTCCGTATTGCATGTCCGGATTGCATATATTCTCCTTAACTGAGGCTATTTAGGGATGCGACTGGCATAACTACCATTTCGATGAGTCATGCTAGAGCTTATTTTCTGGTTATGTCTTATTTTTGGTGAAATAATGTATGAGAAAATTTAACTTTTATCAGAAATTATAAGACTAGCCTTACAGATTGTCAATGCCTGAATATCTCCAGCAGCATCTGCATGCAGTCTGAGTATCGAGTTTCCTTTCACTGGAATAACACACACGTCACTTAGACATTTAAGTCGGCCTACATTAAGTTACGCACCAGAAAAAAAACATGCTGGCCCCCTTATATAATTACCAAGCTAGTCGAAACTTTTTTTAAGTCATCTAGTTCAAACTTCTGCAAACGGCTTCAAGCTTATCTTAGCAGCGTGTGCACGAAGAGGCTTAGACGTCATGCGAAAATCTTCATCTTGGCTTGTCCATACTAAACGTAACAGCTACTCTTTTACATCACTAACGACAGGCCTGCACTCCCTGCATATTATGACTCTAATCGGCTTCACATTTCGTCACTCTATTTTTGAACGTTTTATTTTCTGGCTCACCCTTCATACCAATCCTAAATTCTTGCTGACCGGGCTAGGCATCACAACATCCTTTTTTCTGCCTTGAGTCTTGTAAGCATTAAACCAGCCTAAACATCCAAGCAAACCATGCCTTTTATTTGGTGTGTACCCAATCAACTATAACGAGGAAAGATCGATTTTGTACACACCAAATCGAAATGAGATCAGAGAAATCTGAGAAAAATGAGGACTTAGTACCTGGGGGTGATAAACTACTGCCACTATTGGAAACATGTTGTCTGAATTATTCAAAATAGTGGATTCGAAAGACTGCTTTGAGGGTACTGCAAACGGCTTGAAACTAAACTGAATGTCACTATTTCGTATACATCCTTAGAAGGTCATTGTTCGCCTTCAATTCGTTGTCCCTTAAAGTCTTGTGACTGAGTTCGCTTTATTAATAAATGCTTTCTTAGTAATAACATTCTATTGCTATTTAAGAAAACTATATATCTTCGTGGAACTTTAAGAAAGCTGAAATTTATGAAATCAGCTGATTAATGACAAGTTATTGACATAATTCAGCAAATATGATCACCTGGATTTTAGTCTACCAAACATTTGTTCATGTGAAGCTCTACTCGAATAACCATTTTAAAGGTAACTTATCCTTTATGATAGTTACATGTGTGGATATGACCAGAAGACTAGATTAGCTAATTTGCCTAGCTGACCAGCCTGTGCTTTCCGACAACCCGGGCTTCTAAAGCGATCGTATCTGCTACGGAACTATATATATATATATATATATATATATATATATATATATATATATGTATATATATATATATATATATGTATATACAAGTGTATAACAACTTTTTAAGTGATCACGCTCAATCCGAAGGAAGATGCATTTACATTTCCTAACTTGGGTTGACCTGCTGTCATCCCACATCTTGGCTGCACAGATCTAATCCACAGAAATACTTTTTCCTGAAATTCTATCTTGATCACTACTTGTTCATAAAAAGAAGTTCATAAGTACACATACAAAATAATAATCCGTTTCAAATATGAACTCAAAAAGCATCTAACTTAGCCAAGAGCTTGTCTTCGTTGCTTTGTCAATAGCACTCTATAAGTTATGGAGCAAACCAGTCGAAAGCTGCGAATGTACGATAGCAGCAGCTAAACTGGAGTCCATCAAAGGAGCACAGAATGAAGCTGGCCCTAGCTGTTTAATGTGTACGACAAATGCCGGTCGAGCAAACGCCATCGAAGCTCTACTATCAAGTCACCGGTAGTGCATATCTATAAGCAAGTATGCTGATGGTAGCCCGAGGTATCAAGAACTTACATACATGAATGGGATACATACCTCAGTGGGAGACTCCAGACTATTGACGTGAATGGACTAAGATCATCTGAGGAACCTCTGACATATCGGGTACCTCAGGGCTCCGTGCTAGGTCCGGTTCTTTTCACGATTTATACTCTCCCTTTTGCTGATGTGATTGCCAAGCACAATCTAGGCATTCACTTTTATGCGGATGACACTTCGTTGTGTATTTGCTTTGATCCCTCACAGCCTTCAAGCACGTCAAATTCTCTCAACTCACTTGCTGCATGTATTGATGACATCCGCAAATGGATGGCAGCATATTTTCTAAAAGTAAAAGATGATAAAACTAACTTGCTAGTTATTGGCAAACCCGGTGCGATTCAGAAATTGGAAAGGCTGACGCTCAAAATTGGCTCTGCCAACATATCTTCTGTTTAATCAGCTCGAAATCTAGGTATCATGTTCCAAAGTGACCTCTCGTTAGACGACCACATTAGCTCCACAATCAAGTCTGCCTGTTTTCAGATACATAAAATTGCTGAAATTCGGGCTTGTTCAGATAGCGATACCACGTCCAAGTTGGTCCGCGCATTTGTGACATCCCATCTTGACTTTTGTAACTCACTGCTTGCTGGCCCTACGGCATGTGCAATCAGGTGCTTACAGATAGTGTAAAACTCTGCAGTTAGGCTCGTCTGTCATGAGTGTCGCAGTTGCCACATCGCATCACTTCTCGCCGACCTGCACTGGCTATCAGTCAAGCATCGGATGGACTTCAAGGTTTTGTCGCTCACTTTTAGGTCACTTCATTCTTTGGCTCTAGCCTATCTGTCAGATCTACTCCCCCACCAGGCCATGCATCTTTCCACCCGCTTTTCGGAATCCAACAGTTTACCAGTACCTCGTACAAACCTGAAATTCTTTCGAGACCGTGCATTAGTTCGTATGCTCCCAAGCCTGGAACTCACTACCGACTTCTGTCACACATCTCCTGACTTGACCACATTTAAAAAGAACTTAAAAGCACACCCATTTAGGACAGCATTTAGTGGGTCCCTGTGATTCTTCCTTAATGTGCTTATGCGTGGTGACACTGGGCATGCTGCCATTAACCACACTTGCATGCTGACCCTGTGCAGGTCACCCCTAATCGTGTTATTCATTTTGTTGATCAAGCAGGATATTACTCACCATTCAATCGCGTTTCCCTTTGCAGCAAATGTAAAGCGCCTAGAGAGAGATTGAGTTCTCTGATGGTGCTTTATCAAGTGCATCAGTATTATGATTACTATTATTATTCCTAAATCCCAAGTTCGTGCCTCTAACTTTGCTACAAAGTTAGAGTTAAAGAAAGTTACATTTCAAAGCCACACAGGCTATATGCACAAGTCGAGCCGTAACGAACAACTGCAGATCTCGACTCTACTTCGTATAGCTCCAGAATTACAAGTGCTGTCTTGAGCACTGTTAACGTATGCCACTCTCAGGCACAATTAGCAATTCAATTCATAAACGCCTCGGGGCTGGGGAGACATCGTGCAGTAGTGGCTAGGCTATCACCATACAAGCTAGATTATTATTTTGTGATTTCGCATCATATAGAAACATCAGCTGCTGCTTGGTTACGTGACTCAACATTAGTGCTCACCCCCTCCGCCCAGCACTGCCTGTATCATCATGAGAGGGTGCGGCTTTTGTCTAGTTGTGGTGGGCACTTAATCCCACCCACAGCCTGTGCTCTAATCCGAGAGGCCGGTATGAGAGGGTTCCTCGGAAACGCCCAGCCAGCATAGACAGAAGCTGAGTTCGAGCTGCAGTCATTATAGCAGAGTAGTGTGAGAAGAATATGAATTAAAGGAAGTAGTGCATTTTAAAAATGCTTTTTCGGGAAATGTATTGGTATCTAGTAACGCGCGCCGCCGATACGGGTTTTCGGGTATATAGTGCTTAAGTGACGTTCGCCGTTTCGCGTTTGTTGGATTCAATCAACTGACGTACGGCATAAGCTATGTAGAAAAGGCTGAAGCATTTGTTACAATGCGTAAGCATCCCAGATATTTAAGTACTTGCTCTAAACGCCTCAATATAACTCGAGCTTACGAATGTCAGCCATTTTTGTTTTGGCCGTGGGGTGTATGTGATGACCGAGTGGTTTTTTGGTCGGCTCGACCTAGAAGTTGAGACTAGACTCCTGCTGATGATTCTGCAGACTTAAGTCGACAATCCAAAAAAAATGCCGTGACGTATGATGACGTAGTAACTCAAATCTGTAGGAAATCAGTCCAAAATCTGTGGGAAAGTCTATCGTGTAAAAGCAACTTCTCGAAGATTTAGACTACAGTGGATGCGACGATATGCCAAAGACGAAATCAGCATCTAATTTGAATATCGACAGCTGGGAACTCTACAAGAAAATGTACACTGCTTGTGACACAGAATCCACTAAAACTGTTCCAATCCCAAACTTCAACGTCCTGCTTTGGAATGTAAACCGTGGATCCATACAGGTAGAGCCCTCAATTCACTCCCATAGCCACCGACAGATAACCAGTATAGTAACCAGCATTCTGGTCCTTTTCACTAAACTCTACCCTAAAAAATATTTGAATTATCAATCTTTAAGCTGCTTACGTAATTATTGTCTTTTGGTCGCCTTCTTCTGCCCAGAAATTTACTTCTTCGCACCAACTTGGCTGCTCCTTGCCAGGTGGTTAAAGCCAACCGCAGGCATCAATCGCTAGCAGCCTAGTGGCAATTTAACCAGTGTTTTGCTAAACCAACAGTTCAGGGAAGGCTGATCCAAAGCAGCAACCTTCGTCTCGGCTGCGGGATCTGCCTAATTATGATCTTATTGATGCATGTTGGAAATTTCATGTACACTACGGGCACCAAGAGTGGTTAACTTGCTCTCTTTTCTACTTCGCTTCCCAAAGTGCAGTGCAGTCACACGCAGCCTTATATTCATTTGTCATATAGTTATATAGTTTAAATAAGGAAAGGCTAGCTGACTAGGCAACTTCAATAATACAGTCGCAGACGAGCTTCAGTGGCCGTCACCTGCTTACAGCTGGTGACGCTTACAGCTGGCGATACAGCAGTGGATGCCAAATGACTTGAGCCAACGACACGAACGTCGCTGTAGTAGGAACATCTGACAGCTAGACACAGATCATCATAAAGGTATACTCCTGGGAGCCTTCTAGCAACAAGAAAACAAGAGTTTTTGAGAGTGGCAAACACACAAGGAAAACAGGAAGTGAGAAAAACAAGCTCCCTTTCCTAAATATCGTGCAAGGGCGGGTTTGACCACAAGAACTACAGCCTTCAACGTGACGATATAATCCTAGGATGATAACCTACCTTGGGTTAAAAACCTCTTACATCAATTTCTTTAAAGAGCTGCTGCTTAGGCAACAAAGCAGTAGTTTATGCTAACCATTTGCACCGGTTCATGGTGTCAGCGTCTCACTAGGAGCAAGAGTCGCCTTAAAGTGCACTACAAAAATGCCATCATTAGGCCATAAGCTCAGCTTGAGCGTTCTAACATATAAATAAGGCCACCGGAATTACTTGAATTTTTTTATACAAACTAAGAGTTGCTCAGTAGGACTTATTTAGTGGGCGGCCTTCATTGGGGTGGCATAGAGAGACCTGCACCTTCCTCTAGCTCTCCCAAAGCTGTGCCTACAACTAAAGACTCCAGTTTTGGAAGCCGTTGGATCACCGCCCAAGGACGACACGATAGGTACTTATTTTGTTCCAGTGTTACGATGCCCCTTCCCATTATTTAGCACTAAATTAAAACCGGTGAATGGTCCAACCAAATTTGTGTAATCTGCATTCCAAGGAGTTCGATACGACATGGTCAAGACTTTCCCAGCGTTTCTATTTATTTTCAAATGTAAAAATTCTACTCATCAACAGATAGCGAAGATGAACCCAAACGCTCAAATAGGGACAAAAGCATTCTCGTAAAACATTCCAACTCCAACATGAGCTAGCAATGTCCACGACCAGATTGTATACATCCAACAAAATGATGACCCAGCCAGATTTGCCTCAATCATGCTGGTTCTATACCACTCATGGCATCTTTCAGCATGTCTCTACGACTAGGTCGAGCTCGCCTCTAAAAAATACAGCATTAATCATCATTCGAGAGTTTCAGGACGATAGTTCGTGAAGCACGAAAACTCGTTAGAAAGATTGTGTTCGTGTCTTGGTCGAAACGAGATGGGACGCACTGAGAGCAGTTTCAACGCAAGCTCCTCCATCACAGAGCCTACAAAGGTAAGCGCAAAGGTCACAGCGCCAATGGGCTACACTCGTGGTACAGACGTAATTCTTTCAAAAGTTGCGAGGCCAAAATAACTAAAAGGCCGAACATAACCACGTTTACGGTTTGACACAACCGAGTTGGACACATTCGGGCAAGACTCTTTAATGCACTTTGTTGTAGCAGTCTCCAAGCCGCCTGGTCAAACCCCGGCATGGCACTCAAATTGACGTAATGAACATGCACTGCAGGCAATAAAAATATACAGCAGCAGGCAGGAAATACTTCAGGCAGCCGCACCCAACAATACACTGTAATCGAGATCTAGACAATGCAGTCATCCGAAAAACCACATGCAAAGTTCCATATGGTGGCTAGAGTAAGTCTACAGCTAGAACATTATCCCTGGGAACGGATGCACACTTGCAAACACACATATATAAACACTAGCACACATAAACATACTAAAATAAACAGACACAGACACACACACACACACACACACACACACACACCTGTACAGAAACACAAACATCTATGCACAAAAGCATGCACATTTTCATCCATGGGGCGTTATTATAGAAGATTTAGCTAGCCCTGCTATGCTAACAAATCTGGTCATTGCCCATTCTCAAGCTAAACTGCAACGTAGTTGTCCCATATCAATCTATCCAACTACGCGTCAGTCATCTTCGTCCACAGCTTCCACCTAGACCAAGTTTGGATATTTTCACAGCATACGATACCATTGCATTCCAATTAGATCGTATATGTCAAGCAACATTCCAAGTCAAAGACATAGGCATGGATGCGGTCATTTGGAGACCGTGCCTTTAGTTCGTATGTTCCCAAAGCCTATAACTCAACCCCCCCCCCCACCTTCATCACGACATCTCCTGACTCGTCCACATTTTTAGGAAACTAAAATGCATCTATTTATTGCAGCATTTAGTAGGTCCCTGTGATTCGACTTGTACGTGTTTATGCTTGCTGGCACTATGCATGCTGCCACTAACCATATTTTCCTGCTGACCCTGTGCCTGACACCCCTAACCATGTTCTGCTTGCTGTCATTGAGCAAGCTAACACTAACCATTCGACCCTGCTTACTTTACAGCAAATGCAAAGCACCTAGTAAGATATTGAGTTCTCCGAGGGCACTTTATCAAATGTATTATTATCATTAGTAGTATTATTATTAGGCATCAGTGGCAAATGCAGCCATATTTGTCACTATTGCAAGTGGGGAACCGCCGATAGGTTTACGATTATCGCCCATTTCCAGTCGATATTGTATTATCACGAAACCAGCAAGCTTATCCACTCGTCTAATATTTTAGGCATTTTGCTCTGTTTACATTCCACATGATGCACGACGAATCGGCACATTTGCACAGGGTACCATTATCCAACCATGCAATCAACCAGCCGGCACCTCATAAATTTGCCCCATAAACTTTCAGTTACCACGTAGTCAACTAGCTTTGCCTTAAAAAACATAATTCATTTGTATAGCGCCCAAAGAGAACTTAATCTCTATCCAGGCGCTTCACATATGACTCGGGGCTCGAGCCCACGACCTCAGCCAGACCTTGGTCGGGGCGAGCACCTTAACGGCTAGCTCCCTTAGAGCCGATTTTGACAAAACTCTGCCTTAGAAAACCAAAATAAACCTAGCATAGCAAAGAAATACAAGTGGGTGGCCAGGTGGTGGTGTATAAGGTGGTGTACACTTGTGAGCTCCTTCTCAAATCGACTCGGAACGATGTTGCCAGGTAATGCCTATTTTTGACTAACGAAATACCAGAGCTTTTCGCTACACTAAAACCTCAAGAAGCCGTTCAAAGCATAATCTTCTCCGTCATTTGCTTTGCCACAGCAGGATCTGTCGCAATCACATTTTTAATAAGCCCTTCGTTCGTCTATGCTTAGCACTGGATTATGTGATGCACTCTATCTCGTTTCCTTTCTCCATGGAAATGCTCAAATTAGGCATACACAGCACCTGAATAACTACAGATTTCAATCAAGGAAATGTAGTTAGTGTCTTCGCTGTATGCATACAACTCATGTAGCGTGACAAATTAGAATACTACAGGTAAACTATTACCCAACCTTTAGAAAGGGGTCAAATTTGCCTATAGATGGAGCAAATTCTGGGGGGTGACCTCTTCCACAAAATGGCCTTCAAGGTTGCCATCAATAAATAATAATAATAATAATTCATTTATATAGCGCCCCAAGAGAACTTAATCTCTATTCAGGCGCTTTACATATGCCTCGGGGCTCGAGCCCACGACCTCAGTCAGACCTTGGTCGGGGCGAGCACCTTAACTGCTAGACCAAACCAGCTCGGCAATACCACAGGATAGCACAAAGTGTTGAGCTCTGTACATGTATTGACAGCAAGCAGCATAGTTCGCCGCTCCCGGTGTGTGGGTTGAGCTCAAGGCACACTAGAAATCGTTGCATCCGGATGGAATTCTGTGGGATCGGTCTGGGTTTGGCTCCGGTGAAAGGCTCTGTTGCTGACCAAAAAATAAGCACCTAGGGAATACCTTCAATAGGGCCCGAATAGTTCTATTAGCACAGCAGCCCCAACCAATCCTCAGAATAGAGCCCTACGGCATACAAGAGAATGAGGCCTACTTCGAGTCCCTAAGCCAATTACAGTGCATAGCTATTTTGCTGCTCTGAGACATCGACCCACAACTCAGAAACTAGAGCCATAATCTTATATTAAGAAAACTTGCTTTGAAATAATGGCAAATGCTTGTTCTTTTTCGATCACTTCCGAGATCTTATGGTGGCCACAGCTAAACACTTTTTTCGAATCTAGCTGAACACTTTTTTCGAACCTGGCTACGTGCTGTGCATCAGCTTAACTGGGTATGCAGCTTTTTCAAAGACACTTTCGGCCCGAGGAGAGGCAATGCAAAGAGTTTCTCCGGGGCGCTGGCTGAGTTTTGAGACATCAGTCTGAGAATAGCGTCGGCCTTGAAGCAACCTAATGTTGCCTACACATCCTTGCTTGCTTAGCTGATATTTGAATTATTCGCTACACCAATACACTGGAATTAGTGCTGAATAGATACTGTATACTGTGTCATAAACTAAGCTTAATCCAATAGAATCCAACCAAAGTACCGAAATCCTTTAGCACCGAATAAGGGAACAATGGTGCCGGTTTATTTACCGGCCTCATTAAGAGTAATGATAATAATAATACGTGCGCATAGCACTATAGCGCCCTCATACAACTGAATGTCTTTCTAGGCACTTTACAGATGCTGTATATAAAGCATTACCAAATGATTGGTGGTAAAATCTGCAAGCAGCAGGCACAGTGTAAGCAAAGACATGCACATATTGGACGGATAACAAAGACCCACCAAATGCTGTAATAAACAGGTGTGTTTAAACTTCATTTTAAATGTCGCCATGTCATGAGACGTTGTGACAAGCGTCAGTAGTGAGTTGTAGGCTTTGGGAGTATGAGAAGTAAAGGCACGGTCTCGAGCAGGTTTTGAGGCTCGTACGAAGTATGGCTAAACGATTCGAGTCAAAATAGGGGGTTGTACGATTCTTCGCCTGGTGGGGAAGTAGTTATGATAGATAGGCTAGAGCATTAATATACACCTTCCAGAGCACCTTAACGGCTATCACCTCCATTTTCAGCAGGCAATAAAGCATTGCCTGCTGCAGGACTCAAAAACATATCCTAGAGCTTGTAATGCCAGCACCTTGCCCCTGGGCTACGACCCGGTGGAAAGGATCGGTTCAAAATTATTACAGCAGTGTTCCTTCCAGATCTATAAATCCTTTGTACGCACCTGTGCAAACGATGATCTTGTCTTTAGCCAGGAAGCGAATGGTAATGGCAGTCTTGGTGAGACACTCGTCAGACAAGAAAGGGGGATCAGCAACAACGACATCGAACTTGTTCTTCCACTCTTTCGGGAGGTTAAGCGGCTCACGGTAGTCGTAGAACAGGTAGTCATCACCGAAAGCGCTGAATCGGGTGTCGTATTCCAAGCATACTGCCGTTGTGGTCAGCGATTGCATTGCCTTGAACAAGCTTGGGCAGCTCAAACACGCGATCCTGAAGCAAACATCCTGTTACCGTCATCTGGCAACACAAAAGCCAAGCAAGGCAGCATTTAGCAAAAATCCTAGAGAGCACAATGACGGGTAGACGAATCCGACAGTCAGCCATCGAGAAATGCCAGCCACTGTGATAACGACTCAATCGGGTGAGATCTGGATTACAGCCAAGCAGCTTTGCACAGCAACCTTCGAGCGGCACCCTCTGAGCAATGTGCTCTCACAAAGGTCTTGCTCTCTTCATCTCAAACTGAGCTCGCGAACTACTAGTGTAGAGGCGTAGCAAATGAGAAGCTCTGCGCGAGCAGTATTAAAGCAAGGAATTAAAAAGAAGAACCCACACGAGCGTTCAATGACAGACCACAGAAAACTAATCACACGGAGGTCTGATGCATTGTACCACACTTGGGTACTAAGAGGGCTAAACCAGTCAGCTATCGAAAGTTCCCAGTATAACCCAGCCCTGTGTTTAAATATTTTGAGCTAAAGGTGTAGTGACCATGACTAGCAGGATTTTTCAAAAAAAGTACCTGACTGGCCCGGCAGTGTGCAGTATGCTGCTGCAAAATATAAGGACCCCTGTACTGCATATTAGAACTTTGAAATCCAACTTGCTTGACCAACCATAACTTGACACAAGTACTTTAGACGAATCCTGTTTGCTGCTGGTGCAGTAGCCCAGCCAGTCGCCAGATTTAAACCACATAGAACAATTATAGAACAATATCGACAACTGGCTGAGGTGGAGGCTGTTTAGCATACACTAGTAGCCAGCCTTAACAGTAAAACTCAAGCTCACTGGAATGTGCTAGAGCAGATGAGAAAATGAGTGCATGTGCTAGAGCAGATGAGACTGCTTCTACAGCTGGCCATCACGTCCGATCCTTATCTAAGATAAGGAGCTGTCTTCCACAGTGGCTTGCAAACAATGTAACTAGCTCCTTAGTTCAGTCTAGGCTTGATTCTTGTAATTCCCTATTGGCTGGGCTACCAAAGAAAGCAACTAGGCCACTGCAGCTGCCTTTGAATATGGCTGCAAGGCTAGTTTTCAAGTCCCAGAAGTTTGACGATGGGTCTCCTTTGCTAAAAGAGTTAGGATGGCTGCAGTTGATCAACGGATACAGAGCAAAGTTTTTACGCTGACCCACAAAGCCTGCCACGGCTTGGCTCCTCCAAACCTAGCTGAACTTCTGCACCAATTTCAGCCTCCTCGTGCCCTCAGGTCCTGTATTGACAAGAAATTAGCTGTTCCATTCTTCTGCTTAAAGACCGTTAGCTATAGAAACTAAAGCTCTGCAGATCCTAGACTGTGGAACTCGCTTCCGCAATTCCTAGGCAATGACAAATACTCTACTGTGGCCGACTATGGCTCATCCTTTCCAGGAGTCCTGTGCTGCTACTTCCATGCTACTCACTACCTCAGTTGCTCTCCTGACTCTGCTATGCTTCCCACTTTCTCTTTGCTGTGTGAGATAAAGTGTCTTGGCTACCGAACGCGTAAAACGCAGCGGCTTCTATGCCTGGCCAGACAAGGGAGGTCATAAAGACCGGTGATGGGACGTCATCACACCAGATAAATAAAAAAGAAAGGTTAGCTAATTTAACAGCCTCATTTACAGAGCAGCACAAGAGCTTTAACAGCTATCAGCACTGCTTGCAATGAGCAATATATGATCGCCCACTGCAGGAGCCGAAAACTGCAACCTGGTCCAAGTGAGCAAACACCTTCGCCCTAGGCTAAGACCCAGGGGTATATGTACCAGATGCATATGTGCCTGCTTTCAGGCAGACACATAAAATATTTTCACCAGCTTTGCACAACTTATCAGGTAGGCCTGGCATTACAGGAAACCTTGTTACTACCCGAACGAATTTTCAGCTGCAGCAGCGACACTGCAAGCATTTTCTTTCTACTGAGAGCAAAGTGGTGGCCCAAAAAATCCATGCCTCCTAGAAGTTAACAGAAATCAGAAACCTTGCTGTTTTACAGAAATCGTGGCCGTTAAACACCACCATAGGTAATATTTACAAGAAGAAGCAACAAATGAACCAAATTATGCATGCAGCCACCTGGTTAGTTTAACAGTTATAGAAAAATCTGAAAATTAATTTGTTTGGCAGTTTCAGGTGGATGTGAAAACAGTTGCGTTTTCAAAGGATAGTTTTTGGCAGCACAATCCGAACACGGTAAGAGGTTTTGTATGCATCAGGTATCGCCTTTTAGAAAAAAATACTTCATAACGACTATGCTGCGCAACAATTCGTTTGAGACTTCCTGTTGTGCTCATGAATTTGCAGACATAGGCCAGACCTGATTTGACAATATGGAAGAAATCGGTAGTGCTGCAAGAGCAAGAGGCCAGCCAACCATGTTTCCAGATTAAAAAGAGCTGAAGAGCATTATAAACCAACTAATACAGTGCAGTTTATTTATAGATTGAGCGAACTTTCGGCAATGAGCAGTGCCCATAGCAGCTGAATCGGTGCCATTACTTGGTCGTTTGGCAAAGAGCCATCTCAATTCCTCTCATTCGTCTATGGGCACTATGCACATACATAGCCGAAAGTGTGCTAGCTCTATGAACAAACGATGGCACATTAGCCGGTATAAACCTGCTCAAGAAGTCTTGGCAAATACCAGAGATGTCAAACTGTGGTGACAACACCTGGTAAGAAAACCAACGAGCTAGCATGCACGATGTATTAAGGATATACCAAATTCATGCTAATCATATGATCTGAGGTAATTTCATTAGTCTGCAGTCCACGATATACTGAAATATCTGTCTTCCTTCATCTTCGTTGACCAGGGTGCCTACCACCGGTTGCAACGCCAGCCAAATTGATTGGCACTATAAACCAACCTGAGAGATTTCTCTACCAAGCTAGTTTTAAAAGCCTAGAGCAAGTTCACCCACGAGTGTAACTAAATCCAGAGCTTAGAAGCCTGGTAGGTGAAAGTCTGATACCTGGCAGCCTTGAGACGCTGCTAATCAAAACATGTTCATTGAACCCTCGGGAGTGCAGAAACCAGCTTGTAGTCATAAACAAGGACAGCTACAAGGGAGAGAGTTCGACCTTTGCAACTCATGCAAATCAAAATATGTGTCTTACACTGAATTTGCTTTCTGACTCAATTAGTGAGCATCTTTTAGCAACTGATTGAAGACTAGAACTGGCTGTTTTAGAACTAGCTGTTTTTGTCAACAAGACTGGTCACCCAGTTCAAGAACGACTTCGATGGCTGGCACAGTAAGGAGACTGCTACTGCATAGCTACAAGCCCGATCATCCCATGCACAACAAGTCGCAGTGGCTCAAGAAAGTACACACATGCGCAAGCTTCCGCATGCACACACACGCACACACGTGTGCTTAATTCACTAGCTTGCTCACTCACACACATACATACAGGAACGGCCCCAGCTAAGTCAGTCACCAGACAGTGCAAGCTAACAGCTGGAGCTGCATTACATGTGTTCACTTCTTTCCTAGAGCCTAACAGGACTATAGTTCTGCCTAATCTGGTTTGCCCTGGTTTTGCCTAGACGTAATGTGCTCGCCATTAACGACCAAGATCTATCATTCTAGAGCCCTGCAGCATATGTAAAGAGAGCTCACTTCAGACACCTAACTTAATGAAGTATATATATATATATATATATATATATATATTATTTAATATATACTTAAATGGCTTTAGCCGTAGGGCTCTGCAATACAAAACCACTAAGCTATTCTATGATTGGGCATACTCCACACTCTAGTCTGTTAAAAGCCTTTGCAGCCAAACACAGGAATTCACTATAGAACAGAAGATTGCAGGAAATAAAGTTAATTTCCCAGCAAGTACAACCGTAGGTACTTGAGCATGGACATAAGTTGGCTGGCCCATAGCTTTGATATCAGAAACGATCCTGCCGGCATATGCAGGTACTACGGCCCCTAGCCTGAATGAACAAAGATAACAAGCATCTTAATTAAACAACATGCATCGGCGATTTCCTGATTGCAGAGCTAGTTCGCATAGCAGCAAATGACTCAGCTGACACTTCAAACAGCAGAACTCAGCTATAAACTGTTGTTTGCATTTCCAAGAAGAGCTATTTACCCGGGAGCTGGTTCGGTGTGTTTCCTTCAGCCTAGCTGCAGCCAGCCAGCAGTTGACCTCTGCACCGGGCTGCTAATGAGGACCAGTAATGTTTATGTTCCAGTGGTGTGAGCACAAAGAGAGCTCAAACCTGGATTGAGCTTGGAAGCTCAATAACGCTGTGCATGATGGCAAAAGAAACTAATGCCCTACAAGCAGTTGCATGCGGATTTGCAACAACAAATGCTACCTTGTTTCATAAAGCCAACTTTGACCAAATGCCCAAATCTGCAAACATGAGTTCTGGGGCTACAGCTGATTTAGTAAGAAGTGATGACACAATTCATGGTTCTAGACATTAGTGGTACCAAGCAAACTGGTGAACTCGAACAGCTGCTTACTGTCTGCCGGGTGAAAACCCTTGAACTACTGTACAATTGGCCTGTTGGATTATACATTGTCGAAGCAAAGAAGGAAGTTGCAAGTCAAAGGAAGTGAAATTGCGTGAATGAAAGACAAAAGCAGTGTGTGAGATGGAAACCTGTATTCACATCTTAGCATGCAGCACCATTAATACAGGTAGCAACTGCTAGTACGTGATCCACAAGGAGCCAATGCTAAAACATGAAACAGACTCTCAACTGCAACTATGGCTGTGTCGACCTAGCGCCAGCCGAAACCTTTTCAGTATTACAAATCTTGCAGTTCATAATTCTCTAGCAAGAGGAACCTGCAGCTAGCTGAATTAGGCTTAAATGACGATCTCTAATAGGCCTTTGACTTGATCCCAAGAGACCAGTAGAGCAAGGAATGCTTATTAAAACTTTAATAATGGTAATCTATATATTGAGGATTCTATAGCTCGGAGCATTACTTGATAGCAGCCCGAGGTGGCACAATGAAAGCTTTAATAACTGTATTCAATGTGACTCAATCACAACCTCTACAGTACAGTCAGCAACCATAATGGCCACAACTTCTTGGGTGACTTAGCCGAGGGTGTTCTGCCTAGTAGGACTGCCACGAGAGGCATCAGCCAGCTTCAGCAAGTAGAAGGGAGCTTGTATTCTACGTTATTAAGGGGCATCCACGATAATCTAGTGTTGCTGCTTTCAGTCATAAGTAAAGATATAGCAAGGTACGATCAATTAGACCCTAAGCACATGCAGCCTGTCTCACAGGCATGATCTCTGATCAAAACTGTTGGCTGGTACCCACCAGGAGCTACGAATTTTCAGACCATAACGTAGAGCAGCAGTTTAATTACTATGAACAAAAGTATGCAGTTTGTGAGGTTTGTTCTGGCTGTGTGAGCTACTTTGGATGAAGCTACAAAGACTATGTGGATCCTACTCTGGAGACCTTATATAGCAAACTCAAAGCCGAAGCGGCATTCCCTATGCAATGGGTAGCCAAGAGACTTCATCTCACACAACAAAGAGAAAGTGAGAAGCATAACTGAGTCAGGAGAGCCGTTGAAGTAGTAAGTAGCATCGACTTAGCAGCTACGGGCAGCTGGAAAGGGTATTCCATAGTCGGCAGCAGAAGAGTGATGTCGTTGCAAAGGAATTATGGGAGTGAGTTCCATAGTCTAGGAACTGCAGAGCTGGTCACCAATGGTCTTTAAGGAGAGCAATGGAACAGCTAATTTATTCTCCATGCAGGACCCGAGGGCACGAGGAGGCAGAAACTGGTGTAGCAGTTCAGCTAGGTATGAAAGACTCTAAGGGCAGGTGGAATTAAGGTTAGTTTCTTTTCAGCCATCACCGGTACATTCCAAAAGGTCGTTGGACAAACCAGAAACTACCAATGAAGTTATCAGACAGCTCGGATGTATGCCAACCCCAGAGTAAAGCCTTAGAGTGGAATCTATATCGTACGATCAATCAACCATGCTGTTGTTCACCACAACAAGGCAAGTAAACAAAAACAAAACTCAATACATACTTGCAGCTTTAAAGCAGCTTTTGTGGCTGCTACTCAGGTCGGGTAACAAGGGGATTTCCATGATGCCGAGCATATTACAGTTGAGAACAGCATGTGAAAATATGTATTCATAGCCAACAAAGATATATTGTTGATATGCATATATTTAATATGATTCTGATTTAATATGATTCTGCAAAACTGCGATTCCTAATGAACTCCCATATCAGCCCGAGTAATTGAGACCATTTGGTCCAGCGGTTAAGATGTTCGCCCTGACCAAGGTCTGGCTGAGGTCGTGGGCTCGAGCCCCGAGGCATATGTGAAGCACCTGAATAGAGATTAAGTTCTCTTAGGGTGCTATACGAATGAATTATATTATATTATTATTTGTTAAAATTCCCTGCTGTCTCCTGTGCTGAAGCATTCTACAAAGTCTTAATTTTACTAAAAGGTGGGTTGCTGATGTAGGCCGAACATTCCACCTCAGCTCACTGTAGATGTCGTCTCATAAATGTTCTCTGAGGTACGAATCCCGCCACTGGCTAGGTCACTGAATCAACACCCCGCCCACTATTTAAAAGAAAAATGCTTCATTATTCTGGCAGGGTGCTTAGGGTCACTATCTTGCTGCCCACTACAACGAGCCCCAAGCTAGGTATCTTCACCACTGCAATCTAACTTCCATGACCACCTATAGAAACGTGTTCGTCCATGCAACCTTTGATCACATACAGAGCTGAAACACATTTTTCGGCAAAGTACTTCTAAACAAACATTTATTTGCCACCAACTTTACTTGAGGTTGAAGGTAGTCATTCCGTCATCGCCTCGTCTTCCCTTCGGCTAACTCTCATGAACAGCTTAACATTACCAAATATACTAAATTAGCAGTTGTCTGCACATAAAACTGAATTCCAGTCTGCCATCCAAACGGAATGATCGAGAGCCTACCAGAAACTGTCTGATAAATGACGAAAGAAGGAGCTAAAGAGAAGAAGCTTGTTTTGGCAATTACCCAGAAGATGCCACTCTTAGCTAGCCTTCTACAGACAAAAGCATTGTTAATGTGATCGCCCTGACCAAGGTCTGGCTGAGGTCGTGGGCTCGAGCCCCGATGCACATGTGAAGCGCCTGAATAGAGATTAAGTTCTCTTGGGGCGTTATAAAAATGAATTATAATATCAATTCACGTGGCGCTCATGTACGACTGTGCAAGGTCTCGAAGTGTGGCAGTTCTATCCGGCAGTACTACCATCTTTAGGAGCCGGTCAAACCTGGCGTCTGTCTTTTGTAGCTGGCCATATCCAGCTCGAGTCGCTGATCCACTTCCTGTATATTCGCTGTTACAAATCAACCAAGTCGACCAAATCAGCTACACGGCCAAGACCACCAAATTTAGCAACAAAACACGACAAGTACTAGGGCCAGCTTAGACAAGGATCGCATCCAAGTTGATTCGTGCATTTATGACAGCCAGTCTCGACTTCTGCAACTCACTACTTGCAGTCTTCCAACCTGTGCACTAACTCGCTTACAGTTAATGCAAAACTCGGCAGCTAGGATCGTCAGCTGCTAAGCCACATTACACCACTTATCTCCGACCTGCACTAGCACCCTATCAAGCAGCATATCGACTTTAAAGTTTTTTTGCTCCCTATTTTTTGCTCCCTATTCATTCTCTTGCACCGGCTTGCTAATCGGCTACATGAGGGAGCACATAAATACTATGCAGGTTGAACCAATAAATATTGGAATATCCCAAAAATCTTGTTTCCTTTAAAATCGCAAATCTGTCGGCTAAAGCAGCCCAATTTTAGTATACTTAGTAACAGTGGTGTGACAAAGACTATTAAAGAGGCCCAAGAGGATGCGCTAGGATAAGTATCGGCTGGAGGCGGCTGCCAGATGCACTGCTGATTTGGTTTGGAATCTGGGGAACCTGAGTGCTGAGAAGTAACAGCTGTGAGGATTTCTTCGACCCAGTTTAGGCTTAGGATTTGCTTGGGTGTCTTTGTGTGTGTCTAATTATGATACCTAGCTAGTCGTGAACTTTTAGTTATTGCTTCTCCTGGAGCAAGTTGTTAACCTCCCAATACAGATATTGTTCGCTTAGGGCACTACACAAAGAGCCTATTATTATCACTAGCATTCGTAAATCTTGAATATTTGAGAGGATGATGTATTCCTTATCCTCAGAGCCATTACAACCAGGTGAGTTTTTGAATAATCAACAACGGGGTAATAAGAGAACTTCTGATAAAAGAAAAAAAAGACCACAAAAGTAGGAATACAATTATGAACTATGGCCCCGAATGCCCGGGGTTCTGTCTAGAATAGACAATTGTAATTCGGTTTTGGCAGGATTATTAAAATGCCGTCAAGCCTCTAAAGCCGGTGATGAATATGACTCCATAGCTGGTCAATAAATCTAAGAAATTCAATTCGTGCGACTCCTTTACTGAATGAGCTGGGATGGCTCCCGGTTGATAATCAGCTAGTTTATTCTGAGAGCTGCTACTTCCATGCTCCTCACTTCCTCGACTGCCCTTCTGAGTTAGCTAAGCTTCTCACTTTTTTTTTTTTTTTTGTTTCACGAGGCGTAGTCTGTTGACTGCCATAAGGGCATCGAAAGCTGCTTAGCCTTTGAGTGAAGTATCGACAACTTTCTGCCAAAACTCCCACTTACTCCCCGTGGGTTGGTGGAGCTACATATAGAGGGATAAATTTACGTTCATTCAGCAAGCATCCTGTTACCATCGGCCCAATGCAGCCACAGCACTTCTAAATGATGCATACCAACTACTTTCTTAGATGTCAGGGTTCTATCCACAGCTATAAATTGTCGAGGGACAAGTCTCATTTCTTACCAATACTCAGGCATATTGATATGATGTGACATCAACAAACTATGAGACTGCCCTGGCACAATGCCGTTACACTTGACAACGTACGTATATAGCGACAGAAGCTCCTTGACGGCTATCACTACGGGTTGCAGCGGCAATAAAGGATCGCCCACTGCACGATTTCGAACCTATGACCTCAGGACAGAGGTCGTGAAAACCAGCCGTCTTACCTGGTGCGTCATCACGACACGACACAGATTTACAGATGGTTGCATTCTGGCTATGCATCAACTATACTTGCTATCATGTGTGGTTAATAATAATATTAATAATAGTAATACACTTGATAAAGCACCCTCAGAGAACTCAATCTCTTT
Source organism: Cristatella mucedo (assembly GCA_009760855.2). Taxonomy (NCBI): domain Eukaryota; kingdom Metazoa; phylum Bryozoa; class Phylactolaemata; family Cristatellidae; genus Cristatella; species Cristatella mucedo. The sequence continues at coordinate 5,649,520 of WPIO01000020.1, forward strand.
CTAGGCACTTTACATTTGTTCATCCACACAGTATAACAGAGCTCACCTGCCACAATCGGCTCTAACTAGCCCGCGGTTGTCATATCAGGTAAGCCATTCCACAACAAAGTGAAGCAGTGCACACCCAAAACGTGCTTAAACTCACTTTCCTCCGGGTCCGGCAGCTGCAACAGCTTCTTTCGCAAGCGATATAGCAGTGGCCTCGTCATACCAAAATTGGCTGAGTTGCTGCAAACACACCAAAGCAGGGTTAAAATTTAATTTGATAGCCTGTTGCAAAACAATGTACCAGATAGATGCATCAGCCGCTCAAAAAAATTAGTACTCAATCGGCGTGGTTAAAAATCTCACACTGTGATCTAGCATAAGCTGCAACAAAGATAGTAACACATTTGTAAACCCTATTAGAGAACTTAATATCTTTCTCGGCACTTTCAGAAATTGCAAAGGAATCATGATCAAATGGTAAATGGTAACATGCACAATGCCGACAAGCATAATATGGTTAGAGGTAATAATCATACTGTCAACATGTAACTATGGTTAGTGGTAACATTCAGTGTCAGCACACATAAGCACACAAAGACAAATAACAAGGACTCATTTAATGCTGCGAGAAACAGATGCATTTTAGCCTGTTTTTAAATGTCAAGTCGGGAGGGGGGAGTCAGTCGTCAGTTCCCAGCTTTGATCGCACACAAAGTGAAGGCAGGATCTCTAAAGGATTTGAGGTTAGTTCGAGGCCCAGCTAAGTATGTCGACTAAAAAAAGGCAGGTGGTACGATACCTACGCTGGTTTGGGAGTAGTTGTGATGAGTAGGCTGGAGCCACAGAATCAAAAGACCTTAAATTGAGTGACACAGCCTTGAAGTCGATACTCTGTTTGACCCGGAGCCAGTGCAGGTCGAGGAGAAGTGGTGTGACGTGGCAAGCCAACTAACAAGACCATTAGGAATGCTTATCTAGACCCAGCGACTACGGTACAGTAAGCCAGTCTGAAAAAGGTCATTAACACAGACTTGGAGCAACCATTCAGCTTTGCAAGACATGCTGCTGCGCCAATGTTTGGCCACGACCAGGGTCTGTCAACAAGGAACTTAAGATCGGTAATAATCCATTAAGTTTATTCTGTAAACCAACTAATCAATCAAGCTTGACGATTGATGAATGTTGCTGGTTAATTTAAAACAATATATGGGATATCAGGTTTTAATATTTAATAAACCATTCACACAATGCTTTAAGAGAAAAAATCCTTTAAAGGGCACTTTATGCAAGCTAAAAAAAAATGCCAAAAACGTACCAACTGTTTAGAGAAAATGTCGTGCCTAAATTTGGCATGTGCTAGCACGGCAAGACAATTGCCACGAACAGAGATAATGCTATGTAAGATAATGCTATGAGACCATGTGGCCCTCGTCCCGTTCCTTTTAAATGCTCTGAAGTCAGAGTATGTCATGATATCAGTTTGAAGCAAGCACCAGGCATTAAGAGCAGAGGGACTTAAGGTAAACAAATATAGATTGGTGGGTAAACAAGCCAGTGTTCAAAGAAATTGAGATAGGTTAAGGGCACAGCTAAACGACCAGAGTCACAGGACAAGTAGTAAGTATGAGAGAAAAGTAAGGGGAGTATGTATTGATATAATAGTTAGGTAAGCCGAGCAAGAGAATCGAGGAACCTAAAAGTCAGCGATAGTACCTTGAAGAAGATGCACTACTTAATGGGGAGAGTGAAAGTCGGGAATGTAGTAATGCAGCAGTAGCATTGTAAACCAGAGACAGACCTAGCTGTCGAGTGTTGCACCTTCTCTACGCATCTCATCGCACAGGCATAATGACCTGCAATGAGCGAGTTACAGACGTCGAGTCAGGCTTAACATATGCACGGTTCTAACTTGGCTAAGGTAACTGTATTTCAGCAACCCCCCCTTTGCAATGCTATGCATTTAAAAAGCTTTGCAAGCTTAAAGTCCAACCATTAGTTTATAATAAAAATCGACTGCATACGTAAGCCAATCCTAGGGAGGCACTCAACGTTTGCTTATTCAAGGAGTGGGCTAACATTGAGGGTGAAATTAACAAGAAAAAATTGTTGCCTTTTCAGCAAGGCCAAACAAGTGCTACACAGCAACTTTTCGCACCTTATTGAACTGCTTTACTGTTTCAGATTTGCAGTGTGCCGGCAATATGTCAAAGAATCCCGTATGAAATGATCAAAAACTCGTTTTCCATTTAACAAAGAAAGTTCAGCAACATCAGCCAATATTTCATAGTCGACGTCGAGTACATTCAAATCAAAGTTAACAGCAGACTGACTCCACGGTTTCACCCTCATCTGATAGAAGTGTGGTATTCCCAACAAAGTATCTGAAAGCGGTTACAGCGAATCCTGAAGCATTGGGCAGAAGCAAAGGCAAGCCTTCTAGTAAAATAAAGCAAGGCCATCTGGTCGTTTCCAGCTGGTCGGGTGGGAACCGGTGCTCAGATGAAGATGTCCAATATCTAGGTGCTTGCCACGAGCCAGAAAGGTCAAAACGTTGTTTTAAAAACAAGGACCGTTTGAAATGATCGGTTGCATGGTAGCTTGCAATAGCTGGATCGACTATAGGGTACAAATGTACAAAATGAAGACTGCAGCTATGTATTACGGGCTTGGCAGTGCAACCATATGCAGAGCTGGATCGGCTACGGTGGCAGCAATGTGCACGAGGTTTGGACAGATAATTAAAAGTGAAAGTATTCAGAGCTTGCTGAGACTATCGCCAGCCTAATAATTATTAGGAACAGACTCGAGGAGATGTATGCATCCACAAGTTGCTGCGAGCAAGCAACTTCTTTGCATTTCGCACAAGCGCACTAATAACTATGCTATCTGTTTTCTTAAGGCCCTATTGCCTGAACTAAATCAAAAGTGGTTTAGAACACATCTTACTGCAAATACTTGTTAAAACGGCTCCAAGACTTTGGGCCTTGTCTGGTTCACACGGGAAGAAACTTTCTGCTATACGTTACTGCTTGCTTGTAATTGATGTATTCCTAACCTGAACGTGCTGTTGTGCATGCTGGACTGAAAAGCTTAAAATATTGACTCACTTTTCATACATTGACCAAGGAGCAAACCTTATTTTGAACTGTCAAGCCTTCTTTTACTTTACACACTGTGCACATTGCTGAAAGCATGGCTGTGAATAAAAGTAAGCAGTCTCGGTGACAGTTACTCTTAGTACTGCCTTGCAAAGAATTCCAAGCTAATCTTAACAATAATGATAAGTTGCATGCAAAATAGAAAAAAAAGCTAAATCCCTATTCAGTGGCTTTACAATTCCCAGCAAGAGAAGCAATAACCAGGGGCTGATGACAAGTGAGATTTCCTACCCAGACGAGCAAGCAAGCAAGACCCAAGTACCATGCCTACACAAGCATAAGGGCCACTGGTTAGCAACATGGCACTAAACCATGCACGCGTACACACTCCGAGCAAACAGGAAAAAAGATAAGGTCACTACAGAAAAAGATGTGGTCACTAGGGCCCTATACAAAAGCATTTTAATCTTAACCTTTGTGAGGAAATGGGACTCAGCACTCCTGTGAGCAGGCCCTCTGAGGGATCGGACTGCCTAAGCAGCCACAGACCTCGAGCAGTTGAGTGGTGGACAGTGGCTCTTGGCCGATGACTCGCAGTCTAGCACAATTCCGTGCATTGGTTGCATTTGTGGGGACATCCATCTACCACAAACTTCGACCAGCTGTCGGGTGGGTTTGAAACAAACCATGGCTCGACAGTGCAAAAACAATGCATGCATTGAACATAAGGACTTCAGGATGAGTACAGGGGGGGACCAGCATAATTTCTGCCAGCAAAGTGCTCGGTGTTGTAGCCAGGAGACTTGTTGCTCGGTCATGCTACCAAGCCAAGATCGTATGGAGGGCTGTCACACACTTTGTCACCATGTGCGCAGTTTCATATTGCACAAGGACCCCGGTTAGCAGAGTGGCACTAAACCATGCATACGTCCACATACTGAGCAAACCAGAAAATAGATACGCTAACTAGGGCGTTTTACAAAAGCATATTAATTCTACACCTAGTAGCCATGTGCACAGTCATTTCGTAATGCATAAGCACAACAGCACAATCCACTGGTACAGATTAAAAGTTGTTGAAACAGGCGTATTTTTTAGCTATGGACATTGGCATCACACACTTGGCTGCAAAAAAAAGTCAAAAGCGCAGTATAGACGCAGCCGCGTGGCTGTAAAATCGTTAGGGCAATAATAGGGTCGTCTACAGTGCCAGACATAGTAAAGCTGTGTATTGCATGCAAATATATTTATTGATTGCCCTAAAGCAAAAACGTGCACTGTTGCATGCACGTGTTTCATTCGACGTCATGTCACTGTGATTCTGTAGGATCTCCCTCGTCTGGCTGCACAAAGAGGTCATCAGCTGATGCATTCCCTCTTCTGCTGCAGCACAGTCTACAGAGCCTGAGGTTTACTGAAAACGTGGGCTGCTAGTATAGGCCAAACACCCTGACTCAGGCAGCCGTCCATTGACACTGCTCCATAGTCGTCCTATGAGGTTCAAATCAGGCGACTGGCTGGGCAATCGCATCAGCACCAAACAAGATTTGTCAAAAAAAAAACATGGGCATGTGACTGGTGGTGGCCTGATTTGGCACTTCGGGACTCTCCTCCGCCCCACAAAAGTCCTTGACCCATTGCAAAAGCTTCTTTTGTGTGAAGCATGAATTTATATCTCGATACTTATACAATGACTGCAGCAGCTCATTTTCGAGTTAGATTGGCTGCTTACTTGTAGCCATTGATAAATGAAATAAATGGGCACCCGTGTGACATGTCTGGTCATGTGCCTATGCTATCTCTCTATGTCTATGAAACTTTTTATATGCATATTGACTCTGTATAGATAATAATTCAATGGAGGCAATGCATATAGACAGGTTCTATTGACATGACACTTGCCAAATCGACAGAAGTATTACAATAATTTATGCAAAGGGTCATCGAAATGATAGGATAAATATATTCTATGCCCACAGTGCCCAAGCAGTGGGAAAGAAGGCAGCACTATGCCTAGCACTGAATGCAATTTGGTCAACTGATAAAAATACTCACACGATTCAAAGAAACAATTCCTCAGATTCAAAAGGGGCATACAAAGTAACCTCCTACGGCCCAAAGGGGGCCAAAATGGCTGAGAATGAATCAAGACGCCCTGGCATGATGGCGCCAATAAACCACTTTTGTGATACACAGAAAAAGAGAACACGGTCGGCTTCACACTGAGGCTATAATAAGCAAACATCTCAAGTACTGAAAATGACTAGAAATGTGAAATATTATTGAATCTTATTTATTATTGAAATTGTATTATTAAATCTATAAATCTTATTACTGCCTCCCAGTTTCATGTTGAATGCGGAATTTGAATGCAATGCATTAGACCAAACCTGTACAGATAGATTATGCATGGTAGAACAAGCAGCCTGGTAGTGCACAAAGCAACAGAGAAGCAAGCTGGTGATCTCGTACGACAGAAAAGCGTTATTTCGTAATGAAAAACAACCACTTCAGCTCAGCCATTGTAGGCGATGCATTAATGCCTGCTGCATATGTACTGAAGGGGTATGGTGAAATATACAACACTTCCAATAAATTAGATAATCGTTTAGGTCAAGTTCGGTGATCAAGATAAGCAGACAGATTCCACTGTATTGACACACACAATCTAAATGGCTGCTGCTCTTTGATACAATTTCACTCTCACAAGTGAAACAGATTCGCAGCTGTGTTAAAAACCAGTTTGGCTAGCACTAGGTACCACGATAAAGCTTTCAAAAACAAAAAAGGAAAGTTAAATCGATCAAAAATGAGGCCTGATACCTGGCTAAGACACCAGAATTAGACAAAACTGTCCTTGGTGGGCTGCTAGCGGGTGAATAGATAGATGTCGCTTGAGCAGGCCAGCTTAATTAAAGCCTAATGCACGTGCAAACATAATAACAATAATAATAATGTACTTGATAAAGCGCCCTCAGAGAACTTAATCTCTTTCTAGGCGCTTTACATTTGCTGCAAAGGGAAATGCAATTAAATGGTAAGTAAAATCATGCTTGAAAAACAAACAAAATGAATGACATGGTTAGGGGCGACATGCACAGGGTCAGCATGCAAATGTGGTTAGTGGCAGCATGCATAGTGTCAGCACGCATAAGCACATGAAGGACGAATCACAGGGACCCACTATATGCTGTCCTAAATAGGTGTGTTTTTAGGTTCCTTTTAAATGTGGTCAGGCCAGGGAATGTTCTGACACAGGTCGGGAGGGAGTTCCAGGCTTTGGGAGCATACGAACTAAATGCACGGTCTCCAAAGGATTTGAGGTTTGTACGAGGTATTTCTAGACTGTTGGATTCCGAAAAGCGGGTGGTACGATGCTTGGCCTGATGGGGGAGTATGTCGGACAGATAGGCTGGAGCCATAGAATGAAGGGACCTAAAAGTGAGCGACAAAACCGTGAAGTCAATCCGTTGCTTGACTGGTAGCCAGTGCAGGTCGGCGAGAAGTGGAGTAATGTGGCAACTGCGACGATCACGACAGACAAGCCTAGCTGCAGAGTTTTGCACCAGCTGCAATCGCATGATCGCACATGCTGGTAGGCCAGTAAGCAGTGAGTTGCAGAAGTCGAGACGAGATGTCACGAATGCATGGACCAACTTAGACGCGGTATCCTTATCTAAACAAGCCCGAATTTTAGCAATATTATGAAGCTGAAAATAGGCAGATTTGACCGTGGAGCTGATATGGTCGTCTAATGAGAGGTCGCTTTGGAATATGACACCTAGATTTCGAGCTGATTCGACAGGAGATATGCTGGCAGAGCCAATTTTGAGCGTCAGCCTTTCCAATTTCTGAATCATGCAAACGTCTACATGTTACCTGTCACAAGTAGGAGCTTATAATACCCTAAAAACTCGAACAATAGTCCAGAAACTGTGGTTCCAAAGCAAATCACGAAGCAAAAAAAAGCAGTAAAATTACCTGCTGAGCGAAATGCTCAGCGAAACTCAATCTCATTCTAGGTGCTTTACATTTGCTGCAAAGGAAACTCGGTCGAATGGTGAGTGGTATCATGCTCGATAAACAACACGAATAACATGGTTGGGGTGACATGCACGGGTCAGCATGCAAGTGTGGTTAGTGGCAGAATGCACCGTGTCAGTATGCATAAGCACATAAAGGACGAATCACAGGGACCCACAAAATGCTGCCATAAATAAGTGTTTTTAATTTCTTTATAAGTGTGGTCGTCAGAGAATATCGTGACCCAAGTCGGATGTGAGTTCCAGGCTTAGGGAGCATATGAACTAAATGTACGGTCTCCATGGGATTTGAGGTTTGTCAGAGGTATAGGTAAACAGCTAGATTCCAAAAAGCGGTTAGTATGATGCTTGGCCTGGTGAGGGAGTAGATCTGATAGGTAGGCCGGAGCCAAAGAATGAAGAGACCTAAAAGTGAGCGATAAAACCTGGAAGTCGATCCGTTGCTTGACTGGTAGCCAGTGCAGGTCGGCGAAAAGTGGTGTGCTGTGGCAACTGGGACGCTCACGACAGACAAGCCTAGCTGCAGAGTTTTGCACCAGCTGTAAGCGCCTGATTGCACATGCAGGTAGGCCAGCAAGCAGTGAGTTACAGAAGTTAAGACGGGATGTCACAAATGCATGGACCAACTTATACGTGGTATCCTTATCTAAACAAGCCCGAATGTTAGCAATGTTGTGTAGCTGAAAGTAGGCAGACTTAGTTGTGGAGCTGATGTGGTCGCCTAACGAAGGTCTTGTCTCTCGGTGCGTACATATAAATACGTCTGCAGCCTTTACGCTATAAGGCAGCCGGATTATACCACGCGGATACCACCATTGGCCGCTCCGTACGAAGTCTCGGTACAAATTCCAATGCGTCAATGTGCTCGCGATACGTACTACCCTTAACGTGGAGAGCGAATCTCCAAATAGTTATCCGAGCAACTAGATGACATTATGGCCGGGCGCTGCTTGCCGCGTGGGGAAACTACATGAAAGCACATCGGGTGATCTTGAAATAGGAGCGGCTCAGTTCCTACAGCCGGGGTACCGTGGAAGGCAAGCTCATACATTAGCTACAGCTACTTCCACGCGGTGCGCCAGGAATCGGCACTGCATATCATTTAATAAATGCATACTATTGGTAGACTTGAGAGACTGAAAGAGCGACGCTAAGACTGCCATGCCATCGGAGACATGCGCAGGCTAAATCATGGGTCGCTGAACACGCAAATGCAGCCTCGGATACAATTCCGACATCGAGAGCAGCAGCACAGCTCTACGCCTCTCAGCGCGTACCCAGTCTTCCTTTGGCATGCTTTCAGCGTCTTCCGTAGGGGCATTTTTCGCATTCTCTTGGTAGAACTCCTGCAACGCTTTGAGAGTTTCGGAGGATAAGACTGGAACTTCGTCGTCGATATCGGCCATGCCTCCTGGTTGCGACCTTCATAGCAAGGTAATTGTCAAGGCTGTGTACAGCGTTCTCTCATTGGTTAGGTATGAAGGGTCAAAACTGGCTGCGTCTGCAGCCCAACTTATCTGGTTTGCTCCCAGAGGTGGGCTAATAATGACAGTGATAATAATATTATTATTATTACAAATTGTTAGCATCCTCAGACAACTCAGTATCTTTCTAGGCACTTTACATTTCCTGTAACTGAAGCACGATCGAACGGTTAGCGGTGGCACTCTCAACGACTACTAGCAAGACTCGGTTAGTGGTTAGCGAGATTGCATCGCCATCGCTACACAAACGTTGCAGCGGTTCGACCTTAGCTTTTTTTTAATCGCTTAATAATAAAAAATTTTAATCGCTTAATAATAAAAATTTAAGGAATGACACTAGCGAATTGAGCCGAGGGATGAATAGGTGAGCTTGTGCGGCGCCGCGAGACTCCATGTGCTGCTGGTGTCGCCGCTCGATCGTGAACCTACCATTGTTGTGCTTAAGCGTCCTGACACTGTGTATGCTGGCATTAACCACATTTGCATGCTGACCCTGTGCATGTCACCCCTAACCATGTTATTCATGTTGCTTATCAAGCATGATATTACTCACCATTAAATCGCGTTTCCCTGTGCAGCAAATGTAAAGTGCCTAGAAAGTGATTGAGTTCTCTGAGGGCACTTTATCAAGTGCATTATTATTATTATTATTGTCGGTGTAGCGTAGCAAGGAATGAGCGATCGGGACGCACAGCACCGCACCTCTGCCAAGCGCTTCATCCTACCAGTAAGCTACATATTCTTAGGACCACTGTCCGCGAAACAATTGCAACAGTAGATACGAAACGTACTACGATGTGGCTCACACCCGTGAGCTCAAATAGATTTCTTTTATATTCCACTATCAAAACCAGAGCAGACGCAAAAGAGTAATCAGGTAAGACCGTAATCCCTGCATCTGTGTGTCAATAGCACACCCAAGAGACCAGCAATAATTGCGCATATATTTCAAAATACTGACTGGGGGAAGGCTATCAGCCGTATTGCTGCGTATTGTAACGTTCGCCTGTTACTCACAATGATTAAGTAATTGTTGCGAAGGAGAGTTTTCTATGGACCACTCAGCAGTACGCATACGGTAGCCAATAGATCTCATCCGGCAAAGCAAAGTGACAGTGAAACATAGCTGAGTCAGAAGGGCTGCCGACGAAGTGGAAAGCGTCATATTAGGATCCCGGTACGAGCAGAACGGATTTGGCACAGTCAGCAAATAGAGGACAGGGGTGTAGTAGCATCAGAACTGTGGAAGTGAACCTTAGTCCAATACTGCGAAGAAAAAGAAGCTTCTGTCCCCCACGGTCTATAGGCGTAGGGAATGGACACCCAATTTATTGTCCATCAAAGACCCGATTGCGCGAGGAGGCTGATACTGGTGCAGGATTTCAGTTAGTTATGAAAGAGCCAAGCCATGGCAGGCCTTGTGAGTCACCGAGTTGGAATTTTGCTGCTTATCCTCTGATCGACCAGGAGCCATAGCCGCATCTTCAGCAACGGAGCCGCGTGGCTGAACCACAGGGATTTTTTAAATGACCTTGCATCCATATTCATAGCCATCTGAAGCAACGTGGCATTTTTCTCCATTTACCTGGTCAAAGCTTAATTGCAGTAGTCCAAAAAACAGAACTGGGGAGCAAGTAAAAAATTTTAGTACGCCACCGTTGTAGACAGACCCTAATTTTGAACAGGTATTGAACATAATGGCTTGCTTCTGAATGGGTCTTCGTGGTGAAGCTTCCAGCATAAAACCAATCCTGGAAGAGGACGCCTAAATTTCCAAGCTCGTGATGACGGTCGCGCTGCAGTATCATCAATTAGAAAAACGTCCTCTGTTTTAGCTACACATTTGGGGTGTCCTAGGACTTATGTTTTATTATTGTTTAATTTAGAGAATTTTCAGACAACCTGGATCTAATTGCTGCAAGCAAGCATTTCCTCCAGTCGCTGCAGCGAATTCAAATTGTAAAAATGGTGCATGCATCAGGGTGTCATCAGTCTTAAAATTTCAGCTGATCTCATGGCCCTAATAATTTTTTTGAAGTGGCTCAGTATAAATGAAGAACATCAAAATACCAAGAACTAAACTACGCGGAATTCCGTATGTGACTAGTCTGCTGTATGAGACATGAATACCACACGATATGGACAGGACACGATCGGACAAGTAACATACTTTGTGATTCGTCCTTCATGTGCATGTACTTGCTTACGCTATGCCGGCTGCTTGCGGATGTTACCACCAAACACTTGGTAAGACTTGATATGCAACAGTAAAGTGCCTAGAGAGGGATTCAGCTGTCTGAGGGCGCTATGCAAATGTGTTATTATTATTATATGAACTACGCCAATGCCTCATCGGCCAGACTGATTGTTATTATCAGCCGTTCACATAGGATATCGGGATCTACATAGTCACACGCAGCTGATATGTCCAGTAGGACCTGTACACTGGCATTATCACTAGAAACGTCGGACAATTTTTAAGGGCGGGTCAGTTTTCGAGACAACACTTATGATACCCCTGCGACAACGTAGGCTCCACGCTCGTGCAAACTATCGACATACTCTGCATAGGTTTTGCTGTTTTCAAACGTTGCATGCAGGAACAGGTTACAGACTATAAAGACGATCTCGGTAGCACGAAGCGAAATAGCCTCTCCATTGGCTCGTCCATTCTCAAATCGCCAGCACTACACGTCGGCCCAGAAAATTTTTTTGAAAAGCTAATTTAGTCTGTTAGATTGTGGCAGCTGCTGGCCTCCGGCTGGCAGGCCAGCAAGGTGCAGGCTAGCCGCTCACTGGGCGCTGCATCACGAATATGAGGCGAGTGGCTTGAAGTAGTAGTGGAGGACCAGTAATTCAGCCGATCAACCCTCTGCGGTAGAGCTCACCGACGGCTCTTGGCAAGTTCCTCTTCGTTGATGAGCCGTCTCTGCTCATTCCGCGCATTTCGGCATTTTACCTTACCCACGCGCGACCCTTTCTCGTCCCATACAAGCCCTACACTGACAGTGCCTGGACGACAGGCTGGACGAAAACTTATAAATCGAAATCGAAAACTTAAAAATCCAACTTCAAAAAAATTTACTTTTGCTCGCGTTTCCCGTGACTTGTGAAAACGTGTGAAAAATTCGGACAAACTGTCGTTGCCTAACCGGCGACGTCGGCCGTCGGTTCGCTGCAGCATACTCCGAAAGGCACCCAGGTGAGCCTCCCCCCCCCCGCACCGACAGCAACAGACGGGCTGCGAGGCGCTTCCGCTGCAGCTCTCTCGAAGGAGCGCCGCACCGCTGAAACGCTGGAGGACAACGCAGCAGACGACGGCCGATAATAAAGCCGCCCAAAGTTGGCCCAGTCTTATCTCGGAGGAGCACGCGCGCGAGCCGCGGGAGGAGCCCGCCGCTTCGATCGCCAGCGAGCCAGCGTCGCGACCGCTGCGATAAGCATGACTAAGCTCGCCAGGCGGCTGCCCGGAGACGTTCAACGGCGAGAGGAGAGCTTCCTATTCCCGGGTAGTCGGCGGCACTTGGTCGGTCAAGGTTAGAACCTGCTACCTACACACAATCCGGCAGCTCTTGGCCCGCTGCTTGGCCCAATCCAGGAAGTAGGTCGAACACACCTATTTAGGACAGCATTTAGTGAGTCGCTGTGATTCGTCCTTCATGTGCTTATGCGTGCTGACACTGTGCATGCTGCCACTAACAACATTTGTATGCATACCCTGTGCACGTCACCCCTAACCACGTTGCTCATGCTGTTTATCAAGCATGATATTACTCACGATTCAATCGCGTTGCCATTTGCAGCAATTGTAAAGCGCCTAGGAAGAGATTGAGTTATCTGAGGGCGCTTTATCAAGTGCATTATTATTATTATTATTATTATTTTTATCTTGCGACGCCTCGGGGAGCCGTGGTCGTATCGAGCCAGTTTGGTGCTTTCGCTAGTGGAGCAGCAGCGAGTCGAGAGTTGGACTGACAGCGCCGCGCCTACGAACTGGGGCGGCCGCCGAGCGACACGCGCTTTGGAGTAGCGCCCTTGAGCGTGGCCGCTGCGGCGCCGCGCGCGCCTAGCCCATCAAGGCACTCGTGCAGTCGGCTACAAATACCCGGACAGAGCGGGAGAGACGGTCTTGCTATCCTCGCGTGGATTTTCTGTAGTATTGCGTTAGCAGTGGTGAGCTTTGGTTGAGAGAGGGCCGCGAAAGATGCTCATTCTCGCCAAACGCACGCACCTCGCTGAAATCGCTCGAAATTTCACCTGAAAAATCACCTGAAATCCCGCAGCGGCGTTTGCCTAGAGACGCCGCGAGCGAGCGACTTGACAACAGAAATGCAGCAGCGTGCACGCACTGGGCCTTTTTCAACTCGCACGCGGCTTGCCAACTCTTGCGCAGAAGCATTCGAATCGCCTCGAGCCTGCAGGCTCTTCGCTGAGGCCGGCGCGGCGCGGTTCAAGCCTGACCTCGACGTTTCGCGTTCTGCTTTTCCCTCGGCTCTAACGTACTCTCTCGTACGACGATTGGCAGTTAGTACGCAAGTCTGCAGTCAAAGGTGCGCCGCTATTCAAGCACAGCGACCCCGCCCCGCCCCTCCCCCGTCTGCGGACGAGCGTCCTCCCGAGGCGGACGCTGAGCGTCCCGCCCGAAGCAGCAAGGACGCGTAGCTGGCGGGGCTGGCCGTCAGCCTCGTGTGCCGCTGTCGCGACAGTTCGCGCCCACAGCGCGAGCCGCCGCGAACTGAAGCCTGCGTCGATCGATCGACAAGCCGTCACGGCAGGCCGGGGAACGGCTTTCGCTAGCTGGTTTGTCGGCACTCCTTCGAGCCGAAAGGCTCACTTGGCTGTGCAGCCGCTGCATCCGGTCGGAATGGCTGGGTGTCGGCGGCGGCGGCGGCGGCGGACTCGATTGCACCGTTCGAGTTGCCGCCAGTTCGTCCGAGGGTCGAGCACGGCTAGCGGCTGCTCACTCTCGTCTGTCTTGTCCCAAGAGTGCGCGACCGGCGAGAGGTCTGCCCTGCATGCGACGCTGCGAAAAGGTGCTTCGCGGCGCGCGCGAGCTCGCGCTCCGAACGGTAGGCGCCGCTCCGGCGCGACGCACACGCACTCACCCACACCGGTCAGCCGTGCTCGGAATGGACGAGCTGGCGACTCGCAGCAGCAGCAGCAGCACGGGCTCGAGCGTGCGCAGCGACGCCTGCGATCCGCTGGACTGCGGGTGGATCGCAAGCAACGCGAGTGCAGCCATTGGGATGGGCGTAGAGCGTTTCTCGTCTTCTATCGCCGCCGGCGACGTTCCCGTCGAGCGTCGGCAGCAGCAGTCACTGTTCTTTGAGGCGAGCCGCCTATCAAGCCGAACTTCCGGTCGCTGGCTGACCGGCATTGTCACAACCCTGACTCAGTCAGACTTTCGCTATAGTTTGAGCGTTGACGGAATTTGGCTCGTCGTCAGAGCCTGCAGAGAAATCGGCTAACCTAAGAAATTCGCACTGCTGGCCGCTGATAGTGCAACTGAAGCACCTTCACGCGATCAGGGTGTCAGCAGCCAGTGAATTAATTATAATAAATAAAGTAAATCAATCAAATTCCTTTGCATATCGCCTTGAGAGAACCGAATCTCTATCCAAGCGCTTCACGTATGCTGCAGATCTCGAGCCTTGGTCCATGATGGCGAGCCCCTCATCTACGACCGTCAAAGGCGAGGCGAGGCGAGCAGCGTAGCCCCCAGACACCAGCGGAGTGGTAAAAAATACACATAATAATCGTGATGATAATATTAAGACCTTAGGAGAACTAAATAGCTGGAATTGCGCATTTCATATGCTGGAAAGAAAATTGGAGCTTCCGAGCCCGTCGTGCTCGAGCTGCATGGCTACTTTGTTCGGCTTGCGAATAACATTCCACCTTCATTTATTTCCGTTTAGGACAATAGCTGATCTTCATCGCACTCTCGTACTAATACTGCAGGCGTTCGATGAATTCGAGATGCAGGTCTTGGATGATCGAACGTACATCTTACATACATAAAAGGTTGCCAGCGGCGAACTCCCGACGCACGCAACCCCAGGAATAGCCGATATCTAATTAGTTACTCAGCAGTATGTTATCCTGGCAGGCTAAATACGAAAAGTGTAAGATAGCTGACTATAAACAGGTTTCTTATTCAACTGTAGAAGGCGGCGAAAGATCCTCCTGCGGCTATCTTAGAGCGCTCCGCGGGCGATCGAGCGAGCGAGCCCTCCTTATTGGCCGCTCGCTGCTGGTGCTCCGTTGTTAGAGGTGCTCTCCACCCGCCCGCCACCATACGAGCTCGCGCGAGGTTGAGAGCGCAGAGCGACACAGTGCGACCCATCGCGCGCGACCTCGTGCAGCTGGCGCCGTCAATTCGTGCCCCTCCTCGCGTTCCCACCGACCGGCCGACTGCGGTTATCCGCTCCAGCGGTCGCCGGAGCGAGGTAATTAGCCGCGGCGGAGCCAGAGCTCCCGCCGCCGATAGCGGCCCGACCGGCGGCGCTCGCAGTCGCCGAGAGTAGCCCGGCCGACCAAGAGGGCGGCGAAGGCCGGGAACCGCCAAGGGTTAAAGGGCAGCGGGCTCGCGTAGCCACCCGGCTTCGTCGGCCATCGGCTGGCCTACAGCGATCGGGCTTGACCGCAGCTCGTTAATATTCTCCTCTCCGCACACGCGAGCGTAGGCATTCGCGAACTTCGCCCGAGGCCACTGGATACAACTGGGCGCTGCGCGATGTCTCGAGACGAAGGTCACTAGCGCGTTTCGCGGTGCAAACGTGTGGAGGATAAAGGTCGCACTTCCCATGAGCGCCCCCACTTGTTGACGGAGCGGCGAAAAGCCGGCATTTCGCATCGTTTTCTGGCATAGCCGAGAGAGAGGCGACGAGGAAGAGAAAGAGAAATAAACAAAGAGACGGACAGCCTGAAAAGTAGACGGTTAACTAATACCACGAAGTGGCTTTCATTAAATATACAAATACAGTCGTCAGCGTCCCAGCTGTTTTCCAGCAAGTTTACCAGCATTTTCCAGCCATCGGCGTAGCAGCGGTCTGAGCAGCTGAATCCGGAGAAAAAAGCCCCGCATCAATAGTTTCCGCCAAATTTACTTGTCCACGTTGGTTTCCACAACTTCGGCAAGAGCATTGAGTTTGTCACCACTGCCCGCCTTTCAACTGACGAATAATCGACGACCTGAAGCCTTCGCTTGCTGACTCGGTCGGAATATACTTTAGAATGCCGTCTCGCGAACGGTAGAAGACAGAGCTAAGCGTACTGCTGTTTCCTAAACTCACGGCCACCATTTTATAGCCGGTGGTTCGTAGAGTTTATCCACACAGCTCGAAGCGATCTACGTGGTGCTGTCACAGCGAGCTTTTTTCCGTCCACTGATCCGTCCTATCGGCGATGCGAACCTTGGTAGCTTCGACTCCTGGTGGCGGAGGTGGCGGCAGTTGCGGCAGGTCCTGACAAGACAAATCCAGCGCAAGCGGCGGCGGCGACGGCTGCCGGAAGGTACTCTGACGCTCTGAGCGCTTCGCTCGCCGGCGACGACGTCTTCGCAAGCACAGGACCGAGAGAACGGCCGCGCCGACGACGAAGCCCGCGGCGGCGACTGTGCATCCGACGGCCGTCGCGTCCTCCATTGCAGCGTCTTGTGGGCGGGCCGGGGCGGCGCTGACCTCGGCGTCGCCGCCGTCACCATCCATCGTTGCGGCGGTAGTCGCGTCGCGCGCTTCGGCCGCCGCGACGCGCACGGCGAAGTGCAGCACGAAACCGCCAAACGGCGCAGCGGTCGCCGCCTGGCCGCCAACGGCTGCGGCAGCAGCGGCCAGGCAGCGCTCGCGGCCGCCGTACTCGAAGCCGATCTTGACCTTGCGCTGCACAGTCCAAGTCGCTCCTCTGGTGAGGTTGAGGCCGCACGCCTGGCCGACGCACAGGCGGCCGCACGCGCGACCGCCGCGCTCCGGCGCGTCGAGCACGGCCAGGTCGATGGCGTCGCCCGGCGCGCGCGCCCTCAGCACGAGCGCGTAGCTTTCGGCGGCGGCGCAGCGCTCGCCCGGCGAGACGAGCTCCTCGTGGCGCCAGTCGGGCGCGAACACGTAGCCGCTCTCGCCCGGTCCAGCCTGCACGTCGGCGCGCGGCGGCGGCCGGCGCTCGCAGACGCTCCACGCGCGCGCGCCGCGCGCGGCCAGCCGCAGCTGCGACGGCCCGATGGCGTCCGAGCGCAGCGCCTTGAACAGGGTGAGCGTGGCGCGCCGCTCGACGAGCACGTACTCGTACGGGCGCGGCGACGAGCAGAGCGCGGTGCGCGCCGACCAGCGCGACGCGCGGATCTGCAAGTGGCTCGCGTTTCGCTCGCACGGCTCGGCGGCGGCGGCGAACCGCGCCGCCGCCGTCGGAGGCACCTGCGGCGCCGGCGAGAGATCCGTGCGAACGAGTCGCAGCAGCACGTGCCTGCCCTCGGCCGCTTCCGCTTGGCTCGACTCGACGTCCAGATCGCAGCGCTTCTGCACCGAGCCGGCGATCGCGCTCACGGTCACCTCCGTCCACTTGCCGGTGGCGCGAAGCAGCGGCAGCTCGGCGCGCCCGCCGCTCTGCTGCTGCTGCAGCTGCTGATTCGACGAGGCGCACACGTCCACGGCCCGATCGGCCGTCGCCTCCGCCGCCGCATCGACGCCGCCGCCGCATGCCACACCGGCGAAGCGGAGCAGGAGCAGGAGCGACGGCAGCTCGCGATTGCCTCGCGCGAGCGGCCTGCGCATCCTCGCGGCCTTTGGCGGCGCTCGCGTGCCGAGCGCCGACCCTCGGAGGAGGCGAAGTTCGTCGCGCGCGGCACTGCCGCACCGCTCGCCAATGCGGCTTTGGATTCGGCCAGCGCAGAGGCGCGGACTCGCCGACTACGGCGACAGGAGAGGAGGGCTCGCAGCGGCTCCGGAAAGGGCGGGCACGCAGCGTCGTAGCTCGCAAAGTCGCGCATGCGCCGTGGTCCCGGGCAGCCGTCGGGTTACCCGCGAAACACTAGCGAGGTCAAGTGATGAAACTACTCCTGACCGCCCAATGCTTAGCGTCGTTTCTTCGCAGTCGAGTGACATAATCGCCGACGAGTTGAATCGTGGCTGTCAATCGCCAGGGTGCGGCCGCCGCCGCGGGTCGCGAGCGGCTCACCGAGTTTTCCATTCGTGTTTCGCTGCAATTCGCAGCTGTTGAGTCAATCGCCGACGGCGATACTGGCAGTGCTGAGGGTACGAACGTTGCTTCGGTCGCACTACGTCGGAGCGTCAATCTTGGGTTGGGGTTAGCGCTGCACCAGCTCTGTCAGAGAGCCGGTTCAGCCAAGATGCAAATATTCACAGGTGAGTGCACAACCGCTCGCTATTCGTGCCCG
Organism: Cristatella mucedo; assembly: GCA_009760855.2. Lineage (NCBI taxonomy): Eukaryota > Metazoa > Bryozoa > Phylactolaemata > Cristatellidae > Cristatella > Cristatella mucedo. The sequence goes on from WPIO01000020.1 coordinate 5,667,521, forward strand.
CCTTAAACGGCCGAGGGAGGTCGTGAGCTCAAGCCCTGGGACTAATGTGAAGCGACCGCCTACAGATTCAGTTCTCTTTGGGTTCCATGCCAATGAATTATATTGAACAACTTCGGCTAGGAGAACAGCAGGAATATACTTTTTAAAGCTTCTCACCAACTAGTTTCTTCAAAGACCTAATTTGATATGGGATCTTTATCTGGGTTGATTCGCATTTGCTCGACGGCGTCACTACTTTGTTCCGTCCAGTAGAGTTAAACCATCGCAGTCGTCTGCATAAACGCGAACGGTTTAAGAAGCGATCAACGGCAAAATCATCGTGCCACTATTCTACTCGAGGCAGAATGATACTTCAGAAAACGCCGAAGACCTGCTGAGAGTGCTGAACGCAGTTATTAGACAAGATCACTTAGGTAAAAGGTCTAAAAAAAAAGTTAAGCATATACAGCAAATCCAACTCGAAAATATTCATTTCAGCAAAATTAATGTTTGACCAACAATATTTAGGCCTGATATGGCTTCTCTGAAACCGTCTTGGGAGTGAGGAGAGGTCTTTTTACACACCTTCTCCAAATATATGGACTTTGACATATCTGCTGCCCTGTTTGACGCATTTCCACCGTGTTTGCAATGCACCGTGATGGTACCGAATGGTAAGCATTGTATATACTTATATGATAATACCTGGCAAAGGATAATTTAGCTCTATGCACGACTGAGACTTGGGTCGATTGTGGCTTCATTAACCCTTGATTCCCAATGAAGTGCTGAGTTAAAAAACGAAGTATATAATAAAGCGTGCACGAAATTAAAACACCAGGCTCCGTAAAATCAAAAGCTGGACATGTGAAGCAGCATCCAACGAATTAATTTAACACATAATGTATGAGTGCCTATAGATGTTACCAAGTAGCATTACAAGGTCAAATAGGGAGACTTGAAAGTGGAAGTACTGTAGTCATCTTTTGAACAGTGATTTTGGAAAAGGGTACGCAGGTTTCGCATCGAGAATGACTGATAATAAGCGGGCTAGGCTTTTCCGTGTATAAATTGATGCAGTATAACTTGCATGTCTGGTTTTTTTATCATTCAAATTGTGAATTGTCATGCCTCGGTAAAAGACAAATGTAGGCAGCACAGTTGCAATAGAGTTAATTGATCCTGCAATGCTGTTTTTTGGGGGTGGATTAGCACAAGGATACATAAGGACTCTCCAACTGCCGACTATGGCACATCTTTTTCAGCGGTCCTGAACTGCTACTTCTATGCTACTCTCTACCTCAACTGCTCTCCTAACTCTGCTATGCTTCCCACTTTCTCTTTCTTGCGTGAGACGAAGTCTGTTGGCTACCGAATGCGTACCGAAAGCCGCTTAGGCTGTGAGTGCGCTATACAAAACTCTCCTGCGTAACGCCCACATGGTCTTTATGACTTTGTGGAGTTGCTGACGGAGATACATATCAAGGATAACACGAGGATAGCTGTGTGCCATCTGCTCGGAAATGAATTCGATACTAGGGTAAGGTGCTTGCACTTCATGTGATTTAGAGTCCTGCGTTGACCTATTCTTTAGTCCCCACTGCAAGCTGGCTCGATAGCCGCTGCAGATATTCTGGCACTGCAACCGTATAACTTCAATGAGGTTGTTGAACCAGCTAAGCAGGCTGGTTTGGCGATTAAATGGACAAATAGGAGCGGAGTGTTAACTGTAAGAAAATGTAGACCGTTCATTGATCCCCCTGGGGTGCTTCGAGGGCTCCCTGGACGTCGTCGGGCCGGACGTTATGTATAAACTAAACACTGTAATTGAGGTAGACCTTTCAGTCTTGCAGTACAATTCTAGCGATGATTCGTCCCGCCGTTTTCAATTTAGCGGCGGCAACAACCATTACTTGTCTTCTTTCAGCTTGTGGTCACTTTGCCAGGTGGGCATCAGCTAGCCAAAAAAAACTGATGGCGTTTTAGTGGTAGAAGTGGTGAGGAGCATGGTGAGATTCGGTGCTGTCAAGAAGCAATTCACTATTCGATGGTCAAGAAATATCATCAGCTTTAATGTGGTGTATGGTACGTACTAATACAAGAACTACAGAAAAGGCTTTGTGGAATCCTAGGTGCGGATATAGACATAGAACCGTTCGCTACGTTGTAATTGGCTCAGAGAGTTATCGAGCCGTCGCAAGAAGCTCCGGATTTCCAAACGCTCTAGTCTGATCCCAATCAGCCGAGTCGTTTAGCACACAAACGAATTAACTCAGAAGAGCCGGTGTTACAATACCTATGATGATTGGTGAATACTTGAGGTAGGTTGGGTGGTGCTAGAGAAAGACGCGACTTAAAAGCGAGTGACAAAACCCACAAGTTGATACGCGGCTCGACAAGAGTTATTGTAGACCGACAGGAAGTGTTGGAAGGTGGCAATTTCAGTTAGTTAACATCAACTGTAAATGACTTGGTGCAGACTAAATATCACAAATGCACGGACCATCTTGGGACATGGTTGGTGTTCCTATCCAAAGCTGCACGTACGCCACCGGCTTTCCATCTTACCAACGCACTTTCTTTATAGTTATGATCTTAAACTAGCCATTCAGGATCTTAATGAACAACTTAGTCTCACCCACAGCCGCTGCTCTAAAGCAGGCGGCTTTATAGTCCGACAGAATTACCAATTTCAACGGCTGGGCCAGCTGTAGCAGAAATTGAATACGGTTTCGTATGCAAGCCTACTGCTAGAGCTGGTCGGCGAAGATTGCTGTGGAATCCACAATTATCTGTGCATAACCGTAGTTTTCAATGGTATTTTGGCTTCACGTTTGTGTTTTTGGCGACTGGTGAGGATTTGCAGTTTTGAAGTTTGCAGTAGGCTGCAGCCGCACGGTTATTTCTGAGCCCGAGTTAAACAAGCCTTGCTGTGTTTTTCAGTGCAGTTATACAAGCATTTAACATTTATTCCGTACATCAAAGTCGTCGCTTAACAAAGTAACCCGGTTGAGGAAATTTCCAGCAGATAAGTTAAGTTGGCTACCTGAAGTCCAAAGCAGACCTTAGCTTTACACGAAGCCTATCGTAGTTTTATGCAAATCCTGAAGTGGGAGCTACCTCGCACCCTGCATGAATGGGGAAAGTCGCAAGACCTTTTCTTTCGCAACAACTACTCTCCTGCTGCCGATTATCTCACCCTATCCATCGGTCCTGAGCTGCTACTTCCGTGCTACTCACTACCTCAACTGCTCTCCTTCCTACTTTCTCCTTACTGCTTGAGATAAAGTTAGTTGGCTACCGAAGGCTGCTTAGGCTGAATGCTCTATGCAAAACTATCCTTCGTTTGCGAAAGCCAGTCAACAGTTGTTCATTCTACTGTAATTAGGATCCGACCATAACAGCAATGTTCTGATGGCACTCTTAGAAGCCCAATGCCTGTTTCCTGTGCTCAGCTGCAATGGCGATATATTAGCATCAGGAGTCTTCGCCCAGGAGGTAAGGAGCTTGCTCAAGACATGGCCGAATCCTGCTGTAGGCGATACTGCACTTGTATTGCAGCTAAGTCAACAGCTGATGGCAAAGTAGCTATTGAATCCACAACTATTTGCTGGCTAGAATGATATGCTAAAGGTAGCTCTGTAGTCACCAGCACCGACTTATCTTCCAGCACACCTCTTTCTAGCACTCAATGAAGCAAAATCACCCCAAAACAACACCAAGCATTAACTGAATACTTACTGAATATTACGTATAAACTGAATACAGTACTTCATAACCACCGGAGCTTTGAATTGGCACGAGGCAGCCATTGAGGAAATATATAACAGGCGATAGGAGGCATAAATTAAGTTCTAATAGCCACCGGACTGCTTAGGCAGACCAACTGAGAAATTGCACTCGATAAAGCAGCTGTCACAGATGCAGCACCCATATACCATTCACACGATTAAAAAAATTCATTTTCAGAAACGTTAACTAGGTTCTACATGTCGTAACACGTGGCGACATGTCTTAAAAATTCTTTATTACAATCTCAAAGCAAAAGAAATAGCTTGACTGATCACCAGGCACTTTTGTGGCTGGGGTGTCCACTGTTTTGTCTCCGGAGAGGCTTTGCTCGGCCGACAAGTTCTTAACAGATCCTTGACTATGGCCTGTTGCATAAACGTCGAACAAGAGTCGCCCGAGAGTAATGGCTGTCTGACTCACGGCTTTGGTTACAACCAGCATGGGTGGCATCTCCAATCAACATGTTACTTCGGCTTGCTCTTCAGCTGTCTGTTATAGGCATTCAAGACTCATGATCCTGAAATAAACTTGATGTGAGAGCATAGAACAAGTGCTTGGTTTTCAATATATAGGTCCGCAACTGCATGCTATTTTAAAAACCGACAAACTGTTACTTACAGCATTTCACGAGGAACATAATCATTCGGAAAAGTAAGTGGACGAAAGCAGTACCAAGCTAGCACATATTGCTGCACGGCACCAGCCACATTTCAATTAGAATCGACTTCTTTCCCTCAGTTCTCAAGGATAATACGTTTGGAGGTTGTCAATCCATTTTCGCACACCATCTTCTACAAGCACCAGTTTAACAAGCCAGTTTGCAGGCAGTGTGATTCGGACAAATCAGAACCAGCTCTCAAGTACACAACAACGTGGAAGGGCTCTAAACGTTGGGGAATACCAACCAAGTAACAACGTTGCAGCAATCATTTCAGAGCATGCAGTGATTTGAAAATGCACAGTAGCCAAGTCGAAGGCCAGCAACTTCTGCGCAGCACTCAACTCGGTTGAGAGCTACCTCGACGATCGAGAGAATTGCCAATTCAAAAGCATGAGTGCATGAGCTTTATTACCGATTGTCTCAAAAGAATAGGCACTCAATTGCATTACCCTTTGAAGCAAATGTAAAGCGCCTAGAAAGAGATTGAGTTCTCTGATAGCGCTTTATCAAGTGCATTATTATTATTATTAATCAATAAAAGGTATAGCCCCATGTCTTTATAATTCACCTCTATAATCTAGGCAACGGACATCCCTTAGACAGGAACTTTCCCCGAACCTTTTGATAAATTCACTACTTCAGTTTGCCATTGACACTTTCAGGTCAGCAATAGCAGACACGCCAGAGAGTTTACATTGGTCGACTGGTCCAACAAGGAGCCATAAAGTAGAAGCTTGTTCATGCTAGCCAGCCGATTTGGCTCATCCCTAAAGGCGTAGTGACTCAAAAGTCTTGAGCACTAAATAGCATGCATTAAGGAGGAAAGTCGATAAATGCAGCTACAGCAGGCCCATTCTTGAAAAATTCATAACCAAACGTTGGTTTTGTCAGTTGAGCACTTCGAAACAGCACCCCCAAATTGCACACATATGCTTAAGCAGATAAACCGATCAAAACCATTTCGTTGTATAGTTACTCCAACATCAATGCAACACTCGATTTGCCCACGCTACCAAAACGGTTTATCGTCTATTTACAAATGTCACCAATACATCCATCAAGGGAGTTTGACGAACTGGAAGGTAGGCAGAGGATCACGCCCAGGTACAACTATGGAATTATATGCATAGAAACGAAAGACTACATTGTGCTTCGTGTTTACATCGGCTAGAGATAGCATAAATCATTAAAAAGTAGACAAAACAAAGGATCCTTCAGAGAGGTCCACTTGAAAGTTTCATCTGACTGCTGCCCGGTAACATCAATGCTCTGGTCTCCCACTGAGATTTATTATACTTAGTTATGCAGGGGAGCAAATAATTAATAACCATTTTGTTAAGCCACAAAATGTGACTATATTTGTTGTGACAAGCCTGCAGCACTTACTAGACCAACCACACAAACCGCTATACCAAAGGTAGTGTAAAGAATAAATTGCAATTGCCTGTGTGGAAGTGGATTAGATTATTAAGTAAGAGAGTCTACAGATACTTCAAACACAAACTAAAATAGAAACAATGATAAATCTACTGAAGAATCTTATACAGGACGCTCAATCAAGCTCAGTATGCTGGTTTTGTGCTACACTGCAGCAAGTAGCAAATCTACATTTACAGAACAAGCAGGTTTTATGACTTACTTTTAGGTCGCTTTATTCCCTTGCTCTGCTCTACCAATCGTAAATACTTCATAATCACGGTAGGAATCGTACCATCAGCTCGGCTGACCGAAGTCAATTTTCTTTACTGTAGCCAACCTCAAATCTTTTGATGACGTTCGCATACTCTTAAAGCTCGGAATACCTGCTAACGGATACCAAGAAATATCCTGCTTTGTCATGAGTGTTAGACATGAGCGTTTACACGCAGCAACAAACCGACTTTGCAACTAACACTAAGCCATTTGGCAATGTCTGTGGGGTGAAATAGCGGCCACCTATATCAAGTGCCGCGTTGGATATCCACGAGACAATCTAGCATCAATGCTCATTCGGAAAGCAGCATAGTAGCGCTTTCGAGTTGACCGAGTTGATGCAATTTAAACTCAGCAAAAAACACATTGATACCACGAATAACAGCTGGCAGTGCATACCCCTCCTCACACGCGTTTTGAAGCACTAAAATGGGTGGCATGCACAACACCGAATACATCCAGACGGCAAGCTATTCGGCTGACCTGTTCCACAGATGCAAGCAGCCGAGAATAAACGGATATGCGGCAACGCCAACTCGCACGCATCGAGGGCAAGTCAAAATGTCGCCGCACAGCGTGCTCCAACCTCGTTCTAGATTATTCATAAATTTATATTATGAAAGCCTTAGAACGCTTGAATAATAAAATAAAGAGACTAAAAAATTTCAGAGATTAAATTCTTTTTATCGTCAGATGACAACGGTGAAGATGGTGTCGGACAACAGAGGGCGTATCTGCAGGCCCGCGGGTGTGGGAGGGGCTGGAATTGCAGGAAGTGCGGTTGACGTAGGCCATGTGGATCTTGGCATGTTTTCATTCTACCGAATGTTCGGTCCCACCTCTGGCTATAATGACTTGTTGGATCAAACTGAATTCAGGCTTGCGGCATAAATTTAGGAAAAAAGTGGTTGATCAAAAAGTAAAGCTGCCCTTGCTGAAATTTGTTCATAGACACAAACTCAGGCCTCGTTGTCTGTAGATAGTGGATTACCTCAGCTTCTTCAAACACAACCAACTATCATATGATAAAGTCTTTACAATGCTTTAGCTGTTTCAGAAATTGAGACATTGGCCACAAATACAGCACTAGCGTTGCTAAAACTGGCCGAAGCCTGAGAAAGACTTCTGCTGGAGGTGCCTCAAAGCCCGGCAAGCAAGACCTAGGTGCTGCCTGGATACACGCAGGCATGAAGATTTTAGAAGAGCACGGAAGCAATAAACGCTGGCCATAAATAATGTAATAAGGTAATGTAATTAACGCAGGCTGATCAATTCCAGAAACTCGGAGATTTGTGAGTGTACCACACCAGTCATTGCTAGCATGAAACTTTAAAGCCCAAAACGAAACCAACAATTTCAAGAAAAAAGTGCAGCTAATATATTTAAATTTGTTCAATTTAGGCTGAAAGTAAAGGTACTCAAACGTTGTAATTCAGGAATCATAAATACGAACCATGTCTGTCATTACATTTATTGTACAATGATGTACATTTTGTTATGTTTTATTTGGCTTTTATTTTATTTTATTAGGCAATATTGTTTGGCTTTTGAGTGTGAATTCACATTTAAATTTGGCACTTCGTGTATTATATGAAACTACTTACAAGATTTCGTGAGCAGAAGTAAGCCAACATGATTACTCTAGATGTAACAGAGCTAGAATGAACTTGCGTGCACGTGGCTCAATAAAAACGACGCTAGGGTAATGATGGTTCGAAGAGTTAGAAAACACAATAGTAAGGCGGCAAGTTCATAACCCTTGGTGTCTAGCACAAATGAGAGGGCGAGTGGCAAAGCGCTTGCCTATACCTATCTTCAGATATTTTGAGGTGACTCCCAAGTTTTGGTTGGCAAGTCAAAAGAAAACAGTCGTTATTAGTTGGAGGATGCTGAAGTCGAATAATATGCGTACACTTTTACAAAGCCATAAGCTTGCTCCAGGGTGTAGATATTTTGACAGAGGAGCATGGCTTGATTCAGAACTATAATTTTAGCCTCGCCATTTTGAGTTATTCCTATGCTATATCAGTATGCTTGAGTTAATACGTTAAGTTGATATTAAGGTTATCACTCCCGTTAATTACAGTATGCAGTTCGTTATCTCAATGATGCCGCTGTTGGAGTATATTATCGTAACTGATTGAGAAAACCAGCTTGGTTTTAGTCCTAGTTCAAACAGATAAGTATGTTTTATGGTTTGCTATTGTGGTCAGCTTTAGGCGTTGCGTTCCGACGTGGAAACATTTCCGGCCAAGGCTGCTATTTCACTACGTCGACCTGTCATTCCTAAGATGACACAAAGCTGTGCCAAATGAAGTATGCCTGTACCTATGCTTTGATGCTGCCAAGCCCTTCAGCGCTTACAACTTTTTCAACTACCTTTCTGCATTTTTTGCTGACATCCACACACGAATGGCAGAAAACTTCCTTAAGTTGTATAATTATAAAACCAACTTAATAGATATGGGCGAACTAAGCTTGACTCAGAAATTAAAAAGCTTAACTCTTAAATTAGGCTCTGCCATCGTATCTCACCACAAGCTGCCTGAAACCTAGGTGTCCTCTTCCGAAGTCACATTTCAATTGACGGCGGCATTACCTCCACAGTAAAGTCTGCCTTCTTTCAGCTACGTGATTTGGCAAACATAGGGGCCTGCTTAGAGGCGGATACGGCATCCAAGTTGATCCATGCGTTTTTGATATTCCTTTTTGAATTATTAATTTAAATCTTTTCATTTGTACAGACAATCGTGTGCTTAGAGTTGATGCAAAAATTGCAGCCAGGCTTGTCCGTCGTGAGCGTCGACAGATTACACAATTTCTCACCAACCTGCACTGACTACCAATGAAACAGCGAGGTTTTTTCATTCACTTTTTGGCCAGTCCGTTTTCTGCCCCGGTCTATTTATCAGAACCACTCATTAACTAGGTGAGCCTTGAACCACCTGCTCACCTGACTCAATTAATTTAAATTAACTTCGCTTCGAATCAGCCTCACATCCTTTGGAGACCATGTCTTTTATCGACAAGCTCACAAAGCCCGGATCTCATCGTGAGTGACGTCATGACATTCACAAACCTGACGATGAATAAAAAGAATAAAAAAACGCACCTTCTTCTCGCAGCATTTGATTGATCTTTGTGATCTTTCCTTTGTGTGCTGACTTAGTGCATGCAATCATTAACCATACTACGCATGTTGACTCTGTGCATTCTTGCAATATCACGCTTTTGTTGCAGCATATTTAAAATTTCTAGAAATAGATGATTTTGTATAAAGGCGCTATATACATGTAACATTATAAATGTTGGAACTTTGATTTGCTTGATCCCAGGTTTGGCAAACTGTCTAGCTTGTCCCTAGGTTTTGGGATGTTGATTCGTGCTCAAATGGTACATATGGTCATTAAGTTTTACGGAGCTTCGGCTTTGGCAGAACACTGGTTAGTTCAATAGACACCGTACTCTTTCTTTGCCCGTGGTAGGATGGTTCAGCTGCGATCGAAGCTCTGTTTGAATGACTTTCATAATTTTTTTAGCATAAGGATGGCTGGATTTTCTCTTCAGAGCAGCTTATTTGCACCAGCTGTAATCGGAGACTTGATTTGAGTGACTCTCATATATTCTTAGCCATATTTGACACGGGATTATGACTCTGTCAATGCTTCCATGCCTGGTTAGGATCAAAAACCGGTTGAGCGGCTTTCAAGTATTTGGTGACATGGATTTTTTAATGCCCACGCTCAGTTGAATCATTTTCGCTCGTAGCCCAGGTGGAGTGGCTCTGGCGTAGCATATTAAATTAAGCTTCATGAGGGCGCATGTGTGCCTGTGGGCGTGGAACTCTTGCTCGTAAATTTAATGCATGAGAGGGTATAAATATAGGCGAAAGCAAGCATCTTTTGGCAAGCCCTTGCACATTTGTCAATCGTAACTTCTCCGTTAACGAACTTGGCAACTGCAACACAGGTGAAACTTATATTAGATCGAGGCTGCGATATGGTGTCCCAGCCAATTTGTATTGCTACATGAAGGGATTCCTTTTGTTTTTAAACCTACAGGTGTGGCTATTTCAAAGGATTGGTTGGAGTACCTTCTATACTTTGCTCGTAAGCTTCTCTTGAGTAATCAGAGAAATGACGATGCCCGTTAATAATAATAATAACAATAATAATGCACTTGATAAAGCACCCTCTGAGAACTCAATCTCTTTTTAGGCACTTTACATTTGCTGCAAAGGGAAACGTGATTAAATGGTGAGAATTATCATTCTTGATAAACAACATGAATAACATGGTTAGGGGTGATATTCACAGGGTCATCATGCAAGTGCAGTTAGTGGCTGCATGCAGTGTCAGCCCGCATAGGCACACGAAGGGCGATTCACAGGGACCCACTAAATACTGTCTTAAATAGTTGTGTTTTAAGTTCTTTTTAAATGTGGTCAAATCAGGGGATGTTGTTACGCAAGTCAGGAGTAAGTTCCAGGCTTTGGGAGCATACGGAATAAATGCACGGTCTCCATAGGATTTGAGGTTTGTATGAAGTATTGGTAAACTGTTGGATTCCGAAAAGCGGGTGGTAAGACGCTTGGCCTGGTGGGGGGAGTAGATCTGAGAGATAGGCTGGAGCCAAAGAATGAAGTGACATAAAAGTGAGCGACATAACCTTGAAGTTTATCCTACACTTGACTGGTAGCTAGTGCTGGTTGGCGAGAAGTGCTGTGATGTAGCAACTGCGACGTTCACGACAGACAAGCGTAGGTGCAGAGTTTTACACCAGCTGTAATCGCCTAATTGCACATGCCGGTAGGCCAGTAAGCAGTGACTTACATAAGTCAAGACGGGATTTCACAAATGCATGGACCAACTAAGACGTGGTATCGTTATCTAAACAAGTCCGAATTTCAGCAATGTTGTTAGCTGAAAGTCGGCAGACTTGATTGTGGAGCTTATGTGGTCGTCTAACGAGAGGTCACTTTGAAGCATGACACCTAGATTTCGAGCTGATTCAACAGGAGATATGCTGGCAGAGCTAATTTTAAGAGTCAGCCTTTCCAATTTCTGAATCGTACTGAATGTGCCCATAACTAAATAAAATGCATGGACCAACTTAGATGTGGTATCCCTGTCTAAACGAGCCCAAGTTTAACAATGCCATGCAGCTTGAAATAGGCAGACGTGACTGTGGAGCTAATCTGATCGTCTAACGAGAGGTCACTTTGGAACATGACACCTAGATTCCGTGCAGATTCAACAGCAGACATGCTTGCAGAGCCAAATTTGAGCCTTAGCCTTACCAATTTCTGAATAACACTTGGTTTGCCCACAACTAGCAAGTTGGTTTTATCATCATTCAATTTAAGAAAATTTGCTACCATGCATGTGCGGATGTCATAAATACATGCAGCCAGGGAGTTGAGAGAATTTGACGTACTCAAGAGTTGGAAGGGATAAAAGCTAAGGTATAACTGAGTGGCATCAGCATAGAAGTGAAAGCCTAGATTGTGCTTGGCAATTACATCGGCCAGAAGAAGAGTATGAACCGTGAAAAGAATACGACCAAGCATGGAGCCCTGAGCTACCCCGTATTTCAGAGATTCCTCGTTTGATCTTTGTCCATTCACATCAATACTCTTAAGTAGGTCTTCGTATATACGAACAATGCTGACTCTGTCGAGGGCGTAATTAGCTTTAAAATCAGACTGGAAACTGATAGCAAGGTTTGAAGTTTCAGTATATGAGTTGAGCTGGTTTGCCACGACTCGTTCCAGTGTCTTTGATAGGAACGGTAGAAGGGAGCCTGGGCGGAAGTTGGTAAAGTTCTGTTGACCTACTGTTTCTTTTTCGAGTGTTAACCTGACTGCAGCCTTTATGAGAGGTGTTAGGACATGACCAGAGGCTTCTGACATATGTACTTCTGCCTCTGCATTAACTCTAGTCGTTGGCTGAAGGTGGTGCGGTAGCTGATGCTGCAGAGCAGAGAGCCTGCAAGCGTGTGGGGTCTTATGGGCGAGCGGGAGGTATGCACGATGGCGCACCGAATTTTACAGCCACCCTTTGCTGCGTTTGCCTGCCACCTTAAAAAATACTAGCTGATTTAACCGCCTCTTTTGTAAAGACACAGCAGCCTTTACTACTATCACCACAGCTTGCAACGGAGCGATTGGGGATCGCCCACGGAAAGATTTGCATCCACGACCTCGGGACCGAGATCGTGAAAAGCAACCGCCTTACCTGGTCTGCCTTCACGGCTCACGAGGGAGCGTGCATGCGATTTCAGGCCTCGCCGGGTTTCTGGGTGCTATGTGCTGGCGGACACCATGGGATGAGGGTAGTAGATGACGGCATGCTAGACCGGAATTACAGCACTATGTATAGGAAAAAATGATTCACTCTAGAGATCTATAAACATCTTTATAACTTACTCTATTTTACAAGAACCTTGGACGCCACAAGTCGCTGTACATCAAACTTCTTGGTTATCTTATTTTTTCTGTACCAGCCTTTAAATATACCACAATTGTTGAAAATGATATTTCTCAAATTACCACAGATTTTAAGAAAAATTCCATCCAACACACACAGCAATTGTTCACTTTAATTGTTGCAGTTCTCTTGAAATGTTTGCAGGAGTAATGGTGTGATTAGGGATTTTCTCGATCCCGCTACATGATAAAATATGCTTTTAGGATATGCAAATGTGAGCAGACGATTTAGCGGAATTTTTTTCTTGCTCACGTCTTTATAAATTGCCCTTATACATAATCAAGCGCATCGATATGGAGCAAGCAAACTTTTAGTGCCATGAAAATATACTACGGCTATCACTCTTCGCTTACCCTACAATAAAATAGAGCAAATAGTTCTTCTGTCAATAGTACTGTACATCTTCTATAATTCCATATGTTTCCTAGTTATGACTGTAATCATTCAAATGTTAAAATATTAAAAAGCCTCTCACGAGTGAAGAATTGGTGAGTAATCAATGATCAGAGGAACGTCGAATGCTTGAAAGAATATGGATAAATATGATACTGTATTACAAACCGGCCCCTAGTTACTAGTGCTGCTTAATAGAAGTACCTCGTGTGGTCGGATTTTTAATGCTCTTCCAGATTCAGCGATTAATGACTTGTAATTGTCAGTTCAAGTAAAAAATCTTCAAGACATGAATATCAAGTTCTTTCAACCAACTGTTTGACTTATTTTTTGTTACTGGCGCATTGTGGAACGTCAACATGCCCACTCTAGCCTGCTGGCTCAACTGCCAAATTTCCACATACAACACTGAAGTAGATGTTCGCGCATTTTTTGGGTGTCTATTTACGACACGGTAAAGGTGAAAACCCCAGTCAGTGCTCTGTTCCGAAGCAATCTGACGGTGCCGGAACCACAGCATAGACGCACGTGAACCTTACCTAGAAGCGTGGAACACTACAGAGAGTGTTTAGCTCACGAGTTAGTCTTCAGTCATCTTCCGCTGTTTCGCTGACACTTTCTCTGACCCCATAGTAGCTGTAATCTTTTCTCGAGGCAGTGAACGACCGCCTTAACCTGTACGGATGAGGCATGAGCTGTCCGCATGGTTAGCCTTTAGTGTTCCCCTCTTTCTTAATTCTTAATTTTGAACTGCCAACTTATAACTGTATGGCATCTGCATAAAAAAAAGTGAAAGCCTAGATGTGCAGGGATATTACAATAAAAAGAGAGAGACTATAAACTGTGAATAGAATCAGGTCAAGAACGGGCACTAGGGTACACCATACTTTATTGATTCATCGGATGATCAGCACATGTAAAGCGCCTAGAAAGAGATTGATTTCTCGGAGGGCGCTTTATCAAGTGCTTTATTATCATTATTATCTTAATTTGCTTACAACAATGCTTTGCAATCTCCTACTGAGATAAGACCTGAAATATTGCTTCACCGTGGGAGTGATGCCCAGTCGAAATGAAAGACACTCCTGAAGGGCTTGTAATCTCGATAGTATACTGATTGCATACTTTGGGCAAATGGTTAGTGGATTGATTATTATTATTGTTAGGGTCTAAATTATGCTCTGGTGAGTACGCAAATCTCGCGTGAATTAAAAAATGTACTAGAGTGTTAGGGCCCTGTGAGCAGACAGTGGGAAACTGCCACGTCTTTAGCTAAAATTTCAAGGATGCAAATGTATTCCGGGTTTCGTTATAAGCCAGGAGTGAGTTTCAGATACTCGTTTCATATAAAATGAGGTTCCGATCACTAAAAGATTTCAATTCCTTGAGACAGCAGCAAGATGACTAGGGGCAAAGGAAGAGGTGGTGCAAGGGCATATGAGTTGAACAAGGACATCAAATAGGTGGGCTGATGAAGGAATATGAAGCGATCTGTAAGCGGTAGCGAGTATCTATAAAGGCCGATTTAATACTTGATGTAGAGACGGTAAAGTTCAGACAAAGGTGTAGGTGATTAGATTGCAATGGGGTTAAAGATTGATCGGACAAGCTGCTGAGTTTTGAGCCAGATATAGACGACCAAGATTGTGGGCTCGAGTCCTTTAGGACATGCAAAGTGCCAGGATAGACATCAAGTCCTCTTACGGCGCTATACAAATTTAAATTATTTTATTACTATTTTCATACATGCAAAGATACATGAATAATATAAATATCAGGAAGATCGATGCAACGTCACACATAAATGAACTCATTTGACTGACATACTCTGATTTGGGGAAGATAGAAATATCTCATCTATTAGGATAGAAATGATGTAGGTAAAGATGGATGAACTCTAATGACCTGATAGTTTGATTCAAGATAAGAATTTTGAAATTTATCATACAAGAGTAATATAGTTACAGCTAGCACAAAATAAGGTATTCCAAGTATTTCTGGTCGCTAGATGGCGTCTTCTGGCAGTGATAGTATGCCAGATAGCAGAGTCTTAAACCCTAATTGGGTGTATTGGCCTTCAATTCTTTACCACGTATTCAAAAGAGTCAATCAATCGACGTAGAGTTTCACGAGTAATTTTTTAATGTACATGCATTGACGTTCGGTCAAGCAATTACGTAGCTGCATTATAAGAGTTTCCTACGTAAGCCGCTTTACGATGTTAATGTGCTGTATATATGCTCAGTGGCTGCATTCAGATGGCAATAATGATCTTCATCTCCCTTCATTGACTCGATGACTCCGGAATCAAGCTCTCTATTTGAAGCCTTTGATTTTCTTTCGACATTACAATATTCGTGGTGATCGCAAGAACAAACTACGACGTTTGCCGCATCTCGTATTAACAGTGGATGATCTGGTACAGCTGTAGGAGCTTGAGTAGGCAGCGCAGCATCACGTTGCCGACGAATAACGACTATACCAGCGATTAAACCAGACACGAAGGCAACAGCAGCAGCTGCCGAGAGTCCTTCTATCAAACCAGTGTCGGCCCGAGCGAAACCACTTCCAGCTTCACCATCCAAGCGATTGTCAGTATCATTGGGCGAGGGTTGGTTTCTAATCTCTATTTTCACGGTGAAACCAGAAGAAATCTGATCAACCTGACGGCAGTTTCCGAAACTGTATTGAAGAGTCGCATGTTCTTCTGTTATAAAACTGTAAGTTTCCCTATTCCTAAAGCACTTATGTTTGTAGCACAGACGTTCACAACGTTCAGCTTTGGGAGCAGCTAGCACTGTGAGGATGAGCTGGTCGGACGGTGAGGCTGCCACGATACTTATTGTGTAGTTATTTCCTTCTGTGCATTTCATATTGTTAGGGAGAATCGTGGCATACTTCGCGTCTGGAGCGAATACATAAGGAACATCTTTAACCACAAATGCACTGCTATTAGAGCTATGTTGACACACATTGGTAGTAGATGGTGCTACGAAAGCGAAAGTAAAGGAGCCAGTAGTATCTAGAACAACAGGGTGCCTCGGTATGTACAAGTAGATAGACAGCTTTTCGCTGGCCCACACATACTCCGAATCGGCTAAGTTGCATATGAAGCCTGTCCTGGCGTTTCCCACTCGGAGAATAAGCGATGAAGCAGAGTAATCACAGACTTGCTCTGGCGGCTGAAGTTGCACACCGTCGATCCTTAGCAGAAGCAGCCTGGGCGGCGCCGGCAAAGTGTGAGTAGTAACTTGGTAGGAGGATAAGATTGATATGTCTATCATACAAGCATGAGTCACTGGCCGGTAATTTGATACGGCAGCACGAAAGAACTGCCAAGAGTTATTCGCTGTGAGGTTAATGTTGATGTTGTTATTCAAGCACCTGGACAAATCCGATGAGCTTAATAGGCTAACGGCAGTCGAAAAGCAACAAGCCTTCAATAAAAGGGCTGTCAAAGTAAAAAACTTTGAACTGACAGCCGCAGGCTTACCTTCTCGCCTCTGGATCATACTGGTCCACTGATACAAGGTACGTGCTGCAGGCTTGCCGGCGGGTACGGTACCGGGACGGAGAGTGCAGTTTGCAGGCTGCAGCAATGCCTATGGAAACCCTCACAAGACGTGCCGAGCAGCGATTGCCTGCGCGGTTTGAATGATGAACCGATACCAAACGTGGTGAGAACAGGAACAGGCAGAATCAGGAAGTTAAGGCAGGTTCCACCAGGAAGGTCGATCAAGGTCGGATCTGTCCCTAGTTTTTGGAGCCCCTCCTCCCCAACGGGCTCTTGTCCAATAAGAGGTGGAGTGATACTTGCAAACAGGGCACGGCTGACTGCTGCTTCTGCAGCCGGCCTGATGAATACGTACCGGCGCAGGCGGCCCGAGCGAACGACGTTTCGGCCTCGAAGCGTAGCGGCGAGAGCTTCTTGGTGGTGGAGAGGACCTGAACAAGCGCCTCGGCGCAGAGTACAGAGGAGCACCGAGAGATAGTGGACTGCGGCAAGGCGATAGTTGCCTGTGAAAAGGCGAAGGCAGCTCAAGTAAGCTCGAGACAGCAGGCGTCTCGGCGGGGAAGCGCAGCAGGGAGAGCTTTGTAGTTGCTGACAGGATCTAGGCGGCAAAGAGCGCCAGAGAGAGAGAGAGCGACGTCTTGGTCTTGGAGAGAGCTTCTTGGTGGTGGAGAGCATCCTAGCAAGCGACCACAAGATAACGATCGGCGGTGAAGGAATAGTAGCCTCTGACCCGGCGAAGGCGACCGGCGAGAGCGGCTTGTCAGCGGCGAAGCATAGCAGCGAGAGCGGCGCCGAGAGCGTATCGTTGATGAATAGCACTCGCACGAGCGTCTCGGCGCAGAGTGAAGATGAGCACCGTGAGATAGATATAGAACTCAGCGGCAAGGTGACAGTAGCCTGAGACTCGTCTCAGGCTGCCCGAGAGCGAAGCAGCGAGAGCTTGGCTGTGGTGAAGCGTAGAAAAGCGAGAGCATTTCGGCGGTGAAGAGCACCCGCGAGAGCGTCTCGGGGCAGAACGCAGAGGAGAACAACGGCGAGATCGACGAGGCCGTAATGATGAGCCGGAGTGGTTCTCACAGGGCCGGATTGGCCGGCGACGAGCGCATGAGACCGGCCATCAAGGCTCGCACGGAGGTGACCTGCGGGAGCCACCTGACAGTGGGAGCCGTGTCCCAGCTTTGCCTAATGGTGGGCACCATCTAAGACTGGCTGATCGCGAGGGGCAGAGCTCTGTGCTTCCTGCGAGTGGCTGTCAAGTAGCCTGCATTCAAGCGGGTCGGATAACTTCAATTTTTAAATTAATATCCTGATTGGGCCTGAACGACATTTCGCTGGACAGTGAACCACCTGAGCAGGCAGTTGAGGAGAGCACAGGGAGTCTATGGCTACACGACTTTCCAGGTGTAAGGGCCGCCCCTTCCCTGCCAGTTTAGGGGACTATGAAATCTATTTTCAATGAAGGAAGGGATGTTCCGAGCGCCTTCGGCTTCTGCTGTAGTAATTAACGAAGCCCCCTGACACTAATGTACATGCCTCACCAGTGGCCAATAGTTAAGCCATTGACGAAGCCAGCGTCATGCCACTAATGCATGTTATATTTCGTGTCATCAGTTGCGATTGATTGAGTTCTCAAATAGTACGCTTTGAGAGTAATAAAGAAAGCGTCTCGTTGACCGCTCACGTTCGCCCGCTGTGTATCCGCGAGACTCCAACAAGACCTGCCGCTACCGGAGCACTTCTACAGCACCACCAAAGCACAACAGTGCAGCCTAAGCAACAGCTAGCTGTTTCTCGCCGTAAGTTCTGGCTCTAGTACCTTGTCACTTGTCACAAACTGGTCTGTCTCTCTCTCCCCCTCTCACTCACTCGCCCAAAATTCATTACACGTGTCAATGCGTCTGCTTCAGATATGCGGTGGGTTCATGCTTTACTACGCAGGCTAGAGACCTGCTAGCAGTCACTAATTACTTCTTTATGCTGTCGTCCTCGGGCGTTCGTGCGTGACGACTGAGCAGAACGAACGGACAGCCTTTGCTTTAGGTCATACCCCTCGCTTCCTATTCTAACGTGCACACTGGCTAATTCGCTTATCTGATATCCATCAGTGCTTAATCTTTCTGATGACCCCCTTACAACGAAAAAAGTTTAACTGACGAGCCTGCACATTACAGTTAACATTTTGATTTTCCTTAATGCTTCAATGGCTATAAACCAGTAGAAATGTCTATTCAACAAGCTTTCGATTCGATAATTGCAATTTTATGTTTCATAGAACTGACTTACTCAAGATATCCAAAGCTGAAACTGCAAGCACATTAGGAAAATCCAAAGCCCTCATAACTGGTTTCGTTGAAATGACGGTACTGCCCCCGATCGTTGTACGAGTGGGCTGCGACGCTCAATGTGTTATGCGATCGGGATGTGCTGTTAGTGTTTGTTGTGACAGGGGAGTCTCGGGGCACTCCGGTGGGCGAGAGTGGCGAAGAGAGTCGTGCTTCCCTCTGTTTAGCGCGAAATAAAATTCACTGTTGGTGTGAGTCTTCGGCTGGCGTTCGGTGCTGTGTACGACAAAGATCAAACTTTAACCTACTTTGGCCGCCACGGAGAATGTAAAGTTCAACCATTTGCGACAACCAAAATACAATAACCCTCTTTAGGACCGAGAAGACTTATTGATCAGATAATCATTCTTAAGCCCCCAATTTAATCGCACGATTGCGACTATATCTCCTCATACGGACATCACTGGCGTGGAGATGCATTTCTAGGCAGACTGCACTTAGGTCTACGAGAGCTTCCGTCCATCCGGCCTTGTAACCTGGGTCTCAAAACCCTCACAAAGTATGAAAAGAGATGGAAAAGCGATGCTAAGTTGGGGTACATTCATCTGGTTTCTGTTATAAATTTCTTGCCAGAAAAAGAGCTTGCTGCTTTCCATAAAATGAACTCATCAGGATATGGACATTATTCTGTTGTCTTGTCAATTATAGTAGGCTCATGAGGCAATAAGCCACTTGAGTGGAAGTTGCATAGGTAAACTTAGTCTAGAGTTGCCGTTTTAATGGATTTGCTAACAACATTCTTTTGATCATGTTTCATTCAACCTTGCTATTTTAAAAAGGAACTAGAAGCCTATGACCATCACTAGCCTACTTAAATCCTGCTGATTACGAGTTTCAGAATGCAGACTCAAGATAACGCGATATCATTCTTTCGCCTCTAGGCATCTGAGCTCCAGAAGTCTTTGACTTAGCATGTTTGAAGCCGTTGAAGTTAAGTCAGGGAAAGATTACTAAGGAACCTTATTCATACAGCAGCAGAGCGGCCTGTGTAGTAACTACCCAGCGCCCAGAGGAGAAGAAATGTTGTTCTCTATACGGTCCCGATGCCTCGATCTGAATCGTGACGTTCATGCACTTTACTGGGGTCCAGAAGATAAGCAATATCCTTTGCAGAAAACTAGATTGGTGGCGTGGCAGTTTCACTTCAACACTATCAACTGAATGTAAGTATGCCCGCAAGCACTCTTCTTGCAGTGTCAATTTATACAAAGAAACAATGAAAAAACTATCAATCTAAGAACAGAAACTGTATCCATTATTTATAAGAAGCAACAGCTTTTTATTAAACCATTCGTGCCTTAACGGTCACGACTGCTTAGGTTCTATAAAAAATCCATAGTATTTCGTATTAATGTTTGGTAATAGCTACTTGTCTCCCATAAAAAATTACTCGTTAACTTTGCAATAATTCTGCGATTCTAGAAGAATAAGGTGTGGTACAAAATGTTATTTTTTCTAGTTATGGGTAAGCCTGGAATAGCTGCAGTAATTACCTAGAAGGATTTGACTGAGCAACTTACAGCGAGCCAGTTTTGAACGATATTGCAACATGCTTTCCTACAAGAACAATACTCAAACAGCCTAGTTTTCTCGAACTAACTTTCCGAAGATTTAATAAAAAAAGTAATACAATTCGTTTGCATACCGCCATAAGAGTACTTAATTTTAATCCAGGCACTTAAAATATGCCTGTAGGGCTTGAGCCCACGGCCTTGGTTATTTTTTGCATCAATCACCTATACCTCGGTCATCAAAGGCGAGCAGCTTAGCCCCTGATCCAAACCAGGTCGTCAACTGCATGTTTGTAAATGCCTCTTGGGCTTGGTAATTAATGCAATAGGAAATGCGTCAGTTTTTTAACAGAAGCGCATACATATTGTAGACTGATCACGGTATGATGACAGAAACCCCGAGTTCACATCACAGAAAGGGAGGAGCGGCCCAGGTAGCATACTACTTGTCACGTTAGTTTATTTCGTCTGATGAGCTCTGTAACTTTAGAGCGCCACAGCTATACTTAGTCAAACAGTGGGAGCAAAAATATACAAGGAAGAGCAAGCAATTAACTCACTATGCACGGATTTATGTGACATACATTATCAAATTTTGAATAGCTACACTTTGGTAGGGATTTTAAAGGAAATCAATCATCGTTTAAAATTTCGGCATTATATGTGCATTTTCGAATATTAATTCGTGGAGTGAATACTATTTGGTTTGTCCACGCAGGTCAAGTCGTGTATGATGCTGCTCCAAGCAATGCTATGGTGTGTTGAGCCTATGCACGCTTCTCTACCGCTATAAAAGTGGACAGAACATGGGTGCAATTTCAGGTTTCCAACTTTATGAGTTAAATACGGACAACATGAAATGCCAGTTCTTCCAAAAATATTATTCAGCTTAGATATGACCATCTATGATCTGAATATAAGTTTCCTTGATATTTTCACACTTCTTTTCCTAATTTAGTTTAGGTCCAGAAATTCGTATCTTTCTAAAAAGTGACTCATATTTTGTTTAACTAGGTTTCTTAAATTATGTAGTCGTTCGCAAATGTTTTTGCACGTGGTTGATGGTCTGCACCACCTGCAGGGCTAGGTAGCAGCCTTAGTGTGGTAAATGGTACATGCATTGCTACAGGGATGACTGTATACGTCAATTCTAACCTTCACGGCCGACCCAAATGGACAAGTCAAGAATAGCAAGCCGGTCCTGAAATGTTCATTCCTGTCTATTATTTGATCGATTTTTGGTTGCTGTCAAGTTCTGGCTCTCCCTGTTTCAAGCTCAGCTAAGCAAAAAGCTATGTAATAATAATAAGAATAATGATAACACATTTGATAGATGTATGTATATACGTGGGTATATATATATATACATATACATATACATATATATATATATATATATATATACATACGTATATACATACACATAGATACGTGTGTATGTGTATATATATGTAATGTTGTGTGTGCGTGCGCGCGTGCGTGTGTGTGTGTGTGCGTGCGTGCGTGTGTGTGTGTGTGTGTGCGCGTGTGCGTGTTTGTGTGTGTGTGCATAATATATACTGTACTGCTCCAATACCGGGTTGCTTAGAAAGGGATAGTGCATCCAAATTGATGAATACATTTGATTCTCTGGCTCTAGCCTACCTGTCAGACAACTGCACCGCTGGGCTAGGCATCGTAACTCCACTTCTCTGAATAAAATTGTTTAACTAACCGTCATATGAACCTCATATCCTTTTAAGATAGTGCCTTTAGTTTGTATGCTCCTAAGACTTGGAGGTAACTCCCGACTGACGGAACAACGTCCCCTGACTTGACGACATGTAAAAAGAAGCTAACAACGCACCTTTATATCACTGCATTTAGTGGATTCTTGAGATTCGTTCTTTGTGTACTTATGCGTGCTGACACTGTGCATCCTACCACTAACCATATTTGCATGCTGAGCTTGTGAATATTGTCTCTAACCATCTTATGCTTGTTGACATTGTGTATGCTCCCACTAACTATTCGATCATACGTCCTTTGGAGCCCATGTAAAGTGCTTATAAAGAGATGATGTCCTCTGAGGGCACAATACAAACTTTTTATTGTTCTTAAGCACATGCATGTCGTTTTCGAGTGGTTCAATTTTAAAATGCTGATGCAAATGTTTTATTAAATGAATCATGTCTTTATTTAAGACGATCACGAAAATTGATGGTTAAGAATATATCACAGCCTTTTGGCGTTTAACTAGGAGAGTACAATAATTCCGTCATACATTTTCCTAATGTTATAGCCACCATCCTAGATTTTGTGTTCCATATGCTCGTTTTTATCCATAGGCCCCATCAAGTTAAAAGAAAATGATGATTTTTAATGGGCAGTGGCCACTGCTAACTACTGCGACTTATATTTTTCGAGAACGCTTCAGGGAAATAATGCCATGCAGGGAGTGTTTTTTTACGGCCTGCAGCTCTCAAGCAGCATTGATCGCGGGCTTCAAATCACCTGGCAACCAAAACCTCATCGACGGAGATGAAACTTAAGGATAAGTGCTACCTTACCTCTGCTGTGGAGCCACTCGGAAAATCTTTCTT
Organism: Cristatella mucedo; assembly: GCA_009760855.2. Taxonomy (NCBI): domain Eukaryota; kingdom Metazoa; phylum Bryozoa; class Phylactolaemata; family Cristatellidae; genus Cristatella; species Cristatella mucedo. The sequence continues at coordinate 5,690,475 of WPIO01000020.1, forward strand.
TCCTCAAGCTCCATTCCTCATGATTTTATGGTCAGCCCCTTCAAGACCACTAGTATCTGAGTCGCCCCTTGTACGAATCTAATGAATCCTTAAATCCCGAGGAAATGTGCTCCAAAAATCCGTCTGCACAGAATGTCACACAGATATTATATTTAAAAAGTTTCTTTTAAGTCAGCACACTGCTAAAAGGCCGACTTAAGAGAGTCGTTTATATTCACGGCCAGTCCAGCCGGTCACGGCTTTGCACAGGGTTGTGTGACCGCACGGTCTGCGTATTTCTTTCCTGCCTTTCGCACAATAGACAAACATGCACACAGGAATAGTATTCACTCTGGAAGTGACAGCAAAGTATCAAAAAATAGGACCCACTGATCTAATGCGGGTCCAATGTTCGAGTCTTTATTAATATGGGAAAGTCCATTGATTATGAGCCCTATGGAGCGAATCAAGCCGTAAATAAACTGTCGGACTCCTAAGTGGGTCACCGAGGACAATGAGCACCAATGACTTGCATGCAGCCCTATTTAAGTTATGTATCGCTATTACACCGATGAAGGGTTCAAAGTAAAAAAATGTGCGAATGCAGGTGACGTTTTAAGATTCCCATCAGCAATACTTGTCCGGACTTTGTACTGGGTGATACTGAATAGGTGCGATATCTAATCTTGCAATTAAATTAAATAATCTGGGCAACCTCTGCAATTCCTCTAACGTCTGTCCTTTTAATAACTCAAAGACTTACCTTGCTGCTAAAAAAAACCTAAAAGTATATACTGGGTAAAGCACAGCCTTGAACGCTATTTTAATAAGTCTGGGGGGGACAACAATCTAGTCAAGCTCAAAACCTATGTCCGTGTCTGCACTTGAGTACTTGAAAACAATCGCACTAGTCGGTTTGCGAAAAACGTCTGTGAACTACTTTCTTGATAGTGACGAGCGATCTCACTACCGGGTATTAACTGTTTAACTGTGAGGCCAATATGTTTTCTTCTTCATTGCTGAGAAAAACTCATTCGTGCTATTATAATGCCACAGCCACCTATTGCAAGCATTGAGTCACCTCCTAAAACATCGCTTTGAAGGTTTCAGCGGAAACTGTGGTAGCCATACTTAATGTGATCAAAATCAGCCATCACCCAATCGACACTGGAACCTTGAGGAGTAGCTGGACCCTAGGCGTCCACGTCATCCTGATTGCTCTGCTATGTTAACATTGCTCAGTATGAATAAAGGTTTTGCTATTTTGCTAAAGACAAGGAATAAATACGTAGTGCGGTCGCATCATCCTGTGTAAAGTCGTGACTGTCAGGGCTGATGGTAAATATAAACGACTCTCTTAACTCGGACTTTTAGGAGCGTGCTGACTCAAAACACATGTAAAAAATATAACGCCTGTGTGAGATTTTGTGCTGAGGGATTGCTGGAGCACATTTTCTAAGGAGGTAAAGAGTCATGAGACATGTACAAGGAGCGACTCAGAAACTAGTAGTCTTGAAGAGACTGACCATAGAACCATGAGAAATGGAGCTGAGGAGAGAAAGATATCCGAATGGCTCTACAGCAGAAATGATGTAGTATTTATCCGTAAGTTTCATCCCTGGCTAGAAGGTTGGGAATGCAAAGTCATTTAAAGCCAATGATCAATGCTGCTTGAGAATCGCAGGCTATGGAAGACATTCGGAGCATTGTATTTTTTCCCTGAGGTATTGTTGACAAATATGTGTCAGAATATTTATCTGTGGTCATTGCCCCTAGTAAAGCATCATTGTTGTTCAACCGATGCCGCCTAAGGAGGAAAGCGAGCATGTGGGACACAAAAGCCAGGATCGCGCCTACAAAATTAGGACCCTTTAGTACGAAATTGTTGTACTGTTCTAGTGAAACAAAAAAAGATTTGACGTCTTCTTAGCCACGAATTCACATGGGGGCTCCGTCTTCAGTGATAACTTACAGAAACACTTTTTAAATTGAACCATTCAAAAAATGACATAACAATATATTATAATATTAATATTTTATTATTGCGGCCTCAGAGAGCTTAATCACTTTCTATACACTTTACATAGGCTCCAAAGGACGTATGATCGAATAGTTAGTGGGAGCATACACAATGTCAACAAGCATAAGATGGTTAGAGACAATATTCACAAGCTCAGCATGCAAATATGGTTATTGGCAGCATACACAGTGTCAGCACGCGTAAGTACACAAAGGACAAATCATAGGGATCCACTAAATGCAGTGATACATATGTGCGTTTTGACTTTTTTTTCAGACTTCGTCAAGTCAGGGAATGTCGTGACGTTAGTCGGGAGTTAGCTCCAGGCTTTAGGAGTATGCGAACTAAAGGCACGGTCGCCAAAGACTAAGAAGCTCATAGGAGCTGTAGCTAAACCAACAGAATCAGAGAAGTGGGTCGTACAATGCCAATCATGGTGGGCTAGGAGTTCTGGTAGGTATGCTAAAGTCAGAGAATTACGGGACCTAAAAGTGAACGACAGAACCTTGAAGTCGATGCAATGGTTGAGTGGGAGCCAGTGTAGGTCAGTGAGAAGTGGTGCGGCGTGGCAACTTTGACACTTACGACTGACAAGCCTAGCTGAAGAGTTTTGCACCAACTTAAGCGCCTGATTGCACAGGCCGATATAGCCAGCAAGCAGTGAGTTACAGAAGTCAAAACGGGATATCAAAAATTCATGGGCCAATTTAAATGTGACATCCGCGTCTACGAAAGCCCAAATTTTAACAACTTAATATAGACTATGCATATATATGTCACACACACACACACACACACACACACACACACACACACACACACACACACACACACACACACACACACACACACACACACACATATATACACACGGATAGGCTTAGAATAAGCTTGTCGCCTTCGAAAAGCGATCGAAGTCATGAATGCATAGTGGCCGAGTCAGTAGACCAATCGATCTTGTGCAGGCCCTAGACCAGGGCTAGGTTTAGGCCCTTTATGACAGCCTCAATCTCGGCCAAATTTATGTGTGCTACATCATCGGGCTTTCTAAGCTACGAGGCGTCCTCAACAGTCTGCCCTCCAACTCGCATGCAGGCGCCTATCGCTAAGTTGCTAGCTTCAAACCCTACCTGTCTGCAGGGTGACGACTGTTCACTCCCCAATCCAAACATAGGACCATCTTTTAGCACACGCCGACTGATCTCTTGTGCCATCCGATTTACGTCCCCTGTAACCTCGGCATCACACGAAAGATTTTTTGTGTTCTCTTTACGTAGATGTAGGACGGTTGAAGTCATTCGGCAAAGGGAAAATGCCTGTCAACTGTCCCAACCGCAAGTAAAACTAAATCCGGTCTCGAGCTGAGGTAGCGGCTCAACATCACCACCTCTGCTCCAATTAAACTCCCTTTCATAGTCATTAGTGCGGTGACCTAGCACGTCACCCCGACCAATTTCTCCGGGGGGGGGGGGGCTTAGCTTCTAGCCCGAACCGTCGAACGGGAGAGATAACACGTTCATTCGTGATGCTGTGATTGTTGGCGATTATATTGCCAACGTACGAATCAGTGCTTTCGTTCACCCGTGGGTCGATAGAAGGAACCTTATTTAAAACAACGGCCTTTAAGTAGGCGCCATGTTTAATTCAAAGCCTAGTGGCGTATGACAGTATCATCTTCCCTGGTAGGCGACAAATTGATATTTCTACATGTTACATGTTCGGCATGAAGCTGTAAATACGCTTTGCGAAGGTCGATAGTGCTGACGTTACTTCTCACGTGGCACCATGCCCAAAGTTTCTCGTCGAATACATCGCCGTTGGCAGTGTGGCTGGAGACGTATCGAATCAGCTCGCAGTAGTCTAAAATGGGCTGGACGTTGTCTTTACTAACTTGAACCACTGCCATTAGCGGCACGAGGCCTTCACACTCCCGTGGTAAATCTTCAGCCAGCCTCTTTAGATCCACTGTTGGATCTTCGTATCGTGGCCGGTCCGAAAGTTGGCATGCACGTGGCAGGCTTCCGCTCGGTTCACCAAGGTGGGAGGAGTAACGCCGTCGGCCCAAATGCCACTTTAGGACCGATTTTTGCCTAGCCGACATTCGATCCTGGATGTAGGAAAACTTCTTGAAACTAGATGACGATAATATCAAACTGCTGTTCAGGACACCCTAAGCATGTGGCTAAATTAAAAGGCTTTGCTCTTCTAATAGGCGATGCTGTTGTGCAACAATCCCCACGTGCTCAAAATTTGGGCGTCGTTTTCGACAGCTGCCTCAATTTTAAAAGCTTCATTCAGAAGACTGCTTCTACAGCTAGCCATCACGTCCGATCCTTATCCAAGAATAGGAGCTGTCTTCCATAGTGGCTAGTAAAAAATTTAACTAGCTCCTTAGTTCTGTCTCGGCTTGATTATTGCCAATTCCCTTTTGACTGGGCTACCATAGAAAGCAGCTAGGCCACTGCAGCTGACTGCGACTATGGCTGGAAGGCTAGTTTTCAAGTCAAATAAGTTTGAGCACGTGTCTCCTTTGCTAAAAGAGCTAGGATGGATGCCGGTTGAGCAACGGATACTGAGCAAAGTTCTTATGCTGACCCACAAGGCCCGCCACGGATTGGCTCCTTCGTACCTAGCTGACCTGCTGTACCAGTTTCAGCCTCTTCGTGCCCTCAGGTTCCGTGTGGACAATAAATTAGCTGTTCCATGCCTCTGCTTAAAGACCATTGGCAACAGAAACTTTTGCTCTGCAGGTCCTAGACTGTGGAACTCGCTTCCATAATTCTAAAGCAACGACAACTACTCTCCTGCTGCCGACTGTGGCTCTTCCTTTTCAGCGGTCCTGAAATGCTACTTCCATGCTACTCACCACCTTGATTGCTCTCCTGACTCTTCTATGCTTCCCACTTTCTTTTTGTTGCGTGAGACGAAGTCTGTTGGCTACCGAAAGCTTACCGAAAGCCGCTTAGGCTGTGAGTGAGCTATACAAAACTCTACTTTGTAACAACCACATAGTCTATGAATTTGTGGAGTTACAGACGGAGATACATTACATTACATTACATTACATGACATTACATGACATTACATTTTCCGTCACGGTACACCGCCGAAAAGTATCTATCGGAAACACTGATGTCGTTCGACAGTGCCCCGATTTCGCTACCCCGCCCATTGAAGATTGCTGAAACACCTTCAGGGCCTATCCCCACGCCTCCCAGTTGCCACACAGCATCCATGCCAAGGAGCGTATCATAACCCGGTACGATCTTGGACGCCAGGCAGTCCAGCTCTATTGCGATGCACTGCATAGAGCACATCATATGGTCATGCCCAATGGCAACGAGCAGTTGCTCCCTTAAACCTAATTACAGGTTCGTTAACCGGATAAGGCTTTGCCGAGGTAGAGTGCAGCACTGCTGATTTAGTCGCAATCGACCGATAGCAGCCAGTATCAGCCCTCATAAAACGATTGCCGTTGCGAACGTTTATCGTTGGTAGTCAAGGCAGGGGCATGCGTCGGCGCTATAAGCATGGGCTTCCCCCTATCCGTTTTTTTGCCGCACATCGGTGCGACGCTCCCGACATGCCGCTGCAAGGTTCGGGTCGTCACCGCATACAAAAAAAAGCCTTCGCTACCTTTGCAAAGAACTCAGGAGCCACTAATGTACCCTTCCATTTTTCAGGCGAAACAAAAACGTTTTCTTGGAGCCGGGCAAGTGCCTCTAGCTCCCAGAGCCCCAGCTGCAGCCACGTAGCTCGGCTCCTGGCAACTTATGACACATGCCTCACGTTGCTGCTTGCGAGTGTTCTCAGGAATCCCGGTGACGAAAGCACATTTTAGCAAGTCATCCTTGGCAGCCACGCTCACCAGTCCTGCCAGCCAGGCCAAAATCGACTAAATCGACGTGTAAGTCCACTGGTTCCCGAGCTTGGAGCCGCCGTGTCATGAGCTGCCCAACCACTTTAAATTAATCCCCTGAAAATGCAGCCAGGAGAGCTTCTTTTACCATAGTGTAATCTTTCTTCGCAGTCTCTCTCTCTTTCTTTTCTTTGTTTTTGGTATTCGGCGAATGCTCCCCCGGTTAGAAAGAAGGGTAGGAATAATTTATGGTGGTCGACAACGACAATCTTAAATCTCTGACACCAAATCAAACATTTCAACCTAGCCCACAAACTCTTTGCTGCCGTCAAATTGAGCGACGATCTGGTTGAATCTTACGTTCTCCATGGCCGCTGAGGTAGCTTGTATTTGATATTCGTCGTAAACCGGGCGTTGCGCCAGCCGACGACTCACACCAACAGTTTATTTCACAGCGAACGGAGTAGGGAGGAGCACGATTCTCCTTGCCCCTCTCACCCATTGGAGTGCCACGAGACTCCACTGTCACAACAAACACTAACAGCACATCTCGACCGTATATCAGATGGAGTATCACGTACAACGATCAGGCGAACTGCCGTCGTTTCAATGAAACCACAGTAATAAGGGCTTTGGATGTTACTAATGTACTCGCAGTTTCAATAACCGATATCTTGAGTAAGTCAATTATAGGAAAAATAAATTGCAATTATCGAATCGAAAGCTCGTTGAATAGACAGTTCTACTGATTTATAGCTATTGAAGTATTAAGGAAAATAAAAATGCAGACTGTGATATGCAGGCACATTAGTTGAACTTGTTTCGTTGTAAGGGGTCATCGGAAAGGACAAGCACTGACGGATTTTAGGGAAGCGAATTAGCCAGTTATAATAGGCAGCGACAGGTAGGACCTTAAGCAAAGGCCATCCGTTCGTTCCGCTCCGTCGACTCCCACGAACGGCCGGGACTGACAGCTTAAATGAGTGTTAAGTGACGGCTAGCAAGGTAGCCTGTGCGGTTAAGCATGCACCAAACACATACGGGAAACGAACCCATTGACAAGCGTAATGGATTTTTCGTGAGTGAGAGAGAGAGAGAGAGAGAGAGAGAGAGAGAGAGAGAGAGAGAAAGAAACAGACCTGCTTGTGACAAGTGACAATGCACCCAAGCCAGCCCTTATGGCGAGAAAAAGCTAGCTGTAGCTGAGGCTGCACTGTTGTGCTTTGGTGGCTAACTGTCTCATCGGTAGCCCAGAGTAGCTAGCAGGGCGGAGTGTTTAGGTGCTGTGCTACTATGGGCAGGCACAACATAGGCAGACCGAGTCAAGTCAGTAGGGAGTTCGCTGGCTGAGTAGAGAAAGTCTTAGTTAATAGGCGTACTAAGTTTAGTTTTACAGGAGCTTCAATGATCGTTATTTACACAACTTTCGAAAAAACTGTCTCCCCAGGCCACTTCTAGAGGCGACTGTGTTGTTGTTGCTTGTTCCGTCGCTGGTTAGCCGCGGTGGCTGGCAGACTGTGAGTTGAATACAAGTGATACGGGTACACGACTGTACCCCGTGTACTTGGGGTGGGCTGGGGTCGAGAGATCCCGATACAACATCAAAGCAATTAATGATGTTCTAACATTTGGCACGGCATTTCGACCTATCAAGGATGGCGGACACTGCTAGTGCTTCGTTGAGAAGTAAAATCTCCCTGCCGTAGCCAAGCTATTTGTACCTTTCACTTGCTTGCAGTGTCAACAGCTGTTCCTGGTGAGTGATGAGTGACGAACCAGCATTAGCTCTCCTGTGCCGTTTTTTTTACTAGCACATGATCGAGGAGTCGCATAACCACCGGCTTAGCCGAGGCTGCATCGTGTATGTGGTCACTGTGAACTGAGATTTTACCGACGGCGCAACTGGCACTTTCATTGACGGCACATATCGCTGACGGCTTGCCAAGCTCAAATGCCGGGAGAGATCTAGCCGGATCGGCTTGAGCTAGGGAGTTCCCCAGGATCCCGGAATGTTAGTCTCACTTTAGTTTAGCCGATGTAGGAACCACTGTTGATTAACTCTGAGCGCAGTAAGTGCATACGATCGGCCTCTGAAGCTATTAATTATACGGTCATCACGGTCTTTATGACTTGCGACCCGCAGGTAGCAATTGTTGTGGCCCGAAGGAGCAGCGGCCGTCAGCTGGGCTTTGTTTACAAACATCACTCCCCTCCTCCTATTGGACAAGAGCCCGCTGGAGGGTCAGGTGGTTCCAAAATCTATGGACTAGCTCCGTCCTTGACCGACCTTCTTGGAACCTACAGTCATTTCCTGATTCAGCCTGCTCGTGTTCTTACCGACTTGGAATCGCGCTTCATCATTCAAATTCCCAGGCAGTCTCTGCTCTGCCTTTCTTGCGAGGCTTTCCACAGGCATAGCTGCAGTGTGCAACTGGTGCTCACCCGACCCGGTACCGTACCCACCGGTAAGCCTGCAGCCCGTACTTTGTATCAGTGGACCAGTATGATCCACTGGCGAGAAGGTGAGCCTGCGGCTGTCAGTTCAAAGTTTTTTACTCTGACAGCCCTTTTATTGAAGGCTTGTTGCTTTTCGACTGCCGTTAGCCTATTAAGCTCATCGGATTTGTCCAGGTGCTTGAATAACAACATCAACATTAACCTCACAGCGAATAACTCTTGGCAGTTCGTTCGTGCTGTCGTACCAATTTACCGGCCAGTGACTCGTGCTTGTAAGATAGACATATCGATCTTATCCTCCTACCAAGTTACTACTCACACTTTGCCGGCGCCACCCAGGCTGCTTCTGCTAAGGATCGACGGTGTGCAACTTCAGCCGCCAGAGCAAGTCTGTAATGCATCTGCTTCATCGCTTGTTCTCGTGGTGGAAAACGCCAGGACGGGCTACATATGCCACTTATCCGATGCGGAGTATGTGTGGGCCAGCGAAAAGCTGTCTGTCTACTTGTATTTACTGAAGCGCCTTGGTGCTCCAGATACTAATGACTCCTTTACTGTCGCTTTCATAGCACCATCTACTACCAACGTGTGTCAACATAGCTCTAGTAGCAGTACTTTTGAGGTTAAAGGTGTTCATTATGTATTTGCTCCCGATCCGAAGTATGCCATGATCCTACCGAACAATATCAAATGCTCAGAAGGAAATAACTACACAATCAGCGTCGTGGCAGCCTCACCGTCCGACCAGCTCATTCTCACAGTGCTAGCTGCTCCAAGAGCTGAACGCTGTGAACGTCTGTGCTACAAATATAAGTGCTTTAGGAATAGGGAAACTTACAGTTTTATAACAAAAGAACAGGTGACTCTTCAATACAGTCTCGGACACTGCCGTCAGGTTGATCAAATTTCTTCTGGTTTCACTGTGAAAATAGAGATTGGAAACCAGCCCTCGCCCAAGGATACTGGGAATCGCTTGGACGGTGAAGCTGGAAGTGGTTTCGCTCGGGCTGACACTAGTTTGATAGCAGGACTATCAGCAGCTGCTGCTGTAGCCTTCATGTCTGCCTTGATTGCAGTTATAGTCGTTATTCGTCGGCATCGTGATGCTGGGCCGCCCACTCAAGCTCCTACAGCTTCCCCGGTACCAGATCATCCTCTGCTATGTGATGCTTCAAATGCTGATTTCAGTAATGCCGACTCTTCGCGAACGCAGCCGTCAGAGACGTATAGAAAAGTGCATGTCGTTGCCGAACACTGTGCATCGGGTGATTCAGATGCACAAATACCCATGGTCGAAAATCATCTGTATGGAATATCTTTCTGCTCTCATTTGGGTACTGCAGAAATTCAATGAACTTGGTATCCAAAATAACAAGTATTTGCGTTTTTGTTATACTTATAGAATAAAAAATTAATAAATTGGTTTCTTTTTAAGAGAATCTGTTACTACAATATTGTCACAAAATGTCTGCTTCGAAGTGCAGAGACACAGAAACGGTTCAGGAACGAGATTTTTGCAGTATTAGAAGAAATTGTATGCTTGCAGTATCTAATGCCGTGGATGTGTTCTGGGTCATTTAGCCGGTTGCGATTTTCAGTAAGTAACGCCTAGCTTCACCTTCTTTGAGTGAAGACAGAATTTTTCCAACTTCAAGATAAATGACCAGCAGAGCAGAATGCTGTTTGATTGAAAAATTCGCCCGTAAAGCCATGTTTTGAATGCTCCATACATTTTTCGTAAGCTTTTATAAAATAACGCACTTTCCTTTGCAATAATTTGAAAGGCTACTTTTAAACCAAAGCTCCATTTAAGTCGATCCCGAATTACCTATATTCTCTGTAAGTGCTTGTACATAATTACGATCTCGATCAGATATTGTTATAATAACTCTAGTAATACGTTTTTGCATATCATAATGAGTGGGCTAGTTCGTTTTCTATTCACTTTATATATTCTTGAAAGGATGTAAATACGTTATCGATACAATTCCCTGTGTTTGAGCAAGTAGGCAAATACAAGTTTTCTCGTAAAGAGCAATGGTACGACGAACAGGTACTTTTTTTTAGCTTCACTGTAAAGTCTTCAAGTTAGGCGACCTCTCATGCTTTCTATGATATTTCTATATGCATTCAATTTATTAAGGACATTGTGATTCAGTGGATTAGGGAACCGTTGAAGTGAAAGAGTGGTTGCAAACAGATTTGAGGTATATTACATGCACCACTGCACGATTTCAGTGATACGATTCGGTAGAAAAAAATGATGTCTGGTTCGGAAATACATTTGATATGTAGGCCAGTGCAAGAGAATGAAAAGACGTTCAAGTGAGTGACAGTACTTTAAAGTCATACGTGGCTGGATGGGAGCCGATATAGGTTGAGTGAAAGTTAGTTGTAGTTACAACGTTCACCACAGACAAGCCTGGCTGAAGAGTTTTGCAGCAGCTGCAAGCCTGTAATTGCACAGCATTTAAGGCTTGCAAGTTGCTTGTTACAAAAGTCTATAAGTGATGTAGAAAACCATTGGAATAACATGGCTCTCTTATCCTAAAATTAGAAAGCCCAATTTTTTAAAATAGTATGTAGCTAAAGGTAGTCAGTCTGAATAGAATGGCTAATTTGGTTGCCTCTTGAAATATCATTCTGGGCCTGGCATGCAGATTCCGTATATAGGTTGCATGAGGGGATAGGTATGCAATTTTTACGGCGTCTCTTGCTAATGTAATAGCGTAGCCAACTCTAGGCTTTCACCAGAACGCCGATAAAACTAAATGTATCTATGCCTTGATCTTTCACAGGTCTTTCAGCCTTCTATTCGTCAAACTTTTTAAAATCGCTGGCTGCATTTATTGCACACTGTCGCGTTTGGAAAACATCGAGCTTGGTCAAAGTGAATGGTGATAAAATAAACTTAATATTTTAGGGCTAAGCTAATGTGATTCAGAAAGGAGAAAACTTTGCTCTAAAAATTGACTTTACTGGTAATCTAACCTGGTATCATTTCACTATTTGATCAAATCAGCTCTACAGGCCAGTCTGCCTACTTTTATCCACGTAACATAGAACGAATTCAGGTCGACTTAGACAATAATAATGCATTCAAGTTGATCCATACATATTTATATATTCCATCTCAACTTCTGTAACACTCTACTACTTTTTCTAGTTCTAGTTCAGCCTGTGCATTAAGGCTCTTACAGCTGGTGCAGAACCCTGCTGCTAGGCTTGTCTGTCGTGAGCGTCGCAGGTGTCAAATTACACCACTTCTCACAAAAGCTACGGTCAAGCTGCACATTGAGTTTAAGTTTTTTCCGCTTAAATTTCGGCCCCTTCATTCTCTAGCTCCAACCTAGCTATCAGAGCAACTCCTCAAAAAGGTTAGGAATCATATCACCCGATCTTCTGACTTCAGTAGTTTACCTTTGCCGAGAGCCAACGTAAAATCCTTTGTGGACCGTACCACTAGTCCATGTGCTGCTAAAGCCTGGACCCTACTCCCGACTGATGTCATGACATTCTCTGTTTTGCACCTGCTACCACTGTAGGGGTCCAAACAAAGGAGCAGATCCTCTACGTCACATTGCTAAAATTCAGGCTTGTTTAGATAAGGATACCACATCCAAGTTGGTCCATGCATTCGTGACATCCCGTCTTGACTTCTGTAACTCACTGCTTGCTGGCCTAACGGCATGTGCAATCAGGTGATTACAGCTGGTGCAAAACTCCGCAGCTAGGCTTGTCTGTCGTGAGCGTCCCAGTTGCCACATTTCACCACTTCTCGTCGACCTTCACTGGCTACCAGTCAAGCAACGGATTGACTTCAAGGTTTGGTGGCTCACTTTTAGGTAACTTAATTTTTTGGCTCCAGCCTATCTCTCAGATGTACTCCCCCACCAAGCCAAGCATAGTACCACCCGCTTTTCGGAATCCAACAGTCTAGAAATACCTCGTACAAACCTCAAATCCTTTGGAGACCGTGCATTTAGTTCGTATGCTCCCAAAGCCTGGAGCTCACTCCCGACTTGCGTCAGAACATCCCCTGACGTGACCACATTTAAAAAGAACTTAAAAAACACACCTACTTAGGACATCATTTCGTGGGTCCCTGTGATTCATCCTTCATGTGTTTATGCGTGGTGACACTGTGCATGCTGCCACTAACCACATTTGCATGTTGACCCTGTGCATGTCACCCCTAACCATGTTATTCATGTTGTTTGTTTATCAAGCATGATATTACTCACCATTCCATTGCATTTTCCTTGCAGCAAATGTAAAGCGCCTAGAGAGAGATTGAGTTCTCTGAGGGCACTTTATCAAGTGCATTATTATTATAAGAATTAATCAAAGCTGCAAGCAAGCAAGGCTTAAATTCTCTGTACTCGGCTAAAAGGCTTTACCTTCACCAATTTTATCCATCTTAGACTATATTAAAGACGTTGAAACCCCGGTCTATCTTGAAAAGAAAAAAGATTGTAAGTTGCAGGCTTAGAAGTGATCTATTAGCTATACATATAGCTTAGTGATATTTTAATAAGCATCTAAAGGTTTACTTAAGTGCAACTACGTATCGGATGAAGTGTCCACCACTGGTGTATCGGTCGGGCAACCTGAACAGATTCTCGGCATCATGCTAAGATCCAGATTGGGCCGATATTGGTCTGAGGTCAAAATTTAATGTGATCCAGTATATTTTAAAGGCTTCTCAGCTGCCAATTAACTATCCGCTCCAAGAAAGCTGCTGATAAAAAGCAGGAAAACTGTCTTAGCTACCGTATAGAATGTGCCTTGTAATGAAATGTAATTTATCACCGTCTGTAATTCCACAAGCCATAAAAACTAAGTGGGTGTTACGCAGGAGAGTTTTTTTTATAGCGAGCTGACAGCCTAAGCGGCTTTTGGTACGCATTAGATAGCCAAAAGACTTCATCTCACGCAACAAACAGAAAGTGGGAAGCATAGCAGAGTCAGGGGAGCAGTTGAGGTAGTGAGTAGCATGGAAGTAGCAGCTCAGGACCGCTGAAAAAGATGAGCCATAGTCGGTAGCAGGAGAGTAGTTGTCATTGCGTAAGAATTGCGGAAGCGAGTTCTACAGTCTAGGACCCGCAGAGAGCTAAACCAACTGCTCTCCTACTGCCGACTACGGCTCACCCTTTACAGCGGTCCTGAGCTGCTACTTTCGTGCTTCTCACTACCTCAACTGCTCTCCTGACTCTGCTATGCTTCCCAATTTCTCTTTATTTCGTGAGACGAAGTCTGTTGGCTACTGAATGCCTACCGAAAGCCGCTTAGGCTGTGAGTTCGCTATACAAAACTCTCCTGCTTAACATCCACATGGTATTTATGACTTTGTGGAGTTATAGATGGAGATACATTACATTACATTACATAAAGATTCTGTCGCCAACGGTCTTTAAGAGGAGGAACGGAACAGCTAATGCATTGCCCATACAGGACTTAAGGGCACGAATAAGCTGAAACTGGTGCAGCAGTTCAGCTAGGTACGGAGGAGCCAAGCCGTGGCGGACCTTGTGGGTCAGTGTAAGAACTTTGCTCTATATCCGTTGCTCAATCGGCAGCCATCCAAGCTCTTTTAGCAAAGGAGACACGGGGTAAAACCTCTGGGACTTGAAAGCTAGCCCTGAAGCATTTCCATAGCCAGCTGCAGAGGTCTAGCTGCTTTCTTTGGTAGCCCAGCCGAATGGGAATTACAATAATCAAGCCGAGACAGAACTAAGGAGCTAGTTACATTGTTTGAAAGCCACTGTGGAAGACAGCTCATAATCTTAGATAAGAATCGGACGTAATGGCAAGCTGTAGAAGCAGTCTTCAGAATGAAGCTTTTAAAATTTAGGCAGCTGTCAAAAACGCTACCTCAATTTCGAGCACATGGTGATGGCCGCACGACAACATCGCCTATTAGAAGACCAAACCATTTTAATCCAGCAATGTGCTTGGGGTGTTCCATGAGCAGCATTTTGGTTTTAACTTCATTTAGTTTCAAGAAGCTTTCCGACATACATGATCTCATATCGGCACGGCAAGCATTCAGTTATCATTTACCGCATCAAATCCCGACGGTTTGAATGACAAATACAAATGAGTATTGTCAGCATAAAAGTGATATCATATTCCATAAGCCTTAATCGCTTTTGTTGATATGCGTGTCATGATTGACGGCCTGGGTCTCGATAAGCTCAGCAGCGTCCCATATGCGATCGCACTGTAGATGTGGTTTGGTTTGCTCAACTTATCTACAGCACACGGTACTGGCGTTATCAGCCTTAATTTGCGTAGATAAACTAATAGGTATTTCCAGGATCTTTTGAAAGCATTGTAAGGTTTTCTAAAAAAGGAGGCGATTGGTATGACTTGTCACTCAAAGGAAGACGAGTTCTGAAATGTAGCGAATATAAGATATTAGCTATGAGAAATGTTAGATATTTTGACGATGAAGTGTTCTCGATACTTTTCTGGACCCTCGAGCCCCCTATAACTCGCAATTCAAAAAAGTATCCCTACAAAGTCACACGAGTCATCTCTAAAACACTCTACAATAACTTTTCTAGCTCCTTACTATTGCATTGCCGTATTTTGGTTCAAATGCGTAGTCTTGAGTTTCTAAAATGATGCCCCTTCAACGTTTTTCAGTAACTGGCCTTTATTTGAAAAAATTGAAACATTTCTGCACTTTATTAATTAAAAAATCCCGCAAAGTATAAGTCAGTGATGATATTTTATTTGCTCGTGCTTGCTCGGATTGGGCATTCCATGACTTAACATATATAATGTACTTTCTTTTCAACATTGTTGAAGTGTCTAGAAAGAATATTAGTGCCCTAGTAGCACTACTTAAGTCTTTTTATTACTTTTATCCTGATATATACGTCCCTAGTAATTAAAGCGAGAAGTTCCGCCCTTCAGTCACTCAGAAGATGGTGCATTTCTGTCATGTGGCATATGTACAGTATTGTGTTTCTACTATGACTCAGCAAAGCGAGTCCACAGGCTATAGTATATATATATATATATATATATATATATGTTAGTGCATAGTATGGTACAATAAGCTGATCTATATCAAGGTGGTTTAAATATGTCACAGGGCTCTAACCCCTTCCTCGGTATTCCTAGGTGAGCGCAATAACCCTGGACAAAACCAAGAACCTATAATCCAAGTGGTCCTTACTGAGCTTAAATGTAAGCTGGTAAGACGATGGTAATAATAATAATAATAAACTTGATGAAGCGCCCTCAGAGAACTCAGTCTCTCTCTAGGCGCTTTACACTTGCTCCAAAGGAAACACGATCGAATGGTGAGTGGTATCATGCTTGATAAACAGCAAGAATAACATGGTTAGGGGTGACATGCACAGAGTCAGTATGAAACAGTGTCAGCACGTATACGCACATAAAGGACGAATCACAGGGACATACTAAATGCTGCCATAAACAGGTGCGTTTTAATTTCTTTTTTAATGAGGATACTTCGTGTTGGACTTAGCGTAAGCTGGATGATTATCTTACGCAGTCACTTGATGCAGAAGAAAAAAACTCCTGTGCTGTTTGCACCATCAGTAATTAATAAAATAACATTGTCCATGACGCCTTTAAATATACAAATAAATTTTTTGAGGAATCGGATGAAGAAACTCTCTTTAGATGGTTTCATCTTCCCCTTGCAGCACTTGTCAATTGGTTAACTAAAGTTTTAGGTGAAACTTTTGCCAAAAACTACTCTGGTGTTTTCTTGCTATTGGCAAATTCTGGTAGCACGAAAACTTTCAAGCAAAATTCCAAAGCATCAGGTCCACATGAACTGAGGGTTTAGGCTGCAATGCTTTCATTTAGCGAGACTCCTGGGAAGTACGGAACGGCAGTAATATGTCAACTGATTGCTGTGCCTGCCACGCCCTGAAGCTCGCAGTTGAACGGTAAAATTCAAACAAATTTGGCCTTTTAAGCCATTCAAAATGATGTCATATGTTTCATACGAATTTAGCGTGCTGCACAAAGCCATTAATATACAGACCAGCTGTTTAAATAGATAACGGAGGTTAAAGAATGGCCATACATGCCCGAGATTTACTGAGGCATTCAGGTCAGACAGCATGCATATGGAGCATGAAAGACTTAAACGTTGCCAACATATCATGAGCACATAATTAATCTATTTCAAGATGTAGTACTAATTAGATGTAGTCCATGCAAGAAATTCCTGCAAATAAAGTTGAGTTCGGTGAGCTGCTCACACTAGCTCGTATGTGCTCGCACACAAGTACACAAATCCATGCAAGTTAAGGAACAATTCGCCACGGATGAATATCCATCGTTAATATCCGTGTCGGTGGTGGTGGATCAAATAAACTGGGCCTCAAATTCATCAAACTAGGCAAATATTTGGGGGTATTGGAGTCTCATTAGAATACAAAGGGTCACCTTAATCTTATCTTTTACATCTTTCAATTTCTTGTGCAAGAATTGGATGAGCTTCATGGCTATGGGTGAATTTCTTGTGCAAGCATCGGCTGAGCTTCATGGCTACGGATTTCTGTTAATCCAACTTAGAGTAGTCGTAAGCATGACTTGAATGACATCAGAGCCCATGCAAACGCTTTGATTGCACGATATCATCTTTCCTCATCTGCTATGTCTCTGAAGCTTTAAGCATGCTAATCATTAGCTCTAACGGAGGACACACGAAAGAGTGTTCACGCGCTACGTTCAGAAATATATTAGCTTTTTTGAAGCGTAACTTATATAATTTGGATGCTCACAAACTAAATGGGAAGCTCAGCAGAAAATAGCTAAACCATAAGCATAACAGTAGCCGCATCTCCCGACTAACTCATGAAAACAGTGCTTTCTGTTCCAAAATGCAACTTAGTCTACGTCTGAGCTACAAGGAAAAGAGCTTCAACGATATTGACGATTACCTCCTGCAATAAATGAGCACGTCAATTTTGAATACTGCTGGTAACTTAATTAAATGAGTTCATCTGAATTCTGTAGAGAAAAAAGAGATTGCAAGTGGTCATTAACTCGTGGCAGCTGGGTGACGACTAGAGAAAGAGCAATCATACATGCCCGGTAGCTAGTGCAAGACTCTATCTTAGTCCTCATGTCCTCTGCAGAAGATTCGGTAGTTTTGCTGGAGACTGCAGCCATAGTCATAATGAAGTTGCGAATAAAATTAAAAGCTTATCTGTGGACCTATACCAGGTTAGAATTTAAGCTATTCCAAACTGACTTCTCATTCGATGAGCTCTAGGCCGTATCTAAAAACTCAGTTATACTTGCGGCCTTACTTTAAAATGTCCTTCACATAACGCTGAAATTTCTTTTTTACCTCTAAAATAGTCACCAATACCTGTAATACTGGCGATAAGTCTTGCGAGTTGTGATGGCGAACTAGGTAAGGTGGTTGTTTACACGACCTACGTCCGAGGATGTGGGTTGAAATCCTGCAGTGGGCGATCCTTGAATGCCACTGCAAGCGGTGGTGATAGCATTAAAAAGCTCGTCCTTTGCTAAACAAAGAGGCTATTAAATCAGCTAGTATATTATTTATATATGATTATAAAAATTCCAAATATTAAAGTTAAAAATACCCAACCGGTAAAAGTTTGAAGACCCTGGCGAAAAACAGTAAACAACAGCCTTCAGACTCGTGTTGCCACTCGCATTACAATAAAACTACGGCGATAGAACCATATATAATAATAATAATAATGCATTTGATATAGCAACCTTAGAGAACTCAATCTCTTTCTAGGCACTTTATATTTGATGCAAAGGAAGCATATCTTACCCTTCAATTCTGTAGAGATGCAATTAAAAGAAAATAGTGTGCTTGATCTTAGTCTACGTGATTGGCATGTGCAATTAGTGGGCTGAGCCCCTGGTGAGTTTTTCTGCCAGCCGCGTCTACTCCATTGACGCGGGGCCAGCTAATTTGAGCTAGCGATTTCCCTGAGACTTAGCTTTTCCAACTTGACGAGCACGGCTACCAAGCCGTACAAGCAACTTAATAATGAGGTAGGATGCAAGTAAATTAAAAGTAATCACGCTTTGCGATGAGAAGACTAGCAAGGCCGGAGCAGTGAAATTCCCGCCGTTGTAGCTGCATAGCATATCTTTTTTTACATGGAGGAGCGCAGTTTCAGTGGAGTGGTAGGGGTGCTGCAAGACCACTCGAAGGCCAAACCAAGGTCATCGTCATTGTTTCAAGCCTGCTAAGGCTGCGCATTTGCAATGCATTTGCAATATTTACCATAGAAAAAAGCGCATTATAGGTACCGTCAGAATAGAACCACGACGATTTGATTGCAAGTGCGTGTTTAGTATTGACAAAATCCTGTACGAACTTTGAATGTAGCGTCTTGCCTGAAGCCTTGGTAAAAAAAGTGTTTAATTACCTTTAAGAGACAACTCTTGCACAAAAAAAGGCCCAGGATCAACGAATGAGACTGCAAAGTCGGCGCTGCCATTACAAATTAGACAAGTTGAACGGCATATGTCCGCCTCACACACCCACGTTCGGGTAAAATCACGACAAAGGCAACTTAAGACACCTGGCGCTTGAAATACGCGTAACGATAGCAATGCAGCTCTTGAGATTCGGCATGCGTCATTACCAAGAACCCTATATCTAAAGAAGCGCAAATATCAGCATGCATATTAAAGATGACACGGTATGTGGCTGAAAAAACTCCTCAAGGCATTATTGCCTCCTGACAGCAAGCGATGCTTGCGTTTCTTGTCCATTGCAGAATTCTCTTCCGAAAACCAAAGCTTTTGCGAAACATTTTTACGTAAGCTAATAAAGCTAAGACCTGTGTAAAGCTTTTTTGTTTTTTGTTTGGCCAGAATGCGAAAGAAATTACGTGCCCGTGGACATCTATTCGCTCACCACTTCGGGCTGGCTCCACCGTGCTGGCGGCGGCATTAGATTCGCCGGCAGCACGGTGGAGCCAGCCCGAAGTGGTGAGCGAATAGATGTCCACGGGCACGTTCGGCGGCAATAACTTGCTTAGTAGTTATGCTCTTAGAACCTACTACCGCTACGTTATCGTCATTCAATGCATTAACAGATTTATCTCTGCAGCTAATATTAGTGAATTATTCATTAACAGAAGAAAAGCGCACCGGGGCCAACGATGGAGCCGCAAGCGGAGTTTAGCGGTAGCTGCGAGCTGAATATCCGCTCGCTTGGTACTCCTAGCATTGCCTGGAGCCATACCGCGCGTTCTTCCGTAAAATTTATTTTAAATCTCTCTAACTTAGTAGATATCGGGCTTGCTATAACTCCGGCGGCTCAACTTAACCCTTGCTTTTGTAATCCTCACTCAACGTGCAATAAACCACCAATAATAAGCGATCTTATTTCTAAAAAAGGCCTTGACCTGCTCGACTTGACTGAAATTCATCTACAATTAGTAAACTGCCTGACAATTAAAAACGCAACCCCGAATGGTGCATCCTTCTTTCGCACCATTAGATCAATCAGAACAGGAAGTGGAGTCGCTCTTATGACGCGCTCGACCTTAAATTTCAAGCCAGTTACAGTAACTCTGGAGTAGTCTTTTGAATCTATTGTGTTTAGTTCACGCGACAACAAGCTACCGACGGTCACAGTAGTCTATCGCCCACCAAATACCAAGTCCTCCTTAACTCGGATTTCTCTGATCTCATTGCAATTCAGAGTGCTAGAAATCGATCTTTCCTCGTTATGAAATATTTCAGCATTTATTATGATAACTTATCTGACGCCTTCAGCACTCAATTTGGTGTACTGACTGAATAATTGTCTCTTACGGCTGATGTGAATAGCCCTACTTACAACAAGGGTAACACACTCGACCAAATTTTCTCATACAGTCGTACTACACCGTGACCAATTATCAACAAATTCTGCTCTTCTGACCATGCACAAATCTCATTCAGTTTACAATCTGTGACCTCATTCTCTTAATAAAAATCAACATTGAATCGCGAAAATTTAAGACTATTCACATCGACGCTATTGACAGAATTCAGTGTCAGCACACACAAGCACACAAAGGACGAATCACATGGACCCGCTAAAAGCTGTGGTAAATAGATATAGTGGTATCTCGGCCTACGAGTGTATCAACATGCGAGTGTTTCGAGATACGAGCTGTCTCTCCGCCGATGTTTTGCTTTTGAGTTGCGAGCTAAAATTCAGTTTACGAGCCACCTTCAGATACTCCACCGCTAGTTGCCGCAGCGAACCTCGCACTGCATGCGGTTACTCAGACCAATAAGGGTAGGTCAGCGAAAGACGTTCCGTTGCAAGACCCTAGCCTACGATCCGGGTGTGACGCCAAGCGCAGGCCTGTTTGTTCACTCGCAGATAGACTCGAGCTAGCCGTCGTGGTGCTTGGACGCACAAGATCGCCAGACTCCGGAGCTAAATCCAATAACGGCAGGAACAGCTAAGTATGTACTATGCTCTATTTAGGCAGTACCATTGTGTGAGAGTTCGTCGCACAACTGATAACAATAGGCACGTCCGCGTAAAGGCCCAGCCAATAAACTGAAAGCGAGGAAAGGCCGGCGAAAAGGGAAAAAATCGGCGAATAAGATTCAGATATTCACTTCAGCTATTTCCTTAAACTCCATTAGAGTCTTAAAATCCGTCTGATCTGCAAGTTACACATGTGTATTAGCATTAATAAAACCGTTTATTGCCAGACATTCTATAGTATTGTTTTAAAAAAAATATTTGTTATTTATAAGTACATTTTTAATTTAAAAACACGCGACAAAAATCACAGTGCTTTTTGGGGCTCAGGAGTGGATTAATGGCATTTCAATTCATTTTAATTTGGAAAATAAATTTGACATACGAGTAATTTGAGTTACGAGCTCCGGCATAGAACAAATTAAACCCGTAAGCCAAAGTACCACTGTATAGGTAAAAAACCTCCTAGATCATATCGCTTGGACATACTAAGTGTGGCTGATTCTGTTCAATGAATTTCAATAATTAAAATTGGCAATATTAGTTGAAGTTGTGTCTACCTGTTTTTATCGTCATCAGCTGAAGTGCCGCCTCCTATTGAATGGCCAAAGGATAGTTGAGGGGTTGATGCAGCAATCTATTTATGTGCAGCTGTAAAAAGTTGCCGTTGAACTGTTTGGCTCAATTACTATGAGTAAAATATGTCAAAATAATAAAGTAATGCTGACATTCTCCTGCTGTGCTCCGTAATTATGTGGATTTTATATAAACAGTTAAGGCGATGGCTTTTCCTCAAATACCAACGATACAAAATTTATTCTAAATGCCAGTAATCTGGATGTGATACTCTAAAATTACTCATTTTTGATTGAGCACATTGCCATAACCATTAAATCCGCTTAATATTACTTGAGAAATTGTGCTAAATACGCATACATAATTTATTCGTATTTAAGACTTCGGTATAATTACTTGGATTTTGATCGTCCATCAAGTTAGTCGTCTTTAACTGGCTAACAACATCGAAGCTCATCTAATCAGTCGCGATCGGCATAGCTGTCACAAAATCCAACTTCTGGCTGAGGTTGCAAGTTTATTAAGAAGCCCCAAATTTACTTCACGGTCCTCTCTCAGGCTTACAAATTGCTCACGAGGTAGTACTAGCCTGCTTTTACGACTTCCTATTTTCAGTAATGTTCCGCTCAGAGCCCACTCATCTTCTTGCCGCCATCTCTTTGGTGCTTAGCCCACTAAATAAAAATGTTTCACAACGCGGCTATCAGTTCGTACGAAACAAAACTGAGGAGTTTAATCCCGGCATTTTTTGTAAAATATACACCTACGCATCATTTTAAGTCTCGGCTGAAGACATATGTGCACCACTCAGCTTTGCCTTCGCTTCTAGCAATTATAGTTCCTAATAAACAGAGCCGTGAGTTAATTATATTCTTCTTGTCTCCTGAATGGTGGTTTGTGATTTATATTTACCAGATTTAACATGATCACCCAAGCAACCATGTCCTCAACTAGTTTCTATTTCCTCCCTTTCAGTGGATTTTTTTTACCAGCGTTTTATCGATTTGGTTCTGTTAGATTTCTATACCCTGACCTATTAGTACTATCATTTTTGGTTTCTTTTAATGTGTAGTGGTGCAGGTTTTAGCGTTTAAAGATAGCTTACAAGTGACTCTGCTCTCATTGTTGAAAAATTACATCCAGATTATTGGTCCAAAAACTACCCGAAATGTTAGAAGTAATTCTCAAAAGGTTTCTGGTACTTAATCTCACGTTTAAGATATGACCCAAAACGTTAGGCCATTCTTGGGCTTGAAATAAACTAATGGTTTTGAGTCGTTTCTCTGGCCGCCAGTCGCTGCAGCAGATTCAATGGGTTTAAATGACAAATACAGCTGAGTATCTTCAGCATGAACGTGATAGCCTATTCCATGAGCCAGAGTCACTTTTCGCAGAGGTTGAATATAAATGGAGAACAGCAAGGGACCGAGGACGGATCCTTGTGGGACTCAATACGTGACGTCTGCAGCTAACAACTTGCTGGTCCACCAGTTGGTGCATACAGCTCATGCAAAAATATGCAGCTATGCTTATCAGTAATTAATGTCTCAGTTGCAAAATCATACTCGCCTGTCTGCAATAGCGTGAACCGTGATAGCACACTAGGTAAGATGTTGTCTTTCATGACCTTGGTCCCGAGGTCGTGGGTTCGAATCCTGCGGTAGGCAATCCTTTATTGCCGCTGCCAGCGGTGGTGATGGTCATATAGGCTCTTCTGTCACTATAAAAAAGAGGCTGTTGAATCAGCTATTACTATTATTATTATTATATCTATAAATCAAACGAACAGAACGACTTTAAGGTGGTTTTAAAGTGGTCAATCACTATGATATCACTTCATTCGCTGGTTCCATCATACCTAACGAAACTAATTCCCACGAGGCTCACCGCCCTAAAATCCCTTTTACGACTAAGTTTGGGTTAGCTATACTTTGGATGAGTCTCAAATCCTTTGGAGACCACGTCTTTTGTTCGCAGGTTTCAAAAGCCCCATAGCTTTCTCCCGACTGACGTTACGACATCCCCTGAGTCCAGAGTATTTAAAAAGAGCTGAATATCTATTTTTATATTATTTGCTGGTCTTTGTGGTTCTTACTTTATGTTCTTGTGCTTAGGGACAATGCGCACACATGCTGCTTCAAATTATGATTGCGTTTTAACACTGCTCATGTTAGCTCTAGAATTGTATGCTTGCTAACATCTGAATATAACCACTAACCAGTGAATAGTGCTTCAGGTCCAGCAGCACCTGTACATTTTCTGGAAAGAGATTATGCTTTCTGGAGATGCTATGCCTATTAGTTATTGATACTGTGGTTATCATTTTTAAAAGACCGCTGGACACAATAAATATGTAATTTTGGGATGCATGTGCAAGTTTCAGTCAGTTTACGGGATCTTGCAATTGCCCGAAAATTTGATAAAGATTTTGCCACCGAAATGTTCCATAGTGATAAAACATTTACAAATAGTATGGACTAAAAATAAGGCATCTGATACTCAATAGTAACGAGCAGATTGACTGTTTATTTAAAGACAATTTTCAGAATGACGGCCTCATTGAGTTGACACCAACTGAGGCACATTGGTAGTTAAAAAAATCGATACATAGCATGAAGATTCGTCTCGTTTAATATACACATCCTGAAAACGTGATTCATTCATTTTCAAGATGAAACTCGATACTAAATTAACACGCTCAATGTCAGTTTGGGCAGGATTTTGTAATGATAGTAACTTCAAGCTTTCTTATACTTTCCAAACTAGTTCATAAGTTTGCACACAAAAACATGGGTATGCGAAAACACGGGCATGCCCAAAAGTCCTAACACACAGGCACTCACACATAAAAATACAGAAACACGCATTTATTGCCAAAGTAAGAGTCAGTATTCATATTATGAAAATCATAATTATAAGCTACTGCAATATGCGTCCAGATGTTTAGTTTCAATCTTGCTTAAAGTCATTATAAAATAGTCTATTTTTAGAGGACAATCGTGGTGGCTGTATTGCCATTTTAATCTGTGAAGGTAACGCGAGCAATGTCACCATGCACAATATGTTTAGTGGTGATTTGCACAATGTGGGAACACAAACGCCAATTCTTAAGGTCAATTTTTTTGTTCGCTCATCTTTTGGTGTCATCAAGTCATTGAATGTGAAGAATAGGGCAATGCTTGTGTTCTTGAGACTAGCAAGTAAAAGGTGCAGCTTTTAAAAGAATTGTAGTTAGTTCAAGGCAAGGGAAACGGTAAACAATCCCAGTCTAAAGTGCAGGTTTCTGGATGTCTAGTCACGTTATGGTATGGTTCTAATTTTTGTGCTCACTCACGAGAATGAGGGAACCTAACAGTGAGAGACCACAATATAAATCCTTTTTGCTACTTTATGAGCGACATGCACGGTGTCAGCACACATAGGCACATGAAGGACGAATCACAGGGACCCACTAAATGCTGTCCTAAATAGGTGTGTTTTAAAGTTCTTTTAAAATGTGGTCCAGTAAGCGGAAGTTCTGACGAAAGTCGGGAGGGAGTTCCATGCTTTGGGAGCATACGAATTAAATGCACGGTCTCCAAAGGATTTGAGGTTTGTACGAGGTATGTGTAGACTGTTGGATTCCGAAAAGCGGGTGGTACGATGCTTGGCCTGATGGCGGAGTATATCTGAGAGATAGGCTGGGGCTAAAGAATGAAGTGACCTAAAAGTGAGCGACAAAACCTTGAAGTCGATCCGTTGCTTGACTGGTAGCCAGTGCAGGTAGGCGAGAAGTGGAGTAATGTGGCAACTGCGACGCTCACGAAAGAAAAGCCTAGCTGCAGAGTTTTGCACCAGCTGCAATCGCCTGATCGCACATGCTGGTAGGCATGTAAGCAGTGAGTTGCAGAAGTCGAGACGGGATGCCACGAATGCATGGACCAACTTGGACGTAGTATCCTTATCTAAACAAGCCCAAATTTTAGCGATGTTATGAATCTGAAAATAGGCCGATTTGACTGTGGAGCTGATATGGTCGTCTAACGAGAGGTCACTTTGGAATATGACACATAGATTTCGAGCTGATTCAACAGGAGATATGCTGGCAGAGTCAATTATGAGCATTAGCCTTTCCAATTTCTGTACCACACTGGGTTTGCCCATAGCTATTAAGTTAGTTTTATCATCGTTTAGTTTTAGAAAATTTGCGGCCATCCATGTGCGGACGTCTTCAATACAAGCTGCAAGTGAGTTGAGAGAATTTGAGGTGCTCGAAGGCTGGGAGGGATCAAAGCAGAGGTACAACTGAGTGTCATCCGCATAGAAGTGAAAGCCTAGATTGTGCTCGGCAATCACATCAGCAAGAGGGAGAGTATACACTGTTAAAAGAACCGGACCAAGCACAGAGCCCTGAGGTGCCCCATATTTCAGAGGTACCTCGGGTGATCGTTGTTCATTCACGTCAATACTCTGGAGATTCCCACTGAGAAAGGACCTGAACCACTGCAGAATAGTGCCAGTGATGCCCAGGCCTGAAGAGAGGCGCTGTAGAAGAACTTTGTGATCGATAGTATCAAAAGCTGCCAAAAGATCAAGCAAAACAAGCAGAGACACTCCACCCATGTCTGCATTCCTAAGCAGGTCGTTGCAAACCCTAAGCAATGCTGAATCTATGGAGTGATTAGCTCTAAAATGAGACTGGAACTTACTAGCAAGGTTTGAACTTTCAATATATGAGTTCAGCTGGTCCGCCACGACCCGCTCCAATGTTTTTGATAGGAATGGTAGAAGGGAGACTAGGCGGTAGTTGCTCAAGTTCTCTTGGTCTAGTGTAGCTATCTTGAGGAGTGGCCTGACTACAGCTTTTTTGAAAGGTGCTGGGACCTGACCTGAGGCTAATGACATATTAATGATGTTAGTTATGCATGGCAGCAGCAGATCAATGCACCATAAGAGCAGGACAGTGGGAATAGGGTCCAGAGGACTTGTATTCTTTGATTATGATAAGAACTTCAGGACTAGATCCATGGTGACCTGCTTAAATGGAGATATTGAGGTGCAACCAGGAATCGGAGAACAGCATCCAAGTTGGGATGTTGTCATCGCAGGGATTTACTCCCCGATCTTGTCTATCTTCAGCACAAATAATCGAGAGATGCGATCGGCTAGATCATCACAGGGATCATTAGGTAAGGAGCTAATCTGGAAGCGGTTGAGGAGATGGTTGATCGTTGCCATCAGCATTTTTGGATTGTGCATCAGCGATTCAACAATGTTTTTATAGAAGCTTGACTTGGCCTTTGCTAGGATCGATTGGTACGACCTGCAGTAGTTTTCATATGCCTGTCGATGGACAGTCAGCCCTGATCTTTTGTATGTTTTTTCAAGCTGGCGCTTAGTAGACACGGCTATTTTAACGTCTGTGGTAAACTATAGGCCGTCAGCGCGAGGGCGATGGGAGATGTTGACAGGGTGAGTTTGAGCCTTAAAACTTTTAATAATTAAGTAGCAAAATATGTTGTGGAAATGAATACGTTTATTTTGAGTCGAAATATATTAAGTTCTATAAGTCCCCTAAACTAACGGTTTATTATTTTCCTTATCGTCATTCACAATGAAGATATTTGCTGAAGCAAGTGTGGATGTAAGGTATACATTCAGCCAGATATTGCAGACACTTTGAAGTGCTGGAAGACTAGGAGGGATCAAAGCACAGATGCAGTTGCGTGTCATCATAGAAGCTGTCTCCCACAGTGGCTTGTAAAAAATTTAACTAGCTCCTTAGTTCTGTCTCGGCTTGATTATTGTAATTCCGTTTTGGCTGGGCTACCAAAGAAAGCTATTATGCCACTACAGCGGATTATGAATATGGCTGCAAGGCTGGTCTTTAAGTCCCAGCGGTTTGAGCACGTGTCACCTTTGCTGAAAGAGCTAGGATGGTTGCCGGTTGAGCAAAGGATACAGAGCAAAGTTCATACGCTGACCCACAAGGCCCGCCACGGCTTGGCTCCTTCATACCTAGCTGAACTGCTGCTTCAGTTTCAGCCTGTTTGCACCCTCAGGTCCTGTGTGGACAATAAATTAGCTGTCCCATTCCACCGCTTAAAGACAGTTGGCGACAGAAGCTTTAGCTCTGCAGGTCCTAGACTGTGGAACACGCTTCCACAATTCTTACGCAACGACATCTACTCTCCAACTGCCGACTGAGGCACATCTTTTTCAGCGGTCCTGAGCAGCTACTTCTATGCTACTCACTACCTCAACTGCTCTCCTGACTCTGCTATACTTCCCACTTTCTCTTCGTTGCGTGAGACGAAGTCTGTTGGCTACCGAATGCGTACCGAAAGTCGCTTAGGCTGTGAGTGGGCTATACAAAACTCTCCTGCGTAACACCCACATGGTCTTTATGACTTTGTGAAGTTACTGACGGAGATACATACATACATACATCATAACGAAAGTGAAAGCCTAGGTTTTACATAGTAATAACATTTTACTGAGGGAGAGACAGCACAAACTACTCGACTACCCAATTTGCGTAGTTAACTTGAACACAATTTCCTTACTGAAACCACTACTCTGAAGTCTACCAACGACATAAGAACTAAGCCACGGCAGTGCAGAGCCAGTTATGCCAAGGCGAGACGAGGGGTGCCGAGAAGGGCTTAGTAATCAATCTAATGAAGACGCTGGAATATGAAGTGAAACCGGTACTAAAGTCTGTATTTCCGATAGGCTAGTTATGGAAAAAAATCGATGCTTACTCTGTGGAGTAATTACCGTTAAAATCACACTAAAATTTATTTATATGCTAGGATTAAAGTTAGCATTGGAGTTTAGCTCGTCTGCTACTGTTCATTCTAGTGTCATTAATGTGATAGAAAGTGTGAAGATTGAGGGAAAATTGATATTATTCAGGATAAATGAGCAACAGGAAAGGACCGAGACGACACATATGATGTCCAGTGATAGTCTGTCCTGTCAATGAAGATTAACCCGCTCTGTTTGCATGGCCAGAAATTTAGCGAAAGGACCTATAATCCTAGATTTTAGCTTAACACAGTTATCCTATGGACGTCATTATAGGTCACATTGTGTCCTTTGAGGTAACAGTTGGTTTTATCGTCATCTGGTTTAAGAAAGTTTGCCAAAATTCATTTTTAAATATTGATTGTCTACAAGGAAAAATTTAGTTTATCAGCTCTGGCTGCAGATTTTGACGTTTTAAACAACAAGTGCCGCTGAGTGTTGTCAGCATAGAAGTGATAGTAGATCCTAAAGGTTCGAATAATTTTCCCAAGTTATTCAGGATAAATGAGCAACAGGAAAGGACCGAGACAGGACAATTTTGAGACTCAATAGTTCGGGTGAATAAGCCTTGATCCTCCCACGACTCTGGTTGAACGGTATCAGAAAAGTAAGATTTGAAAAATGCTGGTGCCTCGTCTCTGCCAGAGCAATCTTTGCTCACAATCCCTCGAGTATGATATCATGATCAATAGTACAGAACGCATGTGATAGATTAACCAGGGCAAGAGAACCAGTATTCCGATCATCCGCACAGCACGGGATGGCGTCGATTATAAAGAGGAGAGTGGTTTCGTGGAGAGCCATTTCTTGCATTTTGACCAAATTATTTCGACGATTTTTGTCTATTCCGAGCGAGCTACAAGGTGCAACTTATAAATATTTTCAAGAATCTGTGACAAAACGAAGCTGGTAAACTTGGGGATAATTTGACAGGACCTGTCCAGGATTTTTTAATTTTTGAGCGATGGCCGATTTGAAAGCAATTAAAAAACCCGTTATCCTGATCAACATTACCTGCAGAGTCATGGCCGGTCTAAGTTAATCTGATAGTAAAGACCTGAGAGAGCATGATGTATGGTCTTCAGGAGGCGATTTTTTTTATCGCCTTTGTTAAGGCAGCAAAGTTGTGTGCTAAAATCCTTGAAATTACCCTAGGAAGATCAACGGTTGCCACTCGCAATTGCATCAGGCATTGGGGCTTTGAAGAGGCAAGAATGCGTTTGACATTTCAACGAAGGATGCTGAAAACCTGTTAACCGAGTCGTGTGTTTCTAGAATGTGAGACCTCTCAGAGTCGGCGAGAAAATTGATTCAGGTCTCTAAAATTCGTTTTCGGTCTGACTGGTAAGAATTGTATCAGACAAAGGAACCATTATTAGCTCTCGAATGCCACTTTATATAATAATAAAGACATGGTTATAGCTTATATAAGTGTCGGTAATATGAGGCAACCATTCGGGGCATCAAGTGCCCACTGTTACGTGAACGAAAGCACCATGGTCAAGATGTATATAAATATAAATATAATTCATTTATATAGCGCCCCAAGAGAACTTAATCTTTATTCAGGCGCTTCACATATGCCTCGGGGCTCGAGCCCATGACCTCAGTCAGACCTTAGTCGGGGCGAGCACCTTAACCACTTGACCAAACCAGCTCGAAGATAATATGGACTACCAATATGTCAAACTTTGCCTCAAACACAGCAGTCCTAATGATACTGCATTGTAATGCAATGTAACGTATCTCCATCTGTAACTCCAAAAAGCCATAAAGACTATGTGGGCGTTACGCAGGAGAGTCATGTATAGCGTACTCGCATCTTAAGCATCTTTTGGTCCCATTCCGTAGCCAACTGAATTCGTCTCACTCAACAAAGAGAAAGTGGGAAAGGTAGCAAAGTCAAGAGAGCACTTGCTTTCAGAAACAGCCGGCGAAAAGTGGTGACGCCTGAACCTTGTGACACATCTAGCTATACAGGTGCTGCACTAAAGCAAGCAAGTACGATGACAGCAGTCGGATCGCCTCAGTGGCCAAGACAGCTCATACCTTAACACATACAGTCCATGTTTATAATTTTGACTAGTCTATCCAATCTCAGCTGAGAGAGCTGACGGTTAAAAGCGTCCAACAGCAGCTGCGACGTGCACAAATGAATTTCCGGCATAAATAAGCTCGAATTACCTCGACTGCCATTACATTGGTCGAGAATCGCATCTGGTTGCCCTTCTCGTGGCTTTTCGGATTTTGTACTGTCTGCCGCCAGAGGTTCTTGCCATAATAAATCATCACAAATAATGATTATCAGCCAAAATCTAGCTGGTTTAGCCAGTGCCACTGTTTCAGCAACCTATCAATGGGGGGATGGGGTTGGCAGGGATAAGCCGTGCGATCCTATCATGACATCAAACACCGAGGCTGATTTTATTTTTTTTGTAAACATTTATATCATTTAGCGACATATCAAGGATTTAAGCCATTAACGACGTTTTTTCCGAAGCAATCCTACATTACAATGGCTGAAGCTAAAGTTTTGTCGCTCTTCTTCTGCAGTGCTAACAGCTGTTCCTGGTGAGTGACAAACCACCATTAGCTGTCGAGCCCAGATTATGTTCTATTTACGCTTGCTCGAGGAATAGCTTTGCCTACGGCCTAACCGCCACTTAATCATTTATATGATTAATTTTAACTGCGATTTTACCTGTGGAATGCCCTGCAGGACTTCCCGGGGAGCTCCAGATTGATCTGGCTGAGCTAGCATGGTCTCTATGACCCTAGAATTTTTTCCATTAAAGGTTAACCAAAGTAAGAGTAACCATCGATTGACAATAAATACTGAGCGTGCAGCTTCGGCTTCGGAAGTTGGTCAGTTGTCGGGCTCTTTAGCAACGTCAACCTAGGGATTGGCATTAGCTCCATCCGGCCAGAGCTAGCCGGGTCTCTTCTGCCATGTTAACATATTTGCCTCACTCCCAATGCTTCTCCCATTAGATGAAATCTAAGGAGGCTTTGGCTTTCAAATACTACGAACGGGTTCTTATCTTGACCTTTCCATTAGTGGTTACCCTCACTTCCTGATTCCGTCAGTTCCTCTTCCCACAGCTTTTGAATTGCACATTTCGTTCAAACTTCAGAGACATTCGCTGCTCGAAAGCTTCTTCAGAGGCTTAAAAATGGAGGCCTTCAGCCTGCATCCGGGGCTCATCTGAGCCTGTTTTATATCTATGGCACACCCACATATCCATAATGGGAGCCTGCGGCCTTCACTGCAAGGGTCTTCTCTCAGATGGTGCTTTAATCGAATGCTTAGTGCTTGCCTGCTCATGTTGGCATATGAAGCTCAGTCGATGTGTCCAGGTGCTTGACTTGCTGCAATGACAACATTCACCTATTAATAACTCGGGGCAATTCGTTACTGTACTCGTTAAGACCTACCGGTCAAAGACTCTTAATAGTATGACAAACGTGTCCATCGTGACGTCTGACCAAGCGACAGCTCCAATTCTGCCGACTCCACCCAGGCTGCTCCTGCTAAGGATCGAGGGTGTAAAACTTCAGTCAGACCAGGCTAGTTGTGGTTGTTCTGCATCGCCTGCTCTCAGGGGTAACTACAACATCCAGTACATATGGAACTTAACTGCAGCATACGTGCGGGCCAGCAAAAAGCTGTCGTTCTACTTGCACTTATTGCGGCACTTAGATGCTAAAACTAATAATAATAATAATAATAATGTACTAGATAAAGCGCCCTCAGAGAACTTAATCTCTTTCTAGGCGCTTTACGGCTGCCTCATTTACCGTTGCTTTCAAAGCAACATCAACAACCAACGCTTGTCATCAAAGCTCTAACTGCAGCACTGTAGTGGCTTAAGATGTTAATCGTATATCCGCTCAGGACCCGAGGTATGCCATGCCCCACCAAAACATTGGTCATGCTCAGAAGAAAAGAACTAAGCCATCACTATTGTGGCTTCAAAGTCATTTGACCAGCTCATTCTTACATTACTAGCTGCTCAAAGAATTTTAGGTTTTAGGAGTTTGTGCTACGACAATAATTAATAATAATAATAATAATGTACTTGATAAAGCGCCCTCAGAAAACTTAATCTCTTTCTAGGCGCTTTACATTTGCTGCAAAGGGAAATGCAATTAAATAGAAGTAAAGTCATGCTTGAAAAACATACAAAATGAATAACATGGTTAGGGGTGACATGCACAGGGTCAGCATGCAAATGTGGTTAGTGGCAGCATACACAGTGTCAGCACCCATAAGCACGTGAAGGACGAATCGCAGGGACCCACTAAATGCTGTCCTAAATAGGTGTTTTTAAGTTCCTTTTAAATGTGGTCAGGTCAGGGGATGTTCTGACGCAGGTCGGGAGGGAGTTCCAGGCTTTGGGAGCATACGAACTAAATGCACGGTCTCCAAAGGATTTGAGGTTAATTTGAGGTTATTAATTGCTTTAGGCATATGAACATGTCTACCGCAGATGAACAGTTGACCGTGCCACATAGTCATCGAAACTTACATCAGTTAATCTTATCAATTCCTCTGGTTTCACTGTAAAGATCGACTTTGAAAACCACCCCATGCTCAGCAGTACAAGGAATAGCTTTGAATCTGGAGCAGGTAACGATTTTGCTCATGCTGACTCAGCTGTGATTGCCAGACAATCAGCAGCGGTATCTGCAGTCTTTGTGTCTGCTCTCTTTGGAGCAATAGCCAGTGTCTGTCGAATGCATTCTTCTGCTCTACCCACTCGAGCTTCTGTAAATTCTCGTGCACCAGACCATCCACTGGTAATGAGAGATGTAGTAAACACTGGTTTTAGTAATGTTGAGTCCTCGTGGAGACATCTACTCATAGCTTACAGGCCAGTGCAGTTTTTTGCTGAGCACTGCATATCAGATGAATCGGATGCTAAAATTACAACGGTCGAAAATGATTATCATGGAAAACCTTTCTGGTCTTCGTTGGATGTTACAGAAATTCAATAGACTCTGTAGATCTCTTTTTAAGTACAGACGGTATGCAGTCTGCCTAATTGTCTGAAGAGCGAATTAATAAATGGCTATGCATCGTTATTTCGCATGTGAGACCAGGGCATGTTCGCAATATGATCGTTTTTGAAGCTGGGAGATTTAGAAGCCATAACTGAACCAAGAAATTTGAAGTCTCAGACAGAATTTTCAGCTTGTAGCATCTGATGCAGTAAAAGTGTTTCATGCCATTTCTACAATCGAGATCTTTAATTAGTGGCTCTTGCTCGTAACTACTATTTCTTTCGGTGAAGAAAAGCTATTTTAATTCTTACCGGTCTTTCAGAGTGTCAAATATTTCAAATTCGCCTGTAAAAATATGGTTTGAATGTTATGAAAACTGTTTTGAATAATTAATTATCGTCAGAAATAACTAAGAAAGCAGCTTCTTAATCAAAGTAGGTGTGTTTATATAGAATCTTTACAATTAATGCTTTTTTAAACAGCAACCAGCTATGATCAAGGCTCTTAAAATACTGCTACAACGCCTTCTCATTAAACTTGGTTCGGTAGAGAAGTTCGTAAAATCCATGGACCGTACTTTGCTAGCTTTCCGATACTAGCACACAAAATTCCCTCGGCTTAGTGAAGCGTAGATTGAAGAGAAACATTTTTGTGGGTCCTCAGATTCGAGTGCTCTTAAAAATTGACCGGCAACTTGTTGAAGGTGATGCAAAACAAGCATGCGAATGAATGTTTTTCTCCCAGTGTCATCATCCTTTCTCGGGAATGACCAAGCAGAGAACTACAAGGAACTAGTAGAGGACATGCTGATGCAGTATCAGAAACCTGGATGAATTATGCCTCTAAAGATCCACTTCCTTTATTTCGATTTGTCCTTCTGTCCTAGTGACTGTGGCATGGTTACTGATGAACGTGGCGAACTTTTTCCTACAGATGTCGCAAAAATGAACCAAAGACACCAGGGAAAATGGTCCAATACAATGCTGGCTGATTGCTGCTGGAGACTCCCCAGAGATGATGCCGAACAGCAGTACAAAAGACAGGCGAAGAAATCTATCAGGCATCATATGAATTCGTATTTACAAGAAACACACCTAGGCCTATTACTATCGGCATGCCTTTCACGATTTACACTTGGATTTATTGCAGATTACACAAAATTAGGGACGATTGTGTAATTAGTCCGTCATATTAATGTTGAGCACTAAAGAACGGATCAAAAATGACTACACATATATCAGTAACGTGACTTTTTTAAACATTTGCTGACCAGTGTTATTTAGTGCATCGGATTAGGCGGTGCTGACAGATTCCGCAGAAGGCCAGGGGTCTGTCGTGTATCACTAGGTGGGAGGCTGTTTAAATGAATAAGATTTAGAAAAGATAAGCTTTAAGTATTCATTTATAAAAAGTTATATTTAGATAAGCTGGCAACCCGGGTGCCGATGAATGGCCTTAGCCCTTCATAGTTTTTATTTTGTACTAAGTTAACGATTCAGTTTTACCAAATCGCTTTTCTTGTTTATTTTTATTACTATTCTTATAATTATTATCCCT
Source organism: Cristatella mucedo (assembly GCA_009760855.2). Classification (NCBI taxonomy): domain Eukaryota; kingdom Metazoa; phylum Bryozoa; class Phylactolaemata; family Cristatellidae; genus Cristatella; species Cristatella mucedo. The sequence goes on from WPIO01000020.1 coordinate 5,725,203, forward strand.
CCGTCGGCTGGTGGGGGTGCAGCGTCTAACGCAATAGGGTGGAAAGGAGGTTGGTGGATTATTTTTTCTTACAAGCCGATGCTCCGAAAAAAGGTGCATTGTGTTCACCAGCCACCCTGCGGAGCCAACGTGTGGAGTCGCAATCTGACGGAGCGTGTATGCGGTTTCATGTCTAGCCAGGACTCGGTACTGTACGTTTGACGGAATCTGTGGGAAGGGGCTGATAAATGACCCGAAAGTATAATTTACTATGCAGATACAGACACAGCTTACAAGAACCTTAGCACCTACGAGCCTACACTGCAAAGACGCCCCACATCACGGGTAAGTCGGCCGTCGTTAGCGTCTCGGACTCAGCATATGGTGGATTGCCGGTGGGCCCATACAAATAGCAGATATAAACGTCAAAAATAGGAAGTTGAAATCAACTTTTCCATTGAATACACAAGGAATCAATATTTTATGACTGATTCCCACTGTATGAAGTGAGAGCTCGATCCAGTAACTATCGGGGGCAGTGGCCCTCTAAACCGGCTTAGGTCCTGGCATTGCTTTATGGCGATGGCTGACAACAGGTAATCGACCAGAGGTCCCAGGATTTGCTCGGTGTAGCGGAGATTGACCTCTTAGTTACCGGCGCCACGGCAGCTGTAAATGGCATTCCAGTTTGCAAAAGAATAGTTGCAATTTTATTTCCGGTTAGCTCGGCTGGAAGGGGCATTCACGACACGTGTAGAAAAATGTAGGGCAAGCTTTATAGATAAGGCAACTAATGCTGGGTAAACTCGTGTCCCAAAGCTGGGTATCCTCACGCGAGCTAGGTTAGGGTTACCGGGATTAGCCTAACGCTGTGAATGGTTATTGCTTCTAGGGGCTATTTATTATTAAGAAAATTGTGCGATCGTCGCAGTGTTTCGAGTGATGATCTGGTGTCAGTTTAGGGCAGAGGTACTTTTATTTACAAAGTTAGGTAGAGAAACACCACTGCACTGGCTTTACATTCACGGAAGCTAGAGTTAGCGATTTTGATAAACTTCGTCCAGTTCTATTGTGCCAAATACATTTTTAACCGTCTTCCAGGCATGCAAAAGTATTCTTTGCTGGCCTTATCTAAGCAGACGATTTGGTGGTGTTCTTTTTTGCTTCCCTCTTTATAAATTGTCCACTTAGGCAACACAATGCATTTAATGGCTGTAAGCAGCATCTTTAAAAGTCATGAAAATAAAATTTTGCGATAATCAATCTTTTCCTACTCCAAAATGTAACAGTGTCAATTGTTCTTTGGCCACCAATACCGTTAGACTTTGATTAACCTCTATATTTTCTGGTGGCAGTTATGATTCAAAAGTACTAAAATATAATAAAAGCCTATCGTGCGTTGTCATGAGTAGGGAATTGGTTCATAATAATTGATAGTACGGGATTAGATCTTTTAGATGGCTGAAAGCATAAAGGTACATATGAAACGGTAATACAAATCTGCTCATAGTTATCATTGCTGCTGAATATCAGTATTTCATATTTTGGGTTTTAAAATAGACTTTTAGCTTCAGAAAGTAAATGACTGTGCAGGTGGAAAAACTCCTTCAGGAAATGAATTAACTTCTTTCAACCAAAGTTTTAACTTATTTATTGTTACTGCCACCTCTTGGAATATAGACATGCTCGTTTTAGTCTGCTTGCTCAGATGTTGAATTTCCACAGGCAATACTGAAGTGGCCGGTCTGACATTTAATGTCACTTTATGACATGTTAAAGATGAAGATTTAAGCTTGATTCGTTCCAAAAAAATCTGACGATCCTAAAACCTCGTGTAGACGCAGGCGACCTCATTCCAGAACTATGGAGCCTAATTCAGTGTGTGTAGGTCATGAGTTGGCCATCTGTCATTACCCTCTGTCGTGGTGCCACTTTCTCTGTTTCCGCAGTTGTAATATTTTCTCGAAGGAGTGAATGTTCTCCCTATTGTAGACTGAAGTGAACTATCTGTATGCTAAGTCTTCCCTGATTATTTTGGCAGGTAAGTGATGATTGGAAGCTAGCATGAAATATTTACTGCTGGATTTTCTCGCTTGATTTCTTTAGAAATCTCTGTAACTGTAGAACCGATTTCAACTAATTTGGTCTGGATTAGGCTCTCAGGACCCAGTGAAATTTCTAAAGCTAGCTGCTAAACAAATGCTTTGCCTTACTTTGCTAACCTAGCTAGCCCTCGTTCCTTGTAGTGGACGACAGCTTCGTGATTCAATTACAGCAAACAAGCTCCCAACTCAACCTTTGCATCAGAGCCAACTTTTGCTCTCTAATTGCGCCTGTTACTATTCTGAGAGCTTTTGAATCACGTGTTTGATTAAGCTGCTTAGTCAGTTTCTGCCTACAGTTTCTTCGGAGGCTTTTCATAGACATATCTATAGTGTACTCTTTCATTTGAACCAGTATCATACCTATCATCAGGCTGCATAATGTACCTTGCAAGATTAGTCTGGCCAACTAGCGAGAAGGTTAGACCGAGACCGTCATGGCAAAGTTCTTAACTTTGTCAGCCATTTTATTGAACAATTGTCAATAGTCATACTAATAATACATTTGCATAGCCCTGTCCAAGAACAGAATCACCTTCTAGCTTGTTTACAGATGCTGTTATAGAAAGCACTGCCATTTGTGGTAACGGGCAAAACAGGAATTTAGTTGTCTTGAGGAGCCATGCACATGCCACATCCTTATTGCTTGTGTTGTTATCAAGAAGTCACCCGCAGACATCATACTGCTAACGGTTTCACTCTCAAGCATGGGCCACCTAAGAATGTGCGAGACTGTGCCAATGCACATGCACACAAGGTAAATGCGACCGAGCCAGACCAGCGCCTCCACTTGTTTTCTGTTGCTTTTCGGCTCACGGCAACGCATTAAGCTCACCGGATTTGTGAATGCGCTTCCAAAGCACACTATTTAATGTATCGTGCTTGCACGACGGATATGTTAATCGTGACAAGTGACCAAGCTGCTGCTGTTATTCAGAGCGTTTCGTCTGGGAGTCTCCAGCCTAAAAGTTGGAGAAGTGCAATTTGAGGCGCCCTCGAAAACCCGTGATTAAAACACGTGCTTGCTCTCAAGAAGGAATTGCATGGACCGAAAACACGTAAAACTTGGCCAACGCCGAGATGAATGGGCTACACGAAAGCTGATGATCAACTTAGACCTACTACGGGTCCCCGGTGCTCAATATACCGCTGGCTAGTTTATCTTAACCTTCATTGCAACATCTAATACAAAATCTTGTCAAATTAGCTTTACTGGCAGTACTGCAGTGGTTAAAGCTAGTCATTCAATCTTTGATCCGGACCAGAGAAATGCAGCGACCCCACTGAAGAATGTGAGGTGCTCAGCAGGAAATAGCTACAGCATAATGATTGCTGCAGCCAGCTCCTCCGATGAGTTTATTCTTAATGTGCTAGCTGCTCCTAGAACTTAACTAAATTCTTGATGCGCTGCTCCTATAACTGAATACTGTGGAAGTCTGTGCTACAAGCATAATTGCTTTAGCGATATGGAAATGAAACTCACACGCATGCAGCTAATTAACAGGCTACCCTTCAACTCAATTACGGAAACTGCAGCTAGGGTTAAACGGGTAAGTATGCTCTGGTTTCACTATGAAAATATCAATTGAAAACCAGTCCGTCCAATGCTGGCGACCGATGCTGCAAATGCTGTTGTGTCTCCCGGTGACTATCACGAGTTTGGCAATCTCGTAAGGACACCAGAGTCTTCAATATGAGAGTTAGATTCTGGAGTCATTAAGCCTATGCGGAACGAAGAAAATAATTATTGTCATCTGCATACAGATGGAAACAATGTCTACAGCATAGTAATCCCCTAAAGGCGTTGACGTAGGCAGTTCTTCTAAGGCTGCTAAGTAATTGCTTGACTAATTTTTAATGCATGTACAGTTAAAAGCTGCTCCTAAAACGTAAACTCGATCGACTGCCCCTTCCGAAGACACGGTAAAAACGTTAACGCTGAGCCACCCAATTAGTATTCAAGATGCTGTCATCTGGTACGCTATCAATGCCAGCAGACGGCTTTCGACGGCCAGAAATAAAAGTTCAATTTATGGAGATTTTTGCAAGTAATAGTGTTGTTTAAGGCTCTTCAAAAGTTTCATCGCTAGCCACACTCTCAGTTCATTTGATTCATATATCATTAGGTATCATGCATCTATCCTAATGGATAAGATATTTCAATCTTCAACAAATGACAGTGTGATAATCATACTAGTTCATGCATTGTGACTTTGCACCACAATAAGGTAAACGGGGTACGGACATTTTCCCCCTTGACGTCCCCCCCCACATACCCATCCTGGACATTTCCCCCTGGGGTAGAACATTCCCCGGTATATGGTTTAGGGTTTATGTTTTAGGGTTTATTTTTAGGGTTATTAGGGCTTTGGGGTTATGGCTTAGTGTTTGGGGGTTAGGGGCTTAGGGTTTTTAGGGTTTAGGGTTTTTTGGGTTAAGGCTTTAACAATTAGGGTTTAGTGCTTAGGATTTAAGGTTTAGATTTTAGGGTTTAGGGGGGCTGTGCCTCCGCCGCGTAAATCTACCCCTGCTCGTATTCCACACTTAATTAGTGCTTATTAGGGCTTAACTAGATATCTTGAGGTCGAGTTATACACAGTAGACCTCCGAGGCTTAGCGCTCATTTGCAAAAACGCTCGGCACGCCATAGCGCGCGCCTGCTTTGACGGGTACAAACACGTGCGTGGCGGCGTCGAGTGGGACCGAACTTTCGAGGCACCAAACTGTATAGCTCGCCGCTACCGCAGCCGCCGCAACCGCCGCCGCCGCTCGCTCCGTTAGAAACCATCCTTCCAATCCATTCCTCTAATTATACTGAGCTGATTTTAATTTTAATAAAGCATGAACTTCATTTAATCTTGTATATATATATATATATATATATATATATATATATTCTTAGTCATACATTCATCAACATAGGGGGCAAATGTTCTACCCAAGGGGGAAATGTCCTAGGGTCCACCGGGGGGGGGGGCCATATCCAGGGGTGAGGGAAATGTGATACAACCAGGGAAATGTACATTATGAAGGAGTGTTACAATGTATGAGAGTAAGCATAAAATGCAATTCATTCGTAATGCACCTGATGATAACCCAATTTCTAACCCCAGCACTTCAAATGTGACGAATGGCTCGAGCCCACGACCTCGGTCGTCTTTATGCGGCTCAAAACTCCATCAGTTTCGTTAAGCTAATTTTGTCAACTCAACTATGTAAAATACTGTTCGGTATGCATGCATGATTTTGGTTGAGCTAAATGCTAGAAAGAAATTTGTAGTGCGACTGCATTATCTTGTGCGAAGCAGTGACTGTATGAACTGAGGTAAATGCACGTTATCTAACGTTGGCCATTTTGCGGCGTGCTGACTCTAAAGAAATTTCATTAATGTAATGGTTGCATGAGATGCTCAGACGGATGTTTAGAGCCCATTCCCTCAGGCTGATAGTATTTATTATATATTTACAAGGGAAAATGGAAGTGCCAATGGATTCGAATATAAATGGAACTTTGAGAGTGAAATATTGTTTAAATGACTACAGGAGACGTAAGGTAGTATATATCGCACAGCTTCATCCCTAGCCAGAAAAGTTGGAGTTGTCAGGTGAGGTCATGTAATACCCAAAATTGATGCTGAGGGAGAGGAGGATTCTGGCTGATATTCCTCGCATACCATTTTTCACCGTGAGTATAGATGCACGTTGCAATATTTTTCAGTTTTCATTGCCGTTTAAGAACTATCATTGTCGCTCAACTGCTGCGGGCTACGGAGAAAAATGTGGACGAGGAACTTAAAAGCCAGGATGGCAGCTGAAACGTGAGGATATTTCATGACGAATATTGTAATTCATTCGTATTGTGCCTTTGGAGAGCTGAATATATGTCCGGCGTTTCGCATAATCTGCTTGACTCTAGCCATCCTACCGGCGGTCCTTCTCCGGCGGGTCAGTGAGAACCTTCCTGCATCCTGCGTTCGCCCTATTAACAGCTCGGCTATCAAACCTACAGCCCGCAAGCTAAAAGCACTGAATAGTACTTGTTGCGGTAGTAGCCCATCTGCCGTTGCCCAGTACGTTGTGAAACGGCGACCGGCGGCCGTTACTAAGGTCCAATTCAAATTCGAAGGGCCTTCGTCCGCCGGGCTGGATACACACCGATGTACATACAAGCCACTTCATCGCCGTAGCCCAGTCATTGTAAAGCCACTTAAATTCCGCTTACTAATTGTCCGCTCGCTAAAAAGCAAGGGATTACTTATCCGCGATCAGGTCGTCCAGGAGAAGCTAGATGCATTTCTGCTTACCCAAACTTGGATGACTCCTTGTTACAATAGCTGTATTTCTGAGACCGCACTACCCGGTTTTTCATTCTATCAGTCCAAGCGTTCTAACAAGGTTGGTGGCTGGGTCGCAATTGTTGTTCGCGAATCGTTTAGATATAAGATGTGCAGTTTTTCGCATGGGCCATCGTTTGAATCGGTTGCAATAAAATCTTCATCAAAGACAATGCCTCTCACTGTTGTGATATATCGGTCTCCATCTGGCTGTCTAAACTTGTTTGTAGAGGAATTTTCAGAGTTCCTCGCTAAAATATTTGTGTGGGATAGGCCGTTAATGATTGTAGGAGACTTCAATATTCACGTTGACAACTCTAGCTAAAGCCAGGTCTGCTTACTTCTTGACTGTCTGGAGAATTTTGGTTAGGTCCAACACGTTAATCACACCACCCACATCGTTGGCCACATTCTAGATCTCGTGATTACTAAGGATGTCCTCCCCACTGACCTTGTAGTGTGCCCACTGACCCCTTCAGATCATTGTTCAGTCTCGTTTACTGGTACTGCTCCCTTTTACGTACAAGGTAATGTTGAACTTGACAAGCAATGTAATTTACAAAGTATTGATATAGACAAGTTTTTGAGATCTGTTTGTGATGCAGGTATTCTTGATCTGCATTCAGACTTGACCGGCAGCCTTGATACCTCACTAATGCGATGAACATGACACTCATGATTGCACTTGAAAAGCATGCTCCCGTTCATTCCATCCATGTTCAAAGTCGTGGTGATTCATTTCAATTTTCAAAAAACTCAGAAAGATGCACCGGGTTAAGCGCAGGCTTGAACGTCATTTCAAGAAATCTATGTCTGATGTGCGTTTAGTCAATTTCAAAGACTTTCTTCGAGTTTACATCCAAAAGCTTAAAAACACAAGGGCTTCTTTTTTCATCCGAAAGCTGAATTACTGCCAGTCAGACGCTAAACAGATTTATAAGATAGTAAACTATTTACTCGCTAATGCTGTGAGGTCTGACTCCCTAAGTATAAGGGCTCAGCCGAAGAGTTTTCAGCCTTCTTTACTGAAAAAATTGTGCAAATTTGTGCCTCCATTAATCCCCCTCCGACTAAAGCAATCGCGGTTCCACAACCCACGACCTTCCTTAAAAGATTCTCCGAGGTTAATGCATGTGATGTGGCTACCTTAATAAGTTCAAGCAAAAAGAGCTGGTTTCCTGAAGACCCTATACCTTCATTTCTGTGGTCTCCACTAGCATACCAACGTAGCCCTGCAATAACCAGGATTTGTAATGCTTCTCTGGGAAAAGGGGTCGTCCCCAAGTCCTTCAAATCGGCAATCGTTCGACCCATACTTAAAAGCCTGGATCAGATACAGAGGTCATTGCGAACTATTGCCCACCTTCCCACTTTCTTCCTTTTCAAAGATTCTTGAGGAAATTGTTTCAAAGCAGCAGGTTGAATGTAATGAAAAAAATGAAATTTTAGAAACATTTCAATCAGGGTTCAAGAGGCAGCACTCCACTAAAACTGCTCTCCTCCGTGTAAACAACGACATTCTATGCGGCAACGACAAGGAAATGTCACGGCCCTAGCTCTGCTAGATCTGTCTGCTGCCTTCAACACCATTGATTACGATGTTCTGCTTGAAGGATTAAGAACAACAATTGGTCTGGCAGACGAAGCATTGGCGTGGTTTAAATCGTACTTCTCTGATCGTGTTCAATCCGTGTCGTGTGGGGGTCAGCTCTCACACACGAGAAGCGTCACCTGTGGAGTCACTCAAGGGTCTGTAATCAATCCCTTGCTGGTCACCATTTATACACAACCTCTGGGAAAAGTGGTTAGGGCCCCTGGAGTATTTTAACACTTTTATGCTGACAATACTGAGTTGTATTCGTCATTCAAGCCGTCGAAATTTGCTGCAGCAACTGAGAAACTGAATGCTTGCATTGCCAGCATTCGATCCTGGATGTCGGAAAACTTCCAGAATTTAAACGATGCTAAAACCGAACTGCTGCTCATAGGACACCCTAAGCGTGTGGCTAGATTAAAAGGCCTTGCTCTTCTAATAGGTGATGCTATTGTGCGACCACCACTACGTGCTCGAAATTTAGGTGTCGTTTCCGACAGGTGCCTCAATTTTAAAAGCTTCATTCAGAAGACTGCTTCTTCAGCTAGCCATCACGTCCGATCTCTAGCCATGATCAGTAGCTGTCTCCCACAGTTGCTTGTAAAAAATTTAACTAGCTCCTTAGCTCTGTCTCCACTTGATTATTGTAATTCCTTTTTGGCTTGGCTACCAAAGCTATTAGGGCACTGCATCTGACTATGAATAGTACTGCAAGGCTAGTCTTCAAGTCCCAGAGGTTTAAGCACGTGTCTCATTAAAAGAGCTAGGATGGTTGCCGGTTGAGCAAAGGATGCAGAGCAAAGTTCTTCCGCTGACCCACAAGGCACGCTCCTTCGTACCTAGCTGAACTGCTGCATCAGTTTAAGCCTGTTTGTGCCCTCAGGTTCTGTGAGGAAAATTAATTAGCTGTTATATTCTTCCGCTTAAAGACCGTTGGCTACAGAAGCTTTAGCTCTGCAAGTCCTAGACTGTGGAACTCGCTTCCACAATTCTTACGCAACGGCAACTACTCTCCTGCTGCCGACTGTGGCTCATCATTTTCAGCGGTCCTGAGCAGCTACATTCATGCTACTCACTACCTCAACCGCTTGCATGACTCTGCTATGCTTCCCACTTTCTCTTTGTTGCGTGAGACGAAATCTGTTGGCTCTCGAATGCGTACCGAAAGCCGCTTAGGCTGTGAGTGAGCTATACAAAACTCTCCTGCGTAACACACACACATGGTCTTTATGACTTTGTGGAGTTACAGACGGAGATACATTACATAACAATTAATCACATTAACTAAGGTTAGCAAAGACGAAATCATTAAATGGTTTCACTTGTCCTATAAAAAAGCCAGCAGGTTTTGACGAATTCTTAACAGTTAATTCAGGCGAGGTCTACGTCTTTACTAATAATGCACTTAAAAGCCTTAATGACTTAAAACACTCCAAAACTGAAATGCATGTAAATACAACTGTTATTAACAATAATAATACATTTATATTTCACTCTCTGTGAACTCTATCTATTTCTAGACATTTTACATATGGTGCAAAGAAAGCATGATCAAGCCATTAGTAGTAGCGCGCAAAATGCTTTATAGAGTAATCCGGTTAGTAGTGATATGCCTAGGGTCAGTGTGCATGTACGTTTAGTGGCAGCATGCACAGTGTGGGCAGACACACCCACACAAAGAAATAATCTAATAGCCCAAATAAATGCTGTAATAAAACGGTAGTTTCTCGCTTTTGTTTAAATGTCGTCGAGAGAGGGGATATAGTGACGTCGGAAGTGAGTTCCTGGCTGAAGAAGCATGCAAGCTAACGGTCTCAAAAGGATTTGCATTTTATACGAGGCACAGCTAAATGATTAGATTTCGAAACGCTGGCGCAATGATGCTTATAATAGTGGGCGAAGAGTTAAAATAGGTAACCTGGAGTCAGAGAATGGAAGTTCCTAAAAGTGGGTGGCAAAATTTCTGCTTAAGATAGCTCAAATTTTAGCAACCGTGTTAAGATATATGAACAAATAAATAAATAAATAAATGAGTACATGCAAATATACTTAATTGTTATGTGCGTACACAAACACGCACGCACGCAAGCACGCACGCACACACACACACACACACACACACACACACACACACACACACACACACACACACACACACACACACACACACATATATATGTGGTAACTCTGCCATACTCATCGTACGTTGCGTCACCCGTAGCCTGCAGATATCCATTCTTCACGCGACCGATACGATCGGAGGCTTTGACCTCTGACCTCTACGTGCAGACACCACAGGGCACTAGCTCCGCTTGTCGTACACTTGCAGCCGCCCGCATCCTCACTGAGTGATTCCGCGAGAGCAGGATATACGATCGCCAAATCGACCGCGGAGGCCCGAGCGCCGCTGCCGCCTCCGCCGGCCTTTCGTCAGTCCGTCCTAGCTGGCTAGCTGACAGCATGCAGCGGTGGCGGCGCTTGCAGGGCAGGTCAAGCAGATGGTGTGGCTGACGTCTCACGAAATCGGCGTCGGTCACTCTCGAGTCGTCATTTGACTGCTAGTCTGCTGTGACGCTCTCCGTGGTACCGGGCGCGTGGAGCGAGTCTACGTCGACGTCGTCTACTTTCCCAAGGGCAACGTGAACGAGCGCTACGCCGACAACGTTCGCGAAAGACGGGCATCGAGGCTGTTCACAAAATGAGCCGGGACGCTCCAGCTCCAGCGAGGAGACGCGGCGGCAGCGGCGGTGACGCATGAAAACTCGTGATGTGAGAGAGAGAGGCTTTGCAGCTCCCTGACACCACTGGCGTTGCAAAGGAGAAAGAGCCGCCGTAGCTGCAGGTCAAGTGCTACCGAGTGCAATCGTCCTCTCCATATATATGTATGTATATGCATATGTATGTATATGCATATTTATGTATATGCATATATATATATATATATATATATATATATATATATATATATGTATATGCGTACATACGTGGTCTACATATATGCATCTGATTTAAAATGAGGCTTAGCTGAGCTTAAGCCAAAGAGGGGCAGATCTTGAGGAGCATCAAGGAAACGACATGCAGTAATGAACATTGAAAGGACGACTTGCTGGTTTAAACGTATCAATATGGATCGATCGACGAGGCCGAAAATTGTCATGCTCACTTATCGCTGTCTCTGTACAAATACCTGCCATTTTCTTCAATACACGTGATTCTTATCCACGGAGGTGCAGATCGTCAATCAGGCAAAAAAAATATTTGAAAGACCTAAGTAAGAGCCCTAATAAAACAATTTAAGGTTCAAATTTTTAAATATATATTTGTCGTGACTTAAAATACCTTCAAAAAACGAAATATGAAGACATTAAGGAGATTGATATCAAGATCATGGATGGTCATATCTAAGGAGGATAACATGTTCAGAAGAACTGGCATTCATATTTCACGTATTTAGGTCATGAAGGTATAAACCAAAAGCATCGCCCCCGCTCGGTTCACTTTGTTTAGATATAGGATATTAAAAGATCCTACGCTCTTAGCATTGTGTGAGAGCCTTTTGCCGCACCCTCGACGCAGTCTTTAATATCGATCGTCTTGATTTCACCCGAAAACAAGCTACCAATGGCAGCAGTAATTTATCGCCTACCAGTTACCAAGTCTTCCTTTATCTCAGATTTTGTCGATCTCATTTGAATTGTGTGTGTGAGAAATCAATCCTTTCTCGTTACGGTTGATTTCAATATTCACTATTATAACTTATCAAACGCCTTCAGCACTGAATTTCGTGAATACACTGACTCATTGTCTCTGGTACCTCATTTGCATAGCTCTACTCAGATCAAAGGTCGCACGCTCGACCAAATGTTCTCACACAACTGCACTTTTTCATCGCGAATTATTAAAAAATCGTTATCCCACAGCGTGCAAATTTAATTCAGTATACAATGTGTACAATCTCCTCCCCCCCTCTAAAATCGCATGTGAATGGCGAAACCTCAAGACCATTGACATTGATGCTGTCCGTACGAGAATATCTGCCTCGCCTCTGCTGCTCAGTCCCCCTTCCAACCTATCATCATTGGTAGACTACAAAACGACACTAGCTGACATGCTCGACGAGTTTTCACCCTTGACTAGGCACACTGTGCGCTGTCGTCCATATGGCCTATGGTTTACCTCGGACATTAATAACAATAATAATAATAATAATAATTCACTTGATAAAGCGCCCTCAGAGAACTTAATCTCTCTCTAGGCGCTTTACATTTGCTGTAAAGTGAAATGCAATTGAATGGTAAGTAAAATCATGCTTGAAAAACAAACGAAATGAATAATATGGTTAGGGGTGACATGCACAGGGTCAGCATGCAAATGTGGTTAGTGGCAGCATGCACAGTGTCAGCACGCATAAGCACACCAAGGACGAATCACAGGAACCCACTAAATGTTGTCCTAAATAGGTGTGTTTTTAGGTTCCTTTTAAATGTGGTCAGGTCAGGGGATGTTTTGACGCAGGTCGAGAGGGAGTTCCAGGCTTTGGGAGCATATAAACTAAATGCACGGTCTCCAAAGGATTTAAGGTTTGTAAGAGGTATTTCTAGACTGTTGGATTCCGAAAAGCGGGTGCTACGATGCTTGGCCTGATGGGGTAGTATATCTGACAGATAGGCTGGAGCCATAGAATGAAGGGACCTAAAAGTCAGCGACAAAACCTTGAAGTCAATCCGTTGCTTGACTGGTAGCCAGTGCAGGTCGGCGAGAAGTGGAACAATGTGGCAACTACGACGCTCACGACAGACAAGCCTAGCTGCAGAGTTTTGCACCAGCTGCAATCGCCTGATCGCACATGCTGGTAGGCCAGAAAGCAGTGAGTTGCAGAAGTCGAGACGGGATGTCACGAATGCATGGACAAACTTAGATGTGGTATCTTTATCTAAACAAGCCCGAATTTTAGCAATGTTATGAATCTGAAAATAGGCGGATTTGACAATTAAACTAGCTAGGTTTACTAGGTACAAGGTTGAAAAAGCATACAAAGTATCAGGACTGATGGTCCTTCGACAGGCCTACGAGGGCTACTGTATGTAGATCGTGCCGATCGATTCTAGCAACAGCCAAGTCTAGCTTCTATGAAAACATTGTACTCTAACTATCAGATCTACTCCCTCAACAGGCCAAGCATCGTAACACCCACTTTTCGGAAACTAACCCTTTACCTATGCCTCATACAAACCTCAAATCCTTTGGAGACCATGCATTTAGTTTGGATGCTTCGAAAACCTGTAACTCGCTCCCGGCTTGCGTCACCACATCCTCTGACCTGACTACATTTAAAAAGAAATTAAAAATGCACCTATTTATAGTAGCATTTTTAGGTCCATGGTATTCGTATTAATGTGCTTATTCGTGCTGACACTGTGTATGCTGACCCTGTTTCTATAGCTAAAAAGCCATGTAGACGAAAGAGCGGTACCAAGACATCTTAGTGCGGCATTCTTAAAATGTTATCTGCTGGACCTCAGTGCATGGATTATTTGATTGGCTTTTACACCTTTATCAAGACAGCTGGGTTGGCTGAAGCCAGATCAAAAGACATTTGTTAGGGAATCTATTCCAAAACCGAACCTGTTGGTAAAGTGTGATCGAGCAACATTTAAACTCAAGTGGCATCTTACTTTGAGCTGACCATACATAGTAAGACAAAATAAATTATTTCCGCAGCCTATGTTTTCATAAAGAACGGCCGGCTCTTTTTTCAGGCCAGAAGTTTAACAAAATTACCCAAATATGCAGCAGCCCCAACTTAGCACCTTAAGTTTCGTATATTTCTTTTAAGCAGGCAGCTTCGTGAGGATGTTGAGAGTGTGCTGCAAGACTGGAAGGGCTGAAGCAATTGCAAAATCTGAGACCCAAGGGCCGTCTGAATGAAAATGCTGTGCCAAACCAGTGATGGCAGCGCGGCAAGAAGGTAGGGTGCACAACTATGAATATCTGGCCAGTACAAGTGAGCCTGTAGATTCGCTTCGCTGATTCCTAGTAGAATTACAGTGCTTTAAAATAATTAATTATATTTTTTGTTTCGTCGTAGAATCTGTATAGCGTGTGAGCGCTAGCAAATGCAATCCGAATGACTGACCCGTGAAGCAGCTATGTAGATGGCCGACTAATGGCTCATCCTTTTCAGTGGTCCTGAGCTGCTACTTCCATGCTACTCACTACCTCAACTGCTCTCCTGACTCTGCTATGCTTCCCACTTTCTCTTTGTTGCCTGAGACAAAGTCTGTTGGCTACCGAATGCGTACCGAAAGCCGCTTAGGCTGTGAGTGGGCCGTACAAAACTTTCCTGCATAACACCCACATAGTCTTTATGACTTTGTGGAGTTACAGATGGAGATACATAGAGTTGCCCGCGAACAAAGACATCATCTCAAGACAGACACCAATGCTTCCGAGCGTCTGACCTTGAAATGCTTTGATTGTCATGGCAAACAAAATGCGTTTAGGAAACTGTCGCCTTCATCACTCGAACGAGAAGTCACTGTCTTGAGAGGCGGGATAAGGACAAAGTCACCATCGCATTGGCTGCCAATTAGCCTATTACGAAGGCTTTCAAAAAATGACCGTGATGTACGTTTTGTGATACTATATAGTGTAACATATATAGTCCCGTTGCAGTGCCCCTTCCACGGCTTGCGATTGTGAAAAAAACATAAGAGCCTGCATTATGGTTTGAGCGAGAGCTAGCGAGTTGGGCTGAGAGTGTCAGGCTACTCACGAGGAATGCCAATCTCATTTTCAGAGTCAACAATGGCGACCGAGCTACGACACACATACGCCACGCCCGGGTTGGGTTAGGGGCGTTCTTTGTTCATTGCATCAACGACAGTATTTTTCGGAGGAAGAATGTGTTGTGTGCACCTGCTGCTTCTCGGCCATTAATGTATGCCCCACCTGAAGCAGGTGGTTGAGCAATTGACTCGGTGCAGCCTTTGATGTAAGCTTGTGGCCCATCACAGATGCATTCCCTTATCTGTGGTGAGTCAACCCCCCCTAGTATATGTACCAGCTGAAGAAATAAAGAGAGAGTCTCGTGCACGGCTCACGTTCATCGGCTCATTTCTTCGTGTCTCCATGAGACTCCACTAGCACTGCTGCAGCCAGAGACACAGTAACGTAACAAATGCACCTTCTTGTAAGTCAAATTTGATCAGAGACGGAAGTGGAGAGGCAGGAAAAAAGCCAATTAATAACGTTAACGATGAAAGTATGCATTCATCGTAGTCGAGGAAGCTCGGTGGTCGCTGGGTCGCTTCGTCCAGGAGCTAAAAGAACTGTTTCTATGCCTGATTAGCAAGCCAAGCGACATGGCTCTCTCTCTCTCTCTCTCATTCTCTCTGTCTCTCTCTGTCTCTCTCTGTCTCTCTCCTCTCTCTCTCTCTCTCTCTCTCTCTCTCTCTCTCATAGAGGCATAGGTCTGCCACGGCCCATAGTTTTTCGGAGCCTTATAAACGTACTCCCTAGGTCTGCACTCGACAATGTCCGTCTCAGCACTGCAATCACCACAAAGGTCACGAGTTGCTACATCAACGTTTAGACGTCGGCCTCTCGCTCGTTGAGTTGCTAACACCAACACAAATAGCGCAGCTATGACAAGAAAATAAATCCGATCAAAGGGAAATGGCACCAACACTAATTAACTTCGAATATCCTCGGCGGGAGTGAGCAGTAGAGGAGAGGAAGAGGACGTCGATAGGAAAAAATGTTTGCTAAAAAAGAAAGCTGGCTGCAATTATTTAAAATAAATAAGGGGGCGCAATGTTTAAAACAAAATCCCATAACAGAAAGAATGCCTGTGCTAGTTCCCGGGCTCTGGTGCCGGAAGTACTGGTCACGGTCGACTCCCTGCACCATCTTGAAATTTGACCGACGGACGGACTTTCTCGATTTAATTAGTAGGATGGATGCTCGATCTAAAAGAAGGCTAAGGCCATGGTTCAGTTTTCTTGTTTGACTTCAGTTTTAGCCACTCAAAACCTTGTATAAGTGAGTTCTAGGAAGCAAAAGGTTCCGTAAACTAATTTAGCTAAATTCCCCGATTCACCGTGGCAGTAAGGAAAGCCACTATCGTCACTAGCCGACTCAAACAAACAGTACTCTTTCAGCTAGAATAATCGCTTAATCAGCGGCTTCAGATCAGGCTTTAAAGTTTAGATGGAATACTGCTAGCTGCAATGTAGGCAAGGCGTGTATTGTAAGAATGCATAGAGAGCTCGGCCCGAGCTAGGGCGCCATCTGTGACCATGGAAGTCAGTCCCACCAAACGTTGACCGATGTAGGAAGTGCCATCGATTAACTATACAAATAATGAGAGCATTGTGTCGGCATTAGAAGCTAGTCAGTCGGCCTGCCCTCAAGTAACGGCGACCAAGGGATATACAATGCCTTTGCCGGCCAGAGCTAGCAGCTTCAGCTTTACCTTGTTTCCACGTAGGAATAATAATAATAATAATGTACTTGATAAAAGCGCCCTCAGGGAACTTAATCTCTCTCTAGGCACTTTACATTTGGTGCAAAGGGAAATGCAATTGAATGGTGGGTAAAATCATACTTGATCAACAAACAAAATGAATAACATGGTTAGGATGACATGCACAGGGTCAGCATATAAGTGTGGTTTGTAGCAGTATGCACAGTGTCAGCACGCATAAGCACATCACGGACGAATCACAAGGACCCACTAAATGCTGACCTAAATAAGTTTTTTTGAATTCTTTTGAAATATGGTCAGGTCAGGGGATGTTCTGAGGCAGGTCGGGAGGGAGTTCCAGGCTTTGGGAGCATACAAACTAAATGCACGGTCTCCAAAGGATTTGAGGTTTGTACGGGGTATTTGTAGGCTGTTGGATTCCGAAAAGCGGGTGGTACGATGCTTGGCCTGATGGGGGAGTATATCTGAGAGATAGGCTGGAGCCAGAGAATGAAGTTACCTAAAAGTGAGCGACAAATCTTGAAGTCGATCCGTTACTTGACTGGTAGCTAGTGTAGGTCGGCGAGAAGTGGAGTAATGTAGCAACTGCGACGCTCACGACAGGCAAGCCTAGCTGCAGTGTTTTGCACCAGCTGCAATCGCCTGATCACACATACCGGTAGGCCAGCGAGCAGTGAGTTGCAGAAGTCGAGACGGGATGTCACGAATGCATGGACCAACTTGGACGTGGTATCCTTATCTAAATAAGCCCGAATTTTAGCAATGTTATGAAGCTGAGGCAGATTTGACTGTGGAGCTGATATGGTCGTCTAACGAGAGGTCGCTTTGGAAAATGACACCTAGATTTTGAGCTGATTCAACTGGAGATATGCTGGCAGAGCACATTTTCAGCGTCAGCCATTCCAGTTTTTGAATCACCCTGGGTTTGCCAATAACTAGTAAGTTTGTTTTATCGTCATTTAGTTATAGAAAATTTGCTGCCATCCATGTGTGGATGTCATCAATGCATGCAGCAAGTGAGTTGAGAGAATTTGAGGTACTCGAAGGCTGGGAGTGATCAAAGCAAAGGTACAACTGAGTGTCATCCGCATAGAAGTGAAAGCCTAGATTATTCTTGGCAATCACATCAGCAAGAGGGAGAGTGTAAACCGTGAAAAGAACCGGACCTAGCACGGAGCCCTGAGGTACTCCATATCCAACCTCACTTCACTGCCCCTATTTTTTGGACGAGATCTGGGGGTGTGGCTTCTGGAAATGAGGTCAGCTCTCACCTCGACCTTCCAATTTGAGCCAACCCTAACTTCCTGATTGTGTCTGTTCATATTCCCACAGCTTTGGAACACGTCCTCCATTCAAGCTGGGAAGTCGGTCGCTGCACCGCCACAGCTTCTTCACACGCTTTTTGTAGGAATATCAGCAATATGCACCTCACCATCACTAGGTCCTCCACAGTAACTTTCGACAGGCTACAGTGCACACTCTGCAAGATCAGTGCACCCAACTGGTGAGGAGGTGAGCCTGCGGCCGTCGTGGCAAAGTTCTTCACTTTGGTAGCCTTTTTATAGAACACCTGTTTCTTGTCGGCTCAGCGTAGGGTATAGAACTTATTGGATTTGTCCATGTGCTTGACTAGCAAAGGCTAATGTAATGTATCTCCGTCAGTAACTCCACAAAGTCATAAAGACCATGTGGGTGTTACGCAGGAGAGTTTTGTATAGCACACTCATAGCCTAAGCGGCTTTCGGTACGCATTCGGTAGCCAATAGACTTCGTCTCACGCAACAAAGAGAAAGTGGAAAGCATAGCAGAGTCAGGAGAGCAGTTGAGGTAGTGAGTAGCATAGAAGTAGCAGTTCAGGACCGCTGAAAAAGGTGTGCCATAGTCGGCAGTTGAAGAGTAGATGTCGTGGCGTAAGAAGGCTATATCAACATCGCAGTGAATAACTCGTGGCAATTCGTTAGTGCAAAAGTTTTGATACAACATTCAAAATATCGTTCTTGTAAGATTGATATGTCAATAGTTAAATCCGAGCAAGTTTCTGCTGTAAACCTGCTGGCACCAACCAGGCTGCTTCTGCTAAGGATCGATGAAGTGCAATTTGATCCGTCCTCGAAAGCAAGTGACTGGAATACTTGTTCGCTTGCTCTCAGTGAGAAAGCAACACGGACACCTCACGTATGCAACTCAGCAAATGCGAAATATGTGTGGGCCAGCAAAAAACTGTTCATGTACTTGTTTACTTAACATGGAATCCCAGTGCTTTATATACTACTAGCTCAATTACCTTTGCATTCACAGCAGCATCTACAAATGACGTGTGACACCAAAGCTTAAACGGCAGTGTTCCAGTGGTTAAAGGTGTTCATTTGGTTTTCGCTCCAGACCTAACGTATGCCATCACTCGACTGAACAACATGAACTGCACAGCAGGAAAGAACTACACCGTTGCCATCGTGACAAGCCAGCTCATCCGACCAGCTACTTCTCACTGTCCTAGCTGCGCCAAGAAATGAACGTTGTCAAAGTCTGTCCTACAAGCACAAGTTCTTCAGGGTTATGGAAATTTACATGCCTATAGCAAAAGAACAGCTAAACCTGCAATATAATTTCGGACACTGCCGCAAGGTCAACCAGATAAATTCCACTGGTTTCACGATGAAAATATAAATTGGAAATCAGCCCTAATCCAGCTCCGCTGGTAACAGCTTCGAAGCTGGATCGACATCAATTTTACTAAAGTGGAAACAGCTTTGACAGCCGGACTAACAGCAGCTACAGCTGTTGCCTTCGTGTCGGCTATCATTACAGCTACAGTGGTTACTCGTCAACAACGCGATTCGGCATCTAACACCAAATATCCGTTACCTTCTTCTCTTGCACCAGTACCTCCAATGCTGTTGGAAGATGCATCAAGCGCTGATTTTAGTAATGCCGATTACTCGAGCAGGCATCAGGCCTCAGCATATAGGAAAATGAAGGTATCAGGTGAATAAGATGCTCATACTTCTACGATAGAAAATTACCAGTACAGAATATCTATCTGCTCTTAGTTGGAGGCTGCTACATTCAATGTACTCTGTAAATAATATTCAAGGTAAAGTAGCTTTGAGTTACAGGTATTTTCTAGAATACCGAAACGGTAAATTGTTGAACAACTTTTTTTATAGAGATTCTGGTACTAGGACATCTTCAGACAATTTTCTTTTTGAAGCCGAACGATTTAAAAGCCAGACGTGGAACGAGATGTTCGCACTAGTAGCTTGTCTGTCGTGAGCGTCGCAGTTGCCACATTACTCCACTTCTCGCCGACCTGCACTGGCTACCAGTCAAGCAACGGATTGACTTCAAGGTTTTTTCGCTCACTTTTAGGTCCCTTCATTCTATGGCTCCAGCCTATCTGTCAGATATACTACCCCATCAGGCCAAGCATCGTACCACCCGCTTCTCGGAATACAGCAGTCTAGAAATACCTTATACAAACCTTAAATCCTTTGGAGACCGTGCATTTAGTTCATATGCTCGCAAAGCCTGAAACTCCCTCCCGACCTGCGTGAAAACATCCCCTGACCTGACCACATTTAAAAGGAACCTAAAAAACACACCTATTTAGGACAGCATTTAGTGGGTCCCTGTGATTCGTCTTTGATGTGCTTATGCGTGCTGACACTGTGCATGCTGCCACTAACCACAGTTGCATGCTGACCCTGTGCATGTCACCCCTAACCATATTATTCATTTCGTTTGTTTTTCAAGCATGATTTTACTTACCATTCAATTGCATTTCACTTTACAGCAAATGTAAAGCGCCTAGAGAGAGATTAAGTTCTCTGAGGGCACTTCATCAAGTGAATTATTATTATTATTATTAAGAATTATTTTACAAGCAGCATTTAACGTCTTACAATGGTTATAGGTCGTCTCGCCAATAATGATCATTAATTTCTAGATCGTTTTGTTAGGTTCTAGATTTTCTCGCAAATAAAGATCATGGTTTACCAATACCTCGTTAAAGACCTCAAATCTATTGGAGACCGTGAATTTAGTCCATATGTTTCCAAAGCCTGGAACTCACTCCCGACTTGCGTCATTACATCGCCTGGCTTGACCACATTTAAAAGAATTTAGAAACGCACCAATTTAAGACAGCATTTAATGGGTCCCAGCGATTCGTCCTTTATGTGCTTATGTGTACTGACACTGTGCATGCTGACCTTCTCCATGTCACCCCTACCCCTATTATAAATGTTGTTTATGAAGCATGGTATTACTCACCATTTAATCGCGTTCCCCCTTGCAGCAAATGAAAAGCACATGGAAAAAGATTGAATTCTCTGAGAGCGCCTTATCAAGTGTATTATATTATTGTTATCATTAGACAGGGGCACACAGCTTTATTCTATTTCTGTGAAAAATAATGTTTCAACAAAAAAGGCGTTTTAGAGTGTGCATCAACTGAAATTTACCTTAAAAATATTATTTATATAATATTACAACTTTTTTAAAATAACTAAGTATAGTTAGAACAATTTTCAGGGCAATTTTATAATCAAAATAGAAGTGTTTCAGTCAATCGCTAATCGCCCTGTTATCATAATAACTCTAAAAATGCATTGTTCTTCAGAGTCCTAAGAGGACTGAGTCTTACTTTATTTATTATAAATTTTACGTAAAGGAGGAATATCAATCGGTTATTAATAAATTCTCAGTGTCTGCTAAAATACACAGAGGACAATTCACACCGAAAAAGCAAATGCTGTGAGGTGCTGCTGCATAATCATATTACCTCGTCGCAATATACAAAGCCTAGTTAGGATAATTTAGTATATTGGCAATATAATAAAAAGATTCCAGTGAGTGAAAGAACGTTAAATTCGAGATGTGGTTTGACGAGAAGTCAGTGCAGGTCAGTGAAAAACAGCATAATGCTGTGACTGCAACGATCACAGCAGACAAGATTCCCTCAAGAGTTACGCACTGACTGCAAGCCTGGTTTTGCACAAGTATGAAAACTTGCAAGTAGTCTGTAACCGACGTCAATGAATTATAGACACGTTCGTTGGAATAAATTGGCTTCGTTGCACTAAAATTAGGAAGCCCTAAATCTTATAATTGTTTGCAACTGATATTAGTCACACTAAACTGAGTGTGGATGATTTGGTCGGATAGTTAAATATCTTCTGGGATCGACATGCAGATTCCTTGCTCAAGCTCCAGTAGATCATAGTGATGCCATATTTCACAGGATCTTCTTTTGATTTAATAAAGAATTAAAATATAGAATTTCATCTCCTACCGATAAAAAAAACAAGCTGCACGTATTAATTTGTACCTCCCAGCCTTCCAGCCCGTCCATCTCTCCTAACTCTTAGTCTGCATATATTTCTGAACTCGCTTTCCACAATCTGCAAACTGTTAAATTGAATAATGATACAGCCAACTAACTAGTGGTCGGCCAAGCTAATGTGAATCGGAATTTGGAAAGCTTAGTACTCAAAATCAGCTGCACCAGCACATCTACTCTTGTATCAGCATGAAATCAAAGTGCATGGTTCAAAAGTGACCTTTCACTACCCCACCAGATAAGTTAAACAGTCACCTCTTCTTGGGGACTGGTACCTAAGCTTTTTGAAAATTCCGACCTGCTCAAGAAACGGTACGAACTTACAGTTGGTTCATACATTTTTAATCCTATCTTGACCTTTGTAGCCTTCTAGTAGCAGGTCTGCAATAAGGCACTCAAAACTGGTACAATACTCGGAGATACCGGATTTTTGGTGGTGAACTTCGCAGATGCCAATCGTAATTTCTTCTGAACCTGCACTGTCTACCGGCGATCTGTGCAATTAGTATGAGTTTTTCTAAATTGACTTTTTTCGTTACTCTCTTGCTGCAAGCTGCCTATTAAAGATCTCTTAAATAATGCTAGGAGTCGTATCACATGATTCTCCGATTCGAGTCGTATAACAATGCCTCAACCCAACCCACCTCAAATCCTTTCGGGACCGTGCCCCTAGTTTATACGTTCGTATACGCCGTAACTAACTCACGATTTCACAGCATTCCCTGAGTAGCACGAAATATCACCACTTTGGCAGCAAAAACCGCCAGCAGCAAGTCCTTGATAATGCATTTCCAGTCAACTCCTCCAGCGCCATCACAAACCGGGCAATACTCTAAAAGATTGGTAATTGAGCTCTCGCTGACCCTGCTACCGTGACCTGTATACAAATTATCTTCATTCACGGACCAGCCGTAAATATACATTATAGGGTAGTCGACAAAATTACAAGGCATTAATTCAGGCGGGGCTATGCTATAGGTGTGTTTTTAGGTTCCTTTTAAGTGTGGTCAGGTCAGGGGATGTTTTGACACAGGTCGGGAGGGAGTTCCAGGCTTTGGGAGCATACGAACTAAATGCACGGTCTCCAAAGGATTTAAGGTTTGTATGAGGTATTTCTAGACTGTTGGATTCCGAGAAGCGGGTGGTACGATGCTTGGCCTGATGGGGTAGTATATCTGACAGATAGGCTGGAGCCATAGAATGAAGGGACCTAAAAGTGAGCGACAAAACCTTGAAGTCAATCCGTTGCTTGACTGGTAGCCAGTGCAGGTCGGCGAGAAGTGGAGTAATGTGGCAACTGCGACGCTCACGACAGACAAGCCTAGCTGCAGAGTTTTGCACCAGCTGCAATCACCTGATCGCACATGCTGGTAGGTCAGTAAACAGTGAGTTGCAGAAGTCGAGACGGGATGTCACGAATGCATGAACTAACTTGGACGTGGTATCTTTATCTAAACAAGCCCGAATTTTAGCAATGTTATGAAGCTGAAAATAGGCGGATTTGACTGTGGAGCTGATATGGTTGTCTAACGAGAGGTCACTTTGGAATATGACACCTAGATTCCTGAGCTGATTCGACAGGAGATATGCTGGCAGAGCCAATTTTTAGAGTCAGCCTTTCCAATCTCTGGATCAAACTGGGTTTGCCCATAACTAGTAAGTTAGTTTTATCATCGTTAAGTTTTAGAAAATTTGCTGCCATCCATGTGCGGATGTCATCAATGCATGCAGCAAGTGAGTTGAGAGAATTTGAGGTGCTCGAAGGCTGGGAGGGATCAAAGCAAAGGTACAACTGAGTGTCATCCGCATA
The DNA here is from genome assembly GCA_009760855.2 of Cristatella mucedo. Taxonomy (NCBI): domain Eukaryota; kingdom Metazoa; phylum Bryozoa; class Phylactolaemata; family Cristatellidae; genus Cristatella; species Cristatella mucedo. The sequence continues at coordinate 5,748,851 of WPIO01000020.1, forward strand.
GAAGTGAAAGCCTAGATTGTGCTTGGCAATCACATCAGCAAGAGGCAGAGTATAAACCGTGTAAAGAGCATACTTCTAAGCTTACCTAATTCGTATACTGATTATCTGAGAGTTAATTAAATTTACTGCATCGAAAATCTTTTCATAGTACTTTAGCTACTAGGTGCAGCAGAATAAATCTTTGCGTGATTAATTTTGTTGTATACCCCACATTTATAATTCAATTATAAACAAATGAGTCCGTTGATGATCTATCAAGAAAACCAGAGATACTGCTATCAGAATCAACGGCTACAACAATTTTTTTAGGACTATTGCCTCCAATTTGGTTAGAATCCTCACCCAAAGAAATTGTTCTATAATTCCTGAAATTAAAGACCACATGTGTTTTTTAATAGTGTTCTGGTACTAGTTTGTTTTCGATATCCTTTGTCATTTCTTTAACAATAATTACAAAGTGTTCACTAAGGTTAAAATGATGATTAGCATACTTTAGATATGGCTTATATTCAGATGTTTTATTTCATTTAATGTATTTCATTTCATTTTAACTCTAATTGGTCCACCTTAAGGAATACATATTTTTCCACATTTAGATCCTATTCATGGAGTCGATGTTTAGAAGTCGTCATTAAATGCCATGACATTACAAAGAAGTTTCTTTATTTTCTTCCTATTATAAGCTAACTCACTGATCTCGTTTCAAGACCGTGCTTAGTCTACAATACTCTTACGGTTGGGACTCTGAAGTTATGCAATTAGCATAGTAATCATAACTGAGCCGTAGAGGCTAACTAAAAAATGCCCCTCAGAGAAGGTCGCTCCTGCAAATTACTGTATGCGATAGCTACAGAAAAATAGCACTCAGTAATACCACTTAAAGCTGGATTGCAACCTGTCGCTTCGTAAAATACCTGCGATTCGATTACATCTGTTGTGCACGGATTGGCTGTAGCGAGAAAACAGATAATGCAGTGCCACTAATGTGAAGCCTTTTAGACTGAGGTAGTTTATCTTAAATAATGAGCACTTAATGAAGAAGATAACATTGTACTCACTCAAATGAATATATATGAATGATGACATCCCATGGTGCAGATGCAGTCACTACTATAAATACCTGTGTGTTAGCGTGCACATTACAGTCAAGTTGTTTTCTTAGAGCTTTTACAACCACAGTTTGGCTGTTTGTCTTTCCATCACATTTTTGCGATGCGTAAATATACTGCGCAAAAAGAGTGCTCGAGGGCTAGCCTGCGGTTCATTGCATATGTCTAAGTGCAACAGATATGCTGCCTCTAAAGTTTTCTGCAAGGGATTTAGCATGAATTCTAGACCAGGGTAAGATGCACGACCGTCATAAACCGGATTGTTACTTTTAGCCCAGCAGCGAGCAATCCTTTGCTTCCTAACTAAAAGCTGATATATGAGCCTACCAGCATGGTCGACTGCCATATGCCGTTAATTAACTTTCTTACTTAGCTTTCCTTGACTTATACTTAAGTTATAGCGAGTCGCGAACGAATAATATTGCTCAGAAGCCCTATAACTTTAATTAAGAGAGCAGTATATCACTGCATTGATGTCGCATTCTAGAGCCATTAATCACAGGAACTTTCAGCGAGACTGAAACAATCGGCTGCTCTCTACCTCGTATTAAGACCGCAAGGTTAGCCAAGGCAATACCGAGAGGCTGTTGTTATGCAATGTAAGGGGACTCTATAGACGAGGTGAACGTTAGCAACTTTCTCGTCAGCAACTGCCGACCTAGTCAGGGCTTTAAGGTCAAGACGATACATATGATGCCCATCGTGTCACACACGCTGGGGCACCGATCAATGAAGCTCAGAATCCCTATATCGAAGGGAGCGTAATGGAAACGAATCGTAGTAGTAAGGAAACGATATCCCACTGTATTAATGTCGCAACGTGGAGCCATTAATCCCTGAAAGCTTACAACGAGAGTGAAGTAATCAGATTGTAGCCTCGTATTAAGACAGCAAGCTTGGCTAAGGCGATACCCAGAGGCTGTTTGTAATGAAATGTCAGGTCACTCTAGACCAGGGGAGCTTTTGCAGGTGCTACTTTAGCGGCTGTCGACTTTAGTCAGAACTTGAAGGTCAAGACGACGCATATGATTCCCGCCGCCAATTCAGTCCTGTTGATAAAGATAAGCAGGCTATGTGATCATGGCTACCGGATACCTGTGGGATTCCACAAGTCTGGTGGATGAGATGTGACCCACACATAACTCGGGTTGAACAGTATCAGAAAAGTACGATTTGAACCACTCTAGTTTCTCGTCTCTGCCAGGTCAATCGTTTTCCAAATTGTTTAAGTAGGATATGGTGTAGATAAATAGTACAGAATCCTGGTGATAGCTCTAGCTGGACCAGTTGGAGTAGTGGCATTCCGGTCATCGGTAATGTACAGAATATCACTGATTTAAAGGAGGAGAGAAGTTACAGCGGAATTCTGTCGCTTAAATCTAGACTGAAGTTTTACGACGATTTTTTTGTTCCATGCAAGCTACAAGCTGATACGCAACAATCGTCTAGATAATTTCTGAGAAAAAAAACAGGTCAACTTGGTGATAGCTTTATAGGGCCTGCGAATCTCATCCAGGCTTTATGAATATTGGTCGAACGAAGGCCAATTTGAAAGAACTCGGGAAAAACCCGTTATCCAGATAGCATTAACAAGCTGAATTATGGCAGGACTAAGTTTTTTTCGATGGTGAAGACCCGAGAGAAGATGCTATCAGGTCTTAAGGAGGCGAGCTATTTTACTCGACTTAATTAAGGCTGCTATATTCTATGAAGAAAGCTCAGAAAATTCCTTAAGAAGGTCAATGCTTGTGACTTATCAATTGCTTTAGACCTAAGTGCTTTATTGAGGTATAAATACGTTTAATGTTTCAACGAAGAAGGTCAACAACGTAGTAGCTGAGCTGTTTGTATCTTGAAAGTGAGACCTCTCAGAGTTAGCAGAAAATTGTTCGCGGTCTCGTAAATTTTTTTTCTGTTTGACTGGCAGTACTTGGATCTGACTGACGAACCAGTATTAGCTCACCTCTGCAGCTTACTAATTTCATTACGTTTGTAAACATTGAGACGGCCGAAACCGATGCTGCATTATGTATATGGCTCATGTTTACTGCAGCATTGTTGACTGCTTGCTTTTCAAAATTACCGGAAGTGCTCTCATTGGTTTGGAGAGAGCTAGGCACGCTCTGGAACTCGGCAAGTTAGTCGAATTTGAGACTGACCTAATAAGGCATCTCCTCGTTGAGTGTACCATATTGGCTAATGCAGATACATTGAAGCGCATTTACATGGTGAGCTTGCTTTCTTCCGGGTTCTGCACTAGTCAAGTCTTTGGTGAATGCGTCACCACGACTGGGTCCAATACTTAGGGAAGACTAAAACGAAGACACAGCAGCCAAACGTGGTACCACTTTTTCGCCAAGACTGGCTGGACCAAAATAGGGACCAATTTTAGTCACCCTCATTGGCGCACGTTTTTCATTGCTGATTTGAACGTCACGATGGACTAATTTAAAACCATTGAAGCATTCCATGAGAGTTTCTGTTTTTTGACACATTTCCAGCTCATCATATAAGAATCAGATAGCGAGGCGGCGGGCGAATAACTTAATTGTTGAAGGTTTAATTTCACCCGAATGTGTATTGCCTTCTGCCGTTTACTAGCTCCCTAACAAAAGCCATTTACAAAGATCACTTCGGGGTGGAGAAAGTAGGAAGCAAGATTTAGAGGAAGGCTGAGCATTTACAATTTCTGGAACGAGTAAGACAGAACTAGATATGAAGTAGGACAAAAGCAGGACAGAATCAAGACTCGCCATGTAAATGCAGCTTTATGCAGTCGTCATGCTCTTAAGGAATGGGGATCAAGGAAAAGCACTGCAGCTGACAGGCCGCCAAAACCTGCATGCTAAGTAGCCACTGTTTTCTTCGCCAGCCTTACCCTTCCTTCTATTAGACGAGCTGCCGGGCTCAGGGTCAGGGAACAAGCTCCTACCTTGACCATTTCACCGAAGCCGACCCGAAATTCCTGCTTCAGTCCGTTCATGTTCTCACTACTTCGGATCTGTATTATTTCTTTATGCAGCAGAGTCTATCGCTCATAAGCACCTGCTTCTGAGGCTTTTTTGGATGTATAACTACAAAGGCTGGCAGCTGACACTCATTGGAGCCAGCATCATACCTATTAGTGAGCTTGCAACAGATAACCTGCAAGATCGGTATGATCCATAAGCGAGAAGGCGATACCTCGGCCGCCTTTAAGAAGCTCTTTACTAGTTCTGTTGTGGAACGCTGGTTGCCAGACAGCTTATTATGCGAGCTTATTAAGCTCACTGAATTTTTCACGGTGCTTGAATAGCCACGGTAATGTTGATCTCACTGAGAATTAATCTTGGCAGCCCGTAACTGCATTGCATGAATGAACTACGAGTTCAGTAGTGCTTATACGGTAGAACTGTCGATCTTCACCTTGGACCGACCCTCCAGGCTTCTGATGCTAAAGATAGATGCAGTGCAATTTAAGCTGTCACTGAAATCCGGCCAACTCACCGACCAGACAGTTTCCCGGATCATGTAACGAAGTGCATTTTGGTACTGAGCCCAGCGAATCTGGTCAATCAAATATAGATATTCCCATGGTTAAAAATGATCTCTTTTGAAAATCTTTCTGCTCTTATTCGTGTACAGTCGCACTTCAACGAATCTTTTCCAAAATGTGCTGATTACGGAAAATCTGGGTTCTTGCAAATTAATATGCCAAAGTGTAAATAGTCTTTTATGAGAGAATCTCCAATTATGAAATTTTCACTGGTCTCTTCTTCAAAATGCAGAGATTTAAAAATCAGCCATTAAAAGATTTTACTGTGCAGAAAGATATTTTACGCTTTCCGAATAAGATGTCATACCAAAAGCTCAAAAAAGATACGATAGTTTTGCTAGAGGATAAAGCATTAATGGTAGATTTTGTAAATAGATAAAAGATATTCATCGCTTGTCTCATTATTCTCGACTCCTTGTGCCCTTTGGTTTCACTAATTCAACCAGTAATATATCTGGGCTTTTAATATTACATAGCAAAAACTATCGTTTAAACTTCTGGGTGCATTTCTAAAGTGCTCTAGTGCAAACTGCTGTTTGAGATTTTCAGTTCGTTTATCTTCTTTCAGTACACCATTTTAAATTTAACATGCCAATAAAAATTTGGATGTGCAGGGCGGGCTTTAATTTAAATTCACCTGTCAGAATATGCTCCGTATGCTATCTAAACGTAGAAATTTGAAAGAAATAGTGCACACGTTGCATAATCGATAACCATGGTGATTAGTTCTCAACCTTAGACAAATATTGCAAAATTAGGAATTACTAACATAATACATCAGCGTATGCGTCTCTTAATAACAACTTTAATTACATTAAAAACAATGTCAATCGGTCAGTTATAAAATTTCCAGTATCCGTGTAAGTACAGACAAATATTTCAAAAGGAAAGAAAAAATGCTTGACGGAAAGTTAAAATGTGTAGGTCCTTTTTCAATGCCGTCACGTTAAATGATGAATTTAGTAGATTGTGAGTTACTGGATTGGGAAACAGCCAAAAATTACAAACTAAACGCACTGTAACAAAGATATTCCAGTTTGACTGGAGGCACAATTATGCGACTTAAGTCACGCGACATTATAGCACAACGCGATGCCTGGTGAGGAAACATCATCAATTTATAGACAGGTTCAAGAAATTGAAAATAGCTTAAAATGGGTTAAATGACCTCGACGTCGATAAGTGGAATGAGTGCACATTCTGTGTGACCTACAAGTAGTAAGCTGTAGAAGTTTTTACATGCTGCAGAAAAAGTAAAAAAAGCTAGTAGCAATGCATGAGCGCCAGATCTCTTTCTAGATTCTTTGCTGATGCTGGAAAGAACGCTGCCGCAACTTATGAGATTGCGCTTTTCACTTTTTGAGTAGCCAAAGTTTGCTAACAAGCTTTAGTTTGTTAAATATTATACTTCGATCAAAAACGCTTGCCGTTATTGAAGTTCAAATGTCAAAATTGTGCGCTGTAGCCGACTTACAGAGAGTTTGAAATGGTGGAGTGCAGGAAAAGGAGGAACAAAACTGCAGCTGCTTTTCATCTGCATCTAACGAAACGCCTAAATTGTGCACGGCACTTACGAAGGCATCGTACCTACGTGGGCACAAAAAACGTTTTATCAGCTTTACAGGTTATTACGAGACCGAAAATCCGGCCCTCATTACAGGGCTTCTCAAAATTAGAGGAGCGAGAGTAAATAAAAAGGATCCATCGCTTTTAACTTAGTAGAGGTTTAGGGTCAAGTTTGATGGCTAATGTTCAACTGTCTGCACCGTTGCGTTACCAAAACTTCTACATGATCCTGCAGTATACCCTATGGAGTCCAATTATTTCAGATCGAATAGCTTCAAGTACTATCCTTGCTGCAGCTGCTTGAGTCATCCAGTCGCATGGCGAAATCAATTTATAAAGACTAAAGTCGGAAATACTGCAGGCATGCGGTGGTAGCTATAAATCTGAGCATATCCATTTATTGAGCCTCAGCTTATTTTGAAAGGTACTCAGGTGAAGATTGCATCAAAGCTGCAAGCAAGCTAGGGTTAAATTCTCTATAATCGGCTACAATGCTTTACCTTCACCAATTTTATCCATCTTAGACAATATTAAAGTCTTTTGCAACCCCGGTCAATCTTGAAAAGAAAAAAGAGCGTAGGTTGCAGGCTTAGAGGCAATCTATTAGCTATACATATAGCTTAGCGATATTTAAATGAGCCTCTAAAGGTTTACTTAAGTGCAACTACGTATTGGATGAAGTGTCCACCGCTGGTGTATCGGTCGGGCTACCTAAACAGATTCTCGGCATGATGCTAAGATCCAGATTGGGCTGATATTGGTCTGGGGTCAATATTTAAAGTGATCCAGCATAATGAAAAGGCTTCTCAGCTGCCAATTAACTATCTGCTCCAAGAAAGCTACTGATAAAGCCGAGCTGGTTTGGTCTAGCAGTTAAGGTGCTCGCCCTGACCAAGGTCTGACTGAGGTCGTGGGCTCGAGCCCCGAGGCATATGTGAAGCGCCTGAATAGAGATTAAGTTCTTTTGTGGCGCTATATAAATATAAATAAGTTATATTTAATATTTAATAAAGAGCAGGAAAAGTGTCTCAGCTACCGTATAGAAGGTGCCTTGTAATGTAATGCAATTTACCACCGTCTGTAACTCCACAAAGCCATAAAAACTAAGTGGGTGTTTACGCCGGAGAGTTTTTTATAGAGTGCTGCCAGCCTAAGCTGCTTTCGGTACGCATTCGATAGCCGAAATACTTCACCTCACGCAACAAAGAGAATTTGGAAAGCATTCCAGATTCAGGAGTGCGGTTGAGGTAGTGAGTAACACGGAAGTAGCAGCTCGGGACCACTGAAAAGGATGAGCCATAGTCGGCAGCAGGAGAGTAGTTGTCGTTGCGTAAGAATTGTGGAGGCGATTTCCACAGTTTAAAACCCGCAGAGCTAAAGCTTCTGTCGCAAACAGTCTTTAAGCAGAGGAAAGGAACAGCTAATGCATTACCCATACAGAACTTCAGGGCTCGAAGAAGCTGAAACTGGTACAGCAGTTCATGTAGGTATGGAAGAGCCAAGCCATGGCGGGCCTTGTGGGTCAGTGTAAAAACTTTGCTCTATATCCGTTGCTCAACCGGCAGCCATCCTACCTCTTTTTAAAAGGGGACTCGTGGTCAAACCTCTGGGATTTGAAAACTACCCCTGCAGCCATATTCGTAGCCAGCTGCAGAGGTCTAGTTGCTTCTTTGGTAGCCCAGCCAAATAGGAATTACAATAATCAAGCCAAGACAGAACTAAGAAGCCAGTTACATCGTTTGCAAGCCACTGTGGACGACAGCTCATAATCTTAGATAGGGATCGGACGTGATGGCAAGCTGTAGAAGCAGTCTTGAGAATGAAAATTTTTCAATTTAGGCAGCAGTCAAAAACGTCACCCCAATTTCGAGCACATGGTGATAGGCGCACGACAGCATCACCTACTAGAAGACCGAAGCATTTTAATCCAGCCAAGCACTAGGGGTGTCCCATGAGCAGCAGTTTGGTTTTATCTTCATTTAGTTTCAAGAAGCTTTCCGATATCCAGGATCTGATATCGGCAAGGCAAGCATTCAGTTATCAGTTACCACAGCTGATTCCGACGGTTTGAATGACAAATACAACTGAGTATCGTCAGCATGAAAGTGATATCATATTCCATGGGCCTTAATCGCTTTGGTTGATATACGTGTCTTGATTGACGGCCTGGGTCTCAATAAGCTCAACAGCTGCCCATACGCAATCGCATTGTATATGTGGTTTGGTTTTCTAGGCTTATGTACAGCACACGGTACTGGCTTGACTTATCAGATTTAATTTGCATAGATTAACTAATAGGTATTTTCAGGATCTTTTGAAAGTATTTTAAGCTTTTTAAAAAAAGGAGGCAATCGGTTTGACTTGTCACGCAAAGAAAGACAAGTTCTAAAATGTAGCGAATATAAGATATTAGCTATGAGAAGTAATCGGTATTTCGACGATGTAGCGTTCTCGATACTTTTCTGGACCCTCGAGCCCCCTATAACTCGCAATTCAAAAAAGTATCCCTACAAAGTCACATGAGTCATCTCTAAAACACTCTACAATAACTTTTCTAGCTCCTTACTATTGCATTGCCGTATTTTGGTTCAAATGCGTAGTCTTGAGTTTCTAAAGTGATGCCCCTTCAACGTTTTTCAGTAACCGGCCTTTACTTGAAAAAATTGAAACATTTCTGCACTTTATTCCATGACTTATCAATATATAATGTACTGTCTTTTCAACATTATTGAAGTGTCTAGAAAGAATATTAGTTCCCGTATAGCACTATTTAAGTATTTCATTACTTTTATCCTAATTTATACGTCCCTATTAATTAAAGTGAGAGGTTTCGCCCTTCAGTCTCTCAGAAGATGGTGCACTTCTGTCATGCGGCATATGTACAGTATTGTGTTTCTACTGTGACTCAGCGAAGTGAGTCCACAGGCTCTAGTATATATATATATATATATATATATTAGTGTATAGTATCGTAAGATAAGCAGATCTATATCAAGGTGGTTTAAATATGCTACATGGCTCTAGCCCACAACCCCTCGGTATTCCTAGGTGAGCACAATAACTCAGGACATAGCCAAGAACTTATAATCCAAGCGGTCCTTACTGAGCTTAAATGTAAGCTGGTAAGGGGGTGATAATAATAATAATAAACCTGATAAAGCGCCCTCAGAGAATTCGATCTCTCTCTAGGCGCTTTTCACTTGCTGCAAAGGAAACACGATCGAATGGTGAGTGGTATCATCCTTGATAAACAACGAGAATAACATGATTAGGGGTTACATGCACAGGGTCCGTATGCAACAGTGTCAGCACGCATACGCACATAAAGGATGAATCACAGGAAAATTCTAAACGCTGTAAAAAATAGGTGCGTTTTTAACTTCTTTTTAAATGAGGATACTTCTTGCTGGACATAGCATAAGCTGGTTGATTATCTTACGAAGTCTTTAAATGCAAAAGAAAAAACGCCTGCTCTGTATGCACTATAATTAATTAATACAAAAACATTGTCCGTGACGTCTTTAAATATTCAAATAAATGAATGTGCTGAGGAATGAGATGGAGGAACTCTCTGCAGATGGTTTCCTCTTCCCCTTGCTGCAATTGTCAATTGGTTAACCAAAATTTTAGGTTAAACCTCTGCCAAAAACTACTCCTGTGGTTTCTTGCTATTGGCAAAATCTGGTAGCACATCAAAATTTCAAGCAAAATTCCAAAGCATCAGGTACACATGAACTAAGGGTTTAGGCTGAAATTCTTTCACTTAGCGAGACTCCTGGGAAGTACGGAATAATAGTATACGTTAACTGATTGCCGTGCCTGCCACGCCATGAAGCTCGCAGTTGAACCGTAAACTTCAAGCAAATTTGTCCTTTTAAGCCACACACGACACACGAAAGAGTGTTCACGTGCTATATTCAGAAATATATTAGCTTTTTTGAAGCGAAACTTATGTAATTTGGATGCTATCAAACTAAATGGGAAGCTCAGCAGAAAATAGCTAAACCATAAGCATCACAGTAGCCACATCTCACTAACTCATAAGAACAGTGCTTTCTGTTCCAAAATGCAACTTAGTCTAAGTCTGAGCTACAAGGAAAAGGGCTTCAACGATATTGACGATTACCTCCTGCAATTAATGAGCACGTCGATTCGGAACATTGCTGGCAACTTAATTAGATAAGTACATCATAATTCTGTAGAGAAAAAAGAGATTGCAAATGGTCATTAACTCGTGGCAGCTGGGTGACGACTTGAAAAAAGAGCAGCCGTTGATGCCTGGTAGCTATTCCAAGACTCTATCATTGTCCTTATGTCCTCTGCAGAAAATTCGGTATTTTTGCTGGTAAGTGCAGTCATAGTCATGAAGTTGCGAAAAAAATAAAAAGCTTATCTGTGTACCTACACCAGGTTACCCTTTAAGCTATTCCAAACTGACTTCTCATTCGATGAGCACAAGGCCGTATCTGAAAGTCAGTTATACTTGCAGGCTTATTTTGAAATGCCCTTCGCCTAACGCTGAAATTTTCTGTAGCCTCTAAAATAGTCACAAATATCTGTAATACCGGCGAGAAGTCTTGCGAGTTGTGATGGCGCACTACGTAAGGTGGTTGCTTTTTACGGATCTACGTCCGAGGATGTGGGTTCGAATCCTGCATTGGGCGATCCTTGAATGCCACTGCAAGCGGTGGTGATAGCATTAGAAATATCTTCCGTTTCTATACAAAGAAGCTATCAAATCAGCTAGCATATTATTTATATATGTTTAGAACAATTTAAAATATTAAAGTTAAAAATACCCAGACGGTAAAAATTTGAAGACACTAGCGAAAAAAATAAACAAAAGCCTTCAGACTCATGTTGCCACTCGCATTACAATAAACAAACCCTTGACATTCGGCATTCGTCATTAACAAGAGTCCTATATTTAATGAAGCGCAAATTTTGGGTTGCATATTAAAAATGACATAGTAGGTGGCTGAAAAAACTCCTTAAGGTATAATCGTCTCCTGACACCAAGCGCTGCTAGTGTTTCTTGTCCATTTCAGAATTCTCTTCCGAAAACCGAAGCTTTTGCGAAAGAATTCTACGGAAACCAATATAGCTAAGAGCTGTGTAAAGCCTATTTGTTTGTTGTTTGACCGGAGCGCGAAAGAAATTACGTGCCCATGGGCATCATCTACCACTTCGGGCTGGCTTTGCCGTGCTAGCGGCGGCGTTAGACTCGCCGGCTGCAATATCTTGCTTAGTAGTTATGATCTTAGAACCTACTACCGCTTTGCTGTCGTCTTTCGATGCAGCACTAGATTTATCTCTGCTGCTAAGATCAGTGAATTATTCATTAACAAAAGAAAACAAAAACAAAAGAAAAACAATAAAAAAAGAAAAGCGCAACGCGGCCGACGCGGGGAGCCGCAACCTGAGATACGGCCTGCTTAGCGGTAGCATATTATTCATTTCGTTTGTTTTTTCAAGCATGATTTTACCTACCTTTCAATTGCATTTCACTTTACAGCAAATGTAAAGCGCCTAGAGAGAGAGATTAAGTTCTCTGAGGGCACTTTATCAAGTGAATTATTATTATTATTAGCTGCCAGCTGAGTACCCGCTCGCTTGATATTCCATGCATTGTCTGGAGCCGCTCCGAGCGTTCTCCCGTAAGCGTTATTTTAAATCTCTCTAACTTAGTAATTATCGGGCTTGCTACAACTCCGGCGGCTCAACTTAACCCCTGTTTTTGTAATCCTCGCTCAATGTGCAATCAATCGCCCAATAATAAGTGATCTTATTTCTAAAAAAGGCATCGACCTGCTCGCATTGGCTGAAATTTGGCTAAAATTGATTGGTAAACTTCCCGAAAATTAAAGACGCAACCCCGACTGATGTCTTCCTCTTTCACACCACAAGATCAATCAGAGCTGATAGTGGAGTCACTCTTATCACGCGCTCGACATTAAATTTCAAGCCGTATACAGTAACCCTGGAGTAGTCTTTCGAATTTATTGTGTTTAGTTCATGCGACAACAAGCTACCGACGGTCGCAGTAGTCTATCGCCCACCAAATACCAAGTCCTCTTTAACTCAGATTTCTCTGATCTCATTGCAATTCAGTGTGCTAGAAATCGATCTTTCCTCATTATGGAACATTCCAGAATTTATTATGATAACTTATCTGACCCCTTCAGCACTCAATTTGGTGTACTGACTGAATAATTGTCTCTTGTGGCTGATGTGAATGGCTCTACTTACATCAAGGGTCACACACTTGACCAAATTTTCTCATACAGTCGTACTACACCATGACCAATTATCAAGAAATTCGGCTCTTCTGACCACGCACAAATCTCATTCAGTATAAAATTTATGATCTCACTCTCCTTATAAAAAAATTAACTCTGAATTGCGAAACTTTGACTATTCAAATCGACGCTACGGACAGAATTCACAGTATCAGCACACGAAAGCTCACAAAGAACGAATAGCATGGACACGGTAAATGTGGGGGTAAATAGATATAGTGGTATCTCAGCTTACGATTGTATCGACGTGCGAGCGTTTCGAGATACAAGCTGTCTCTTCGCCGATGCTTTGCTTTTGAGTTGCCAGCTAAAATTTGGTTTAAGAGCCAGCTTCAGATACTCCGCCGCTAGTTGCCGCAGCGAACCTCACGCTGCATGCGGTTACTCAGGCCAATAAGGGTAGGGCAATGAACGACGTTCGATTGCAAGACCCTGACCTACGACCCTGGTGTGACACCAAGCGCAGGCCTGTTGGTTTGCTCCCAGAGAGACTCGAGCTAGCAGTCGTGGTGCTTGGACGCACATGATCGCCAGACTCCGGAGCTAAATCCGACAACGGCAGGAACAGCTAAGTAAGTACTGTACTCTATTTAGGCTGTATCGTTGTGTGAGAGTTCGTCGCACAACTGATAACAATAGGCGCGTCCGCGTAAAGGCCCTGCCAATAAACTGAAAGCGAGGAAAGCCCGGCAAAAAGGGGCAAAGATCGGCGAATAAGATTCAGATATTCACTTCAGCTATTTTCTTTAAGTCTATTAGCGTCTTAAAGTCCGTCTGATCTGCAAGTTTCTCCTATACTTTAGGATTAATAAAACTGTTTACTGCCAGACACTCTATTGTATTGTTTTTAAAATGATATTTGTTATTTATGAGTACATTTTTAATTTAAAATCACGTGACAAAAATCACAGTGTTTTTTGGGGCTCGGGAGTGGATTAATGGAATTTCAATTCATTTTAATTTAGAAAATAGATTTGACAGACGAGTAATTTGAGTTACGAGCTCCGGCATAGAGCAAAGTTAGCCCGTATGCGGATGTACCACTGTATAGGTAAAAACCTCCTGGGTACATAAGCTAAACGACCTGCAAGCAGGGAACTTGCAAATTCGAGATGTGGTCTTACACATGTCTTGACTTATTTTGGATACAATACCTCTATCTGAGCCAGCACGAGCATATGCAATAGTATGGGTCTGAATGTCAGTAGACTTGACTTTGGGGCTGCAGTGATCGTCTAGGAATGGTTCGCTTTAGATCTGGACAGCTAACTTTTATGTAGACGCTACTGAAGATATGTTGACAGGGTGAGTTTGAGCCTTAAATTGTTTAAGAATTTAGTAGCAATATATTTTGTAGTAATGAATACGTTAATTTTGAGTCGAAAGATATTAAGTTCTCCGAGGGCCCTATACTAACGGGTTATTATTTTCAATAACGTCATTCAAAATGAAGATGTTTGGTGAAAGCAAGCATAAATGTAAGGAATACATTCAGCAAGATCTTGCAGACACTTTGAAGTGCCGGAAGGCTATGAGGGATCAAAGCATAGATGCAGTTGTGTGTCATCATAGCGAAAGTGAAAGCCCAGCTTGTACATAGTGATAACATTTGACTGAGGGAGAGAAAGCACAAACTATTGAACTGCCCATTTTCGTAGTAAACTTGAATACAATTGTTTTACTGAAACCACTGCTCTGAAGTCTCCCAACGAGATAAGAACTAAGCCGCTGCAGTGCAGAGCTAATTATACCAAGGCGAGACGAGAGGCTCTCGAGAAGGACTTAGTAATCAACCTAATGAAGAAGTTGGAATATGGAGCTAAACTGGCTGTGAGACTGTACTAAAGTCTACATTTCCGATAGGTTAGTTATGGAAACAAATCGATGCTTACTCTGTGGAGTAATTACAGTTAAAATCACACTAAACTGTATTTATATGCTAGGATTAAAGTTAACATTGGAGTTTAGCTCGTCTGCTACTGTTCATTCTAGTCTCATTAATGTTAGGGACAGTACGAAGATTGAGGGAAAATTGCTTAAGTTCTCTTGGACTCATTGTTTATCTCGTACTATGAGATCTAAAGACAGCTTTTTAGAAAGTTGTCGGGACATTGCATAATAACAGAGCCACATTTATTCAGGTTAGTTTCGCATTGCAGCACAAAGTCTATAAAATAAGCAGCCAGGACTGTGGGAATAGGGTTTAGAGGGTGACTAGTCTTTTTTGACTCGGTAATGAACTTCACGGTGACGTAGCTCACGGTAAGCTTAAATGCAGAAGCTGAGGGGCTACAAGGGAAATTGTGGGTTAGGAATCCAGTGAAGATTTTACAGAGGGAAAGTAGTAGAATGGGTATACAGCTACATTATGGATGGACTCCCTCATCTTGTCTTTCTTTCTGATAAAGAAGCTAAAGATGTGATATGTTAGATAATTGCAAGAAACCTCTTGTAAAGAGCTTCCAGGGTGCGATTTAGGATTGGGTTGATTGCTTGATAGTCATTTTAGGATTTTGCATCTGAACTTAAGTTATTTCTTTCAGTTGCTAGAATTGGTCTTTACTAAAATGCAAAACGTGTTGTATATATTTAAATAAAAATAAATAAACATATATATACATAAATATATATATATGTACAGAACAATTTAAATATATATATATTTATATATGTATAGTGATTGTCGTTTGCTCGTTGATGGGAGATGGAGCGTGATATTTCGCTTGCATTCTCAAGCTTTCGCCTAGTAGTTGTAACAAGTTTATTGTCTGAGGCAAAAAATTGACCATCAGGGTGCAGGCTCACACTGTGCGGAGTCACAGCAGCAAACTGGTAAATAACGTCAGGTTGTGCTGGTTCACACAGTCTTGTTGTAGAAGCTAACCAGTGAGGATAGGCTGGAAGTATGATGGAGCCACAGGGGCTAGGGAGATATCTATGCATGGGCAGCATCGATTTAAAGGGTCTTAAAGATGCGTGGTGTAGAAATGAGACCGATTATGGACACCGGCACAAAAGGCAGACTGAATGAGATTTGCATGAGGTTACATGTGCAGGATGAATTAGCAATTTAAAGCAATAGCGAACGATCGTGGGACATTTTTATCGAGCGTGAGACTTTAGTTGGCTCGTGGATTCATGCCCAAGAGCCACAGGACACAACGAGTCTATTTACTGGAATTCAAAAATCTGCACTGAAAACGTCAAACAAGTGATTTTATTTAATTTTAAAATCAAATAACAAAAAAAGAACGATTACTACAGTTGGATCAGATACAAATGAAAGTAAGGAGTCCATAACTGAAATGCTATATAATGCTGCTATAACGGGTAAACGGATGCATGCATACAATATATCTGCAATTATATGGTCATTTATTAGTAGCAAAATATATTGTAATGACTATGAAAAGGAAGGTAATTGGTTCACGTTGGCTGATTTTCTCTTTCATGGTTTTATTTTGCATACCCGGCAGAAGCACCCTTCTTGATTAGAATGGGAAGTAGCCTGTCAAATAAACTTCAGAAAGTATAACCAATGCCAACTCAGGTTACAGGCCTAAAATTGAATGCAATTAAAAATAATTTATAATATATTGGCATAGTACTATCGGCAAACTTAAACTCTCTCTACATACTTTACATATCAGCAGGCAAATATGGTTAGTGGCAGCATGCACTGTGTCAGCAAGCATCAGGACATAAAGGACGAATCATACGGACTCACAAAATGCTGTGCTACATGTATGTGTATTTAGCTTCTTTTTAAATGTCATGGATTCAGAGCATTTTTTGAGGCCGGGTGGGAGTGAATTTCAGATTGTGGGAGCATACGGACTAGTTGTATGGTCTCCAAAGGATTTGTGGTTCGTACGAGGTATAGGTATTCGATTAGATTTAGAAAAGCGTGTGGTAAGAGGCTTAGACCGATGAGGGAATAGATCTGGTACGTATTCTACAGCCAAAGAATTAAGGGACCTAAACGTGACTTATGGAATATTAGGAAGTCGGCGAGAACTACTGTAAGGTAGAAATCGGAGCTAACGACAGACGAATAAAGATGCAAAGCTTGCACCAACTGTAGGCGCCTGATTGTATCGGCCGGTAGACCGGTAAGCAAAGCATTACACAAGTAAATCGTGACGTCACACATACATATCAATTTAATATCCATGTCAAAACAAGCCAAACGTTTACCAATGGTATCTTTCTGGAAGTAGGTAGACTTGACTGTGAAGCTTACGTAGTCGTCTATCGAAAGGTCACCTTAGAACAGAATACTAAGATTTCGTTGGAATCTAGCAAGAAATAAAAAATTATATAAAATAAAATAAAACTAACTTGCAAGTTATGGGCAAACCGAGTGAGATTCAGAAATTGGAAAGCCTGACGCTCAAATTGGCTCTGCCACATATCTCCTGTTGAATCAGCTCGAAATCTAGGTGTCATGTTCCAAAGTGACCTCTCGTTAGACGACCACACCAGCTCTACAGTCAAATCTGCCTACTTTCAGCTACATGAGATTGCTCAAATTCGGGCTTGCTTAGATAAGGATACCACTTCGAAGTTGGTCCATGCATTCGTAAGCGAAATCATGTTGTTCGCTTTCAGCTTCTTTTGCAAATAATGTAACTATGTGTCATTGCGTCGTCTTTTCTAAAGATGCACTTGCACACTCAGCTTTGCATGGCACCCTGTAGTGAACTGGTGCTCAGCTAAATATAATCAGTATAATTTATTGCATATGATGAATAAGGTTTCTCATAAAAACGATCTCGAGTTATTTCCTCGTGCATGCTTTTGAATACTGCTTTGTGATTCATGTGATTTCTCTATTCCTAGTGCTATAAATAGGCAGAAGGGCTCTAGCCAGCAAGCAGTCTTTAAGTGCGGATCAGCTATTTTAGTGAGTGCGATGATAAGAGCATGCGAAAATATTTTCGCAATTGGTTAGTGATTTGCGTGGGTGCTTGGCGAATACGTACATGTGGTTGAGTGCTTTGTTTATGTTACGTCATAACAAAGAGAACGCAGACGACAGATATGTCGGACCAGTTACATTACTTCGTCGATATGCTGCCGATGATATTGAATGAATCGCATAATTGGTGCCTGAGTACGACTATTGTGTGTCAACATCAAATGAACTTCAAAAGAAATTCAAGGACGACAGCAGCTGGCAACAGGAACGAGCAATTATGAAAAGCTCCTATTTACGGTTACAGTTATGCAAAGCTCCAAGTTACAGTTTTCCAGCCCTCACTTACATAGGACCTTCAGAAAACGTATCACTGGATGAGATGGACTTGCGGTCTTGAGATATATGAATGTTCGAGTGGCGTTTCCTATGTGGCATCTTTAAACTAAGCAAACTTCTCAACACATTAGTATTTATCAGATTATCAATGAATTGCAGTTGCTCTTCAATCATCAAGAACCAGAAATGGTTCCGTCAATCAGTTGTATGTCTTCTTTTTTCTTCATCGGCCTTATCGTCTGAGTTTGGCACTGCCAGGCATCATTTCATACAAAATTCAAAACCAATTCCTGTCCTGTAGCTTTTACTTTTATTGATAACCATGAACACCTATGTGTTCGCATTCTTAAGCTGAGAGATTGCTGTTAAAACGATTATGGCAACAGTTTCCAAAAAAGCTAAATGTAGATCGTCTTTGTTTCAAGCTAGAAACCTGTCAGTTCATGGAAGCTTGACACGCTGGGCAACACCTGCTGCTCAGTGACTGGTTTTTCCGTACAGCGCTTCAGCTGCCCAGCCGGGTAAAGGACTGAGGAGATGTGGTAGTCTCTATAATTTTAAGTGCAAAGATAGCGCCACTTATTCCTAGTTTGGTTATGAATCATGATAGAAAATTTTACGAAAGTGGAAGAAATTGTCATAGCTAAAAACTTTACTTGTTTGCAGGTGTGCACCTGCTATAGTGCAAGAACACGGAAAAAGTTCTTGCAATTCAATTATTGCATTGCTTAAGCAAACTTCGATGGATTAGGCAAACAATAATTGTATTTGGCAATTTCATCCTACTTATTTTTAATTAAATGCTTGCTCCAATTGAAAGTAATAGTTTCATACCACAAACAATTAGTTCAGTCTGATTTACAGTGCATATATATTACCTATAACTATGGACCTGCTTTTTGAGCACCTGAACTGTACTAATTACTCTAAAAAGTATGGCTATACATACGTTCATGTGTTTTCTTCTGCATGGTTGTGTAAATGAACAAATATGAAAAGCCCTCTGAAAGTTAAAATTATGATAATAATGCTGACAAGCTATAAAAGGGGTAGCCACCAGTAGCTCAACTTGTAGGCTTGTGCTCCAACCTAATTGGACTGACGCTGATAGCTCTTCAGATGCATGCTCTGAATTTTCCCATTTCAAAGTTTCATTATAGCCACGAATCCATACCTAATCCAATTGATTGGCAGTATGTCCACTTTAAAATCCCCATTGTATTCTTTAAATGTTCAAAACATTTTTAGTTTTCTCCTACTTTAAAGATGTCAGACAAGTATAACCAGAATACACCGGATTCACCAGTATCACTATGTGTGCACTCATCGGCCTCAAAATAAGGACTTAGTAAATGACTTACAGCCAATGCATAATTTTTTATAATAATGATAATATTGCACTTGATAAAGCGCCCTCAGAGAACTCCACTTCTCTCTAGGCGCTTTACATTTGCTGCAAAGGGGCATGAAATTGAATGGTGAGTAAAATCATGCTTGAGAAACAAACAAAATGAATAACATGAATAAACGTCTTGAGCATCCTCGGTTAAAAACCAGTCTACAATATTTTCTTGCAGAATTACTAACGAAGAACTGTTCCACACTAATTCAATATAGTTGTTTCTTGCTAAGGTTTAATAAATGGTAAAATTATTAAATGGTAATGTTTGTTCAAGAGCTCATCAGCTGAATTATTCCTTCGTATTCGAATTTTGAGCTTCAAATTGGCAGGTTAGGTTGAAAAATCTATACACACACTCGCACCCATACACACGCCCAAAACGAAACACGCACAGATATATGTGTGTGCGTGTGTCCGTTCATGGGCTACTTGTAGAATGCTTCAATAAACACTTCCACAACAAAATTAGCGAAGTAGACATTAGATGGTCAATAATAAGAGACAAAAACTGATATCTTCTTGGCTCAGTATATAAGCAGATCTCCTGAGTAAATTTAGTCGAATCTTAGTTATAAATATCAAGTTAAAAATATTCAGGGCGTTGGTTTTGGTTTTATTACCAAGGTTAATCAAACTTTGCCATACAGCCGTACTTCATTGAATCTGAATTCTTACTGGATATTTCCGCATGTGACTAGTCGGGTAAAGTTACTGCTGAGCGACGGTGCCAAAACTATTTTTTCTTTTTTTATTAGAGATGAGGTCAAACACATTCTTTTGATAGCGTAGTTATGTTGACGTCGTGCAATTCACAAAACATATACGTTCGTCTGCTTCTGTCGTCTACTGTACCGGAACGCTGTGCTCTGATTCGTTAGCGTTGTTGGTAATGCCTAGCTGGGCTCAGATTGACTAGCCGGTGGTCGGAAGGGCCACCCAGCCTAGTACTGGCAGTTAACATTTAGTTGCCGTTATGGCCACAGGCTGGGGTGTGCATAATCGAAGCCACATGCCCACCAAATCCGGAGATCAATCTATGGCACATTCTCCACTTTTTTGCAGCAAGAAGGCTAAATAGTAAGGACATCGTACCCATAGCCTTCCGGTCCTCTCCCTTAATTAAGAGGCTAAGTAATAATAATATTGCACTTGATAAAGCGCCCTCAGGGAACTTAATCTCTTTCTAGGCGCTTTACATTTAAGGGCTGCTCGGAGGAGGCAGGTGACCAAACGGCCTGTGCAAACAAGCAGGCTGGTTTTGACATTTGCTTTCACATGTCGCCAGCCCACATATTTCTCCACGGCTGGCGCCTCGCAGGCCCGCTCAGTCTCGTAGCCCATGGGTGTATCCCACACCACTACCACTTCACAAGCCACCATCGTGACTCAGGTCGTCACCGCCGAGCCTACAGTGGCCAAGTCTCCAGGCGCTGCCACAGTGTCTTTGAGCACTGCCGCGTTTCCAAACTGTACTGCATCCAAAACCTACAATGCATCTCCAATCTGTACCTCGTCTCCAGCCTTTGCTGTGTGGCAGCCCACCAGCATCTCCGATGAGTCTCCGACCTTGCCACGTCTGTGACCTTTGCCACGTCTCTGACCTGCCTCTCATCACAACCCACTGGCTCGTCAAAGACCAACGTCAATTTCATGGCTTTCGCTGCCTCTCAGGTCGTTGCCTCATTGCACACCGTCGACGAATGGCAAACTGTCGCAGCCTGGATAGCGGTCGCCTGTGCCCCACGGTGGCATCCTGGAAAACCATTGTCGCTCAGCATACCTTCGGCGATTGCTGATGCTGCATCTGGTTCCGTCTGTCGCCGCCCTCTCTTCGACAATCGTTTACTAACTCAGCGCTCAGCAGCCACTCTTTACCTACCGAGCTGGCAAGTGCTGTTACTAAAGCCTCACGACGTAGATGGTAGTCATCCTTGATTGTCTTTTGCTGGTAAGAGTGCACGTAGAATGCGCTTCCTTCCAGGAAGAGAGGCGAATACTTGTGCCAGACTGTCGGATTGACACCGGACAGCTCGAGCCCCAGCTCCGATTCAAGCAGCAAAGTTGCGAAGTCATCGCCGAATTGAAAATGCTCAAGCAACATTGCTGTAGGCCACAGCCTCATCCTCCCTACCACTTCCAGTCTAGGCCCAGGCCAATTTCCGCTGAAGTAGCTTGTAGTTTGGTTTGCCGTTGAGCACTGCACAAAGACACCAGCCTAAGAGCAACAGCACCAGTTTATTCCGCACCGAACAGGCGGAAGAGCCACTACCTCCCAAAGACGTTCTTCAGCTTCTGTCGCCTGCTGTACTACTATGCTGCACTCTAATTCGTTAGCCTTGTTGCTAACGCCTAGCTGAGCTCCGATAGGCTAGTTGGTGGTCAGAGGGTCCTCCAGCCTAGTACTAGCTGATAACAACATTTAGGCACTGTACTGTCGTACACTTCGGTATGCATAAACAAACCCACAGATAGTATAGCATCCTTTCAGTATATCAATGTTTCCGATATTTCTATTGATTTCCTATTCCAGTACACTGCCTCTATAATCTGCATTGGTCTCAAAACTTGTCAGCCCTTCTGTTTAGCAAGGACATCACATTCCTTCTCTCTGTAGATGGGTCGCTCTATATCAATGAATAAATAATGCCTTTAATATCTTCAACTTGGCTTTTAGATCACTTGCCCTGCTGAAATAACCTGGCCAATGTTACCTTTAGCCAGCAATAGCGAGCTGGGTGACTATCGACTACTCGGCTTGTAGGCCTCTCTTGGTTCAGTGCACTCAGTCAAAATCATTTGGTGACAAGTCGTTCCCTTTGATGAATTATGTTCTACGTGTGTGTCAGCACCATTTAATCACGTCAGTCAAAGAGTGAGGGTGTGACACGTTCGTTTGCTTAACATAAACGAAAAATGTGTCCGTCATTAACTGTACTGTTGCCTTGCAGTGCATCGTCAATCAGCATTAGAAGTAACTCCCTGAATTCTTTGCTAGGTGCAAGTAAGGCTTTAATGTCGATGTGTATAATGACCGTTTAATGTAATAACTACAACCATGAGCTTAGCTGGATTCAAGTCGGCTTCTTATTCGCATCGACTCAAAGTTTATTTTTAAAATAGGCTTTCGGATCCTTTCATACCTTGGCATTTTCGGCGACGGCGATGAAGTGGTTTATATTCTCTACCATTTGCGTCTGGCCCGGCGGACACTGGCTCTTCGAATTTGAATTGGACCTTGGTAACGGCAATCGGACGACGTTTCACAACGTGCTGGGCTACGGCGGGTGGGCTACTACCGCAACAACTACTATTCAGCTCTATAAACCTACGAGTCGTAGGTTTGATAGCCGAGCTGTTGATTGGGCGAACCCAGGATGCAGGAAGGTTCTCACTGACCCGCCGGAGAAGGCCCGCCGGTAGGTATCGACTATTGGTGATATCGCATCTTATGCTAAGCAGGTCCTGTTTTGTGTAGCATATCCGAGGACAGCTCATAAATAGTCACAGCGAAGATAGCAGCGGAATACCTGAAGTTATTACGGAGAAATCAAGTAAAGGTCCACACCACGCTAGGAGTCGCCCAAGGCTGCTCTTTAGTGCGGGGAGGATAGATCACTTGCCCTGCTGAAATAACCTGGCCAATATTACCTCATGCCAACAATAGCGAGCTGGGTGACTATCGGCTCCTCGGCTTTCAGGTGTCTCTTGGTTCAGTCCACTCAATCAAAATTATTTGGAGAGAAGTCTTTCCCTTTGATGATTTCTCTTCTATGTGTGTGTCAGCACCATTTAATCGCATCAGTCAAAAAGTAAGGGTGTGACACGTTTCTTGGCTTAACATAAACAAAAAGTGCATATGTCATTAACTTTGCAGTTGCCTTGCAGTGCATCATTAATCAGCATTACCAGTAAATCCCTGAACTCTTTGCTAGGTGCAAGTAAAGCTTCAATGTTGGTGTGTATAATGACAATTTAATGTAATAACTTACAACCACGTGCTTAGCTTGATTCAAGCCGGCTTCTAATTTGCATAGACTCAAAGCTTATTTTTAAATAGGCTTTCGGATCCCCTCAAACCATGGAATTTGAAAAGAATCACTAAGGATAATAAGAAAGTGTGCCGTCAGCCACATACTCTTTTTAGCTTAAATCTGCTTGCATAGCTATTTTGGAAGGAAAGCGTTTTAGGCTAGCCTTTGATCTAGCTCCTGAAATCCTCAAAGATATCCGGTTATGCCTGCGAAAAGTCTTGCATAACAAGTCTCAGTACTTTCCAATTGCCTTAGTAAAGGATCTAAGACTGGTGCAAGGTGCACCTGGTACCGGAATGGGCAGTTTACCTTGCAGTAAAGAGAATGACGAAAACCAATTTTTTGGACTGATCAACTCTATTTCGATGCACTCTTATAAAAATATATGACTTTCTTGATCTCGGTATGCATTGATGATGTACGAAATTAGCGATAGAGTGCTTTGCTCAGTGTG
Source organism: Cristatella mucedo (assembly GCA_009760855.2). NCBI lineage: Eukaryota > Metazoa > Bryozoa > Phylactolaemata > Cristatellidae > Cristatella > Cristatella mucedo. The sequence continues at coordinate 5,772,504 of WPIO01000020.1, forward strand.
TCTGACTCTGCCTGCTGTGTGAACTGGTGTATAAGCAATGCCACACTTTATTAGCTTGTAAATTCTCCGAGGTTCAGCTAGCCATTTGACTAGAACGGCTGCTGAGCCATACATATTACAGGGTAATCAGGTTTTAATTATGTTAGATATGCTGCTCAAATACTAAGAGGTCAAACCGAGGTCATCAGCTGTGTTGTCTCAATTCTGCTTGGGATGTGAAGCATTTTCCAGTAAAGACACCTTTAGTCTGCTGTCTTGGCACGAGCAGTAGAAGTGCAGGAAGTAATAGCATATGCAAGTGCATATTACAGTTATCACCAACGTTGTTCAACAAAAAGTTTTTTGTATGCATCTGAAAAGCATCAAGAACATACGGAGCAAGCCTAGATCATTTCGAACGGGAACATGGCTAGGAATGTGCATAAATTCCCTCAAGAGACAGCTCTTGCAAAAAATGGTTCAAAATTCAAAAGTCATATTAACAGGTTGAAACTGGTGTATAATTTACTGAATTTGCACAATTTTATTTTGTGAGACCACTTAATTCCTGGTAAAGCAGCAACTCCGGAAATTAAAGATACCTAAGGCGAGTGGGAAAAACTTCTCGATTCTTCATGTCCTGCAGGTGGTATTAAACGAGAAACGATCTGAAAAAACACAAATATTAGAATGAATTGTACGACAGATAATGCAGGTGCCTAAGACAGCCTTGGCTGTAATTTACAATCGCCTACTTCAAGCAAATTTCCTCATCTAATGGCATTAATTTGCTCGAAAAGAATTGCCGAGGTCTTGCTCAGGTCATATATGATCACTTGGTTGTCGCTCATACATTGGTAAAGTTCTATGAAAATCATCGATCGCAATTCTGAGAAGCTATTACTTCTTATGATTTTTATGAACGGTTCTTAGCTCACAGTTAGCCACCATGCTTTTAGCTCATCGTCGAGTATCATTTAATAATATCCTTAGTGAACTGGATCGTTTAGTTATTCAAGATAGTTCGGACGTAAGCTCTAGTGCTAACAACTAAAACACTAGTAAGTTTGACATAGCCCCTCAGTGAACTCAATCTCTTTATAGGCATTTTAAATTGGAGGAAAAGAAAGCACGATCGAATAAAAAGTGACTTTTTAAAACTGGCTAATTTAATAGGCTCCTTTATCCGGTCACAAAAGATCCTTAAAGGCTATTACCACAGCTGGTAGCTGCACTAAAAGAACATCCACGACAGGATTTGATTAGAAGACCTCGGGAACGAGGTTTCCGAAGGCAAACACCTTGCCTCGTGTGCCAGCACGATTAGCCTCAGTATTTCTAATAAACGACAAGGATAGCATAATTAGGGGTGTTATGCACAGGGTGAGCATGCAAGTACGTAAGCAGGCAGAGTGCATACTGTCAGCACACAGAAGCATAACAAGGACAAATCACGTGGAACTTTTAAATGCTGCCATAAATAGGTGTTTTCTATTTTCCTAAATTTGGTCAAGAAAAGTAAGGAAATGTCGCGACTGAAGTCGGAATTGAGGTCTGGGAGCTACCAACTAAAACGAATGGGTGCTAGGGATTTGAGGTTTTTACGAGGTATAGGTAAATATCTCGACTTCAAAAACCAGGTGATCTTGTGCTCATCCTCGAAGAGAGTAGATCCAGGTAGGTAGGCTGAGCCAAAAAGTGAAGACACCTAAAAGTGAGCGATAAAACCTTAAATTAGACGCCTTGCTTTTTTTGGATCCGCCACAAGTTGGAGAAAAGTGTTGTCCAGGAGAAACCATGTTGCTCAAGGTAGAAAGGCCAAGCTGCATTGGTTTACATCGGCTATTAGTGCGTTACTTTACAGGCCGGTACACCAGCAAGCTGTGAGTTACAGATGTCGAGACTGGACGTCACAAATGCATGAACCAATGCCAATGAGGTATCCATGTCTTAACAAGCTTGACTGTTTGCTATGTTACGTAGTTTAGAGTTGACAAACTTCACTGTGGAGCTGAGTCGGTAGTCTAATGAATAGTCATTATGGAACATCCCACCTTTATTTCGAGTGGATGTAACAAGAGGTATGCTGATGAAGCTGATGTTGAATATTAGAAAGTCAAGTTTCGAAATAACTTTTGGTTTGCTCATAACTATTAAGTTAGTTTTTCCTAGTTCGTTTTCAGAAGTTTGGATTCCATCCGTATGTGGCCGTCATCAATGCATGCAGCACGGGAGTTGAAAGAATTCAACCTGCTGGATGGCTGGAAGGGATCAAAGTAAAAGTACAACTTAGTGTAATCAGCTTCGACGTGCAAGCCGAGATTGTGCCTAGCAATCACATCGGAAAAATGGAGAGTATAAACCGTACTGATAACAAAATCTAGCACCAAGCCCTCAGGTACCCCATATTTCAGTGGTTCTTCGGTTGATTTGTGTTTATTCACAACACAATTGTGGGGTCTAACACTGAGGTAGGACCTGAAACGTTGCCTTGCGGAACCAGTGATGCCCCGTCGAGATGAGAGGGGCTCAAGAAAGATTTGGTAGTCGATAGTTTCAAATGCTGCGCAAAATTTCAGCAGAACAATTCGAGAGACACTACCTTATTCTGCATCCCTAAGTAGATCGTTATACCATGGCAATAGTTCGACAGAGCCAGTAGTGCAACGAGAAACTTAGCCTCCTTGGCTCCTGCAAATGGTGGGAACAGCTTTCTCTGATAGGTGCAGCTTCAAACAAATCACCCAGTGCCTTCAGTTTTCTGCTTACTGGCCTACCGGCATGTGCAATCAGGTGATTACAGCTGGTGGAAAGTTCGCAGCTAGGCATGTATGTCGTGAGCTTCGCAGTTGCCACATTACACCACTTCTCGCCGACCTGAGCTGGCTACCAGTTAAGCAATGCATCGACTTCAAGGTTGCGTCCCTCACTTTTAGGTCACTCCATTATTTGGCTTCAGCCAATCCCTCAGATCTACCCCCATTCACTAGGCCAAGCATTGTACCACCTTCTTTTCGGAATCCAAAAGTTTACCAATACCTCTCAAAAACTTCAAATCCTTTGGAGACCGTGCATTTAACTCTTATACTCTCTTCCTAAAGCCTGGAACGCACTCCTGACTTGCATCAGAACATCCCTTGACTTGACTACATTAAAAAAGCACTTAAAAACACACCTGTTTATGACAGCGTTTAGTAAGTGCCTGTGACTCGTTCTTCATGTGCTCATGCTTGCTGACACAGTGCATGCTGCTACTAACCACATCTGCATGCTGACCCAGTCCATTTCACCTCTAACTATGTTATTTATGTTGTTTATCAAGCATGATATTACTTACCATTCAATTGAGTTTCCTTTTGCAGCTTTTTCAAAGCGCCTAAAAGAGGTCGAGTGCTCTGACGTTGCCCATCAAAGGCATTACTAGTTTTATTATTATTATTTAGTTGCTACTAGCAGTAACTTTCAAGAATGATCATGGTAACCTGACAATGCAAGCATTTACTGTCAATGTTACCATCAGTTCCCTACATATGGACTTTTAATCTTGTGGAATGCTTACTTACTTAATGCCAGATGTATTTTAAGCCCTATCAGAATCAATTTTTAAATATTAACAGGGGTAGAGAAGACACATGATACTTTTTAAGCAGGCAAGTTCCAGTCACTTGTGGAAAATCTCCTGCTCGCAGATATTAATAGGGCTTTCTATAAGATTGGTATAATGAAGCAAAGATTGGCATGAAACCTGTGGTAAGACTGCCTGTGATTGGCAGTTGCAGTCGGCAAGAGCAATGATGTTTGGGGATCTCTTTTTGGGCTACTAGGCCAGCTGTTGAAGCATCTAGTAATGTCCAGTAAAGCAAGCTTACACCGTGAGTTTTGCCTGCACCTAGGCGAAAGCAATCTACATTAAGGTGCTTTGCCACTTCCGGCAAAAGACTCAAGTGAGATTCAATTACGAAAACGGGATCAGGCAAAGAAATGCATTCACAACCTATAAGATCGATTCCTCTCTAAGCACGTGTATTGAACATTCTTGTAAAATAAAGCAAAGATCCGCATGCAAAGTCGCACAACCATTATCGGTAGGATTTGCTGTCTTTTATTTTGCCACAGCAGTCATGTTAACCTGACGATCAATAGGGGAACCCACAGTTTTCACTGAGACAATTTAGCAACGCCCTATCCTGTGTTATGTTTCTTCTTTTGATAGCGTCTTAAATAAACTCATTTGACTTTGAATATTGACCAAAACCAGTCGCCTTATGTCAGAACTAAAACCTTGAGGAAGAGATAGGCTATAAGAACGACTCGTACTGTGACCACTGTACCATGTAAATCTCATTTTTATATCCGGATATGCTTTGCAGCTGTGCATAACGCAAGAAAATATGATTTAGTGCTGTTGCTTTACCTTAGGAAAATGGTGGCTATCTCGGCTAATTTAATTTGAAATCCAACCTTCAAACGTCATCTACGATGTTTGACGTCGTAACGGAATCTCTCGACCCCCTCCACCCCATCAAGGATGGCCGTCACTGTGGGTTCCTCGTTGTGAATTAATTTCTCGCTGCCATATTCAATCTAATTGTAAATTGCTCATGTTTGTAGTGTCAACAGGTGGTCCTAGTGAGTGATCAGAGACAAATTAGTATTAGCTCTCCTCTGCCGTTTTTTGCTGCACACCCGTGATTGAGGAATCGCTTAACCTCTGGCTTATCCGATGCTGCTTCACATATGAGGTCACTGTATATCGAAACCTCACACCTTGCTAGTAAGTTCCAGTCTGGCTTTAGAGCTAATCACTCCACAGAGTCAGCATTGCTTCGGGTATACAACGACCTACTTAGGAATGCAGACATGGGTAGAGTGTCTCTTCTTGTTTTGCTCGATCTTTCGGCAGCTTTTGATACCATCGATCACAAAGTACTTCTAGAGCGCCTCTCATCTCGCCTGGGCATCACTGGCACTGCTCTGCAGTGGTTCAGGTCCTATCTCAGTGGGAGACTCCAGAGTGTTGACGTGAATGGACAAAGATCATCTGAAGTACCTCTAAAATATCGAGTACCTCAGGGCTCTGTGCTAGGTCCGGTCCTTTTCACCGTTTATACTCTCCCTCTGGCTGATGTGATTGCCAAGCACAATCTAGGCTTTAACTTCTATGCGGATGACACTCAGTTGTACCTTTGCTTTGATCCCTCCCAGCCTTCGAGCACCTCAAATTCTCTCAACTCACTTGCTGCATGCATTGATGACATCCGATCATGGATGGCAGCAAATTTTCTAAAACTAAACGATGATAAAACTAACTTACTAGTTATGGGCAAACCTAGTGTTATTCAGAAATTGGAAAGGCTGACTTTCAAAATTGGCTCTGCCAGCATATCTCCAGTTGCATCAGCTCGAAATCTAGGTGTCATATTCCAAAGCGACCTCTCGTTAGAAGACCACATCAGCTCCACAGTCAAATCAGCCTATTTTCAGCTTCATAACATTGCTAAAATTAGGGCTTGTTTAGATAAGGATACCACGTCCAAGTTGGTCCACGCATTCGTGACACTCGTCTCGACTTCTGCAACTCACTGCTTACTGGCCTACCAGCATGTGCGATCAGGCGATTGCAGCTGGTGCAAAACTCTGCAGCTAGGCTTGTCTGTCGTGAGCGTCGCAGTTGCCACATTACTCCACTTCTCGCCGACCTGCACTGGTTACCAGTCAAGCAACGGATTGACTTCAAGGTTTTGTCGCTCACTTTTAGGTCTCTTCATTCTATGGCTCCAGCCTATCTTTCAGATATACTACCCCATCAGGCAAAGCATCGTACCACTCGCTTTTCGGAATCCAACAGTCTAGAAATACCTCGTACAAACCTTAAATCCTTTGGAGACCGTGCATTTAGCTCGTATGCTCCCACAGCCTGGAACTCCCTCCCGACCTGCATCAGAACATCCCCTGACCTGACCACATTTAAAAGAAACTTAAAAACATACCTATTTAGGACAGCATTTATTGGGTCCTTGTGATTCGTCCTCGATGTGCTTATGCGTGCTGACACTGTTCATGCTGCCACTAACCACATTTGCATGCTGACCCAGTGCATGTAACCCCTAACCATGTTATTCATTTTGTTTGTTTTTCAAGCATGATTTTACTTACTATTCTATTGCGTATCACTTTGCAGCAAATGTAAAGCGCCTAGAAAGAGATTAAGTTCTCTGAGGGCGCTTTATCAAGTGCAATATTATTATTATTATTATTACTGTGAACTGCGATTTAACCATGGCACAACCAGCACTTTCATTGATGGCACACTTCACTGACGGCATGTCTAGCTGAAATGATTGGATAAATCTAGCATGATCGCCTTGAGCTAGACCACTCTCCAGGACCCAGGAAAAGTAGTCCCTCTTCAGTTTAGCCACTTTCGGAACTATTTTGATAAACTCTCAGCTTGCTAAGTGCACATAATTAGCTACTTAAGCTATTTTTATACGGTCGTCCTGCTCTCTATGACACTCAACCCTCGGACAGCAATTCATCAGGTCGGCCAAAGGAGCAGCTATCAGCACTGCCTTGTTTATAAACGTCACTCACCCTCCTCCTATTGGATAAGAGCCATAAACTAGGAACATGCTCCGAACTTGACTAACTTCCTATTGGAACCTATATTAACTTCCTGATTCTGTCCGTTCGTATTAATACCGCCTTTGGAATCAGGTTCATCATTTAGGCCACACAGGCAGTCGCTGCTCTGCACTTCTTGGAACTCTTTCCAAACGGCACTCACCCTACATGTTACCGTAACCACTGGTAAGCTTACAGCACATACCTTATATCAGTGGATCGAAATGATCCACTGGCGAGAAGGTGAGCCTGTCGTCGTCCGTTCAAAGTTTCTCACTTTGACAGTCATTTTATTGAAGCATTGTTGCTTTTCGGTGGACGGTAGCCCATTAAACTCATTGGATTTGTCCAAGTGCTCGAATAGCATTGTCAGCATTGACCTCGCAGCGAATATCTCTTGGCAATTCGTTCGTGCCGTCATACCGACTTCCCTGCCAATGACTCATGCATGTACGATAAACATATCAATCATATCCTCCGACCAAGCTACTACTCACATTTTGCCGGCGCCACCCAGGATGCTTCTGCTAAAGATTGACCGTGTGAAACTTGAGCAGCCAAAGCAAGCCTGCAATGGATCTGCTTCGTCGCTAGTTCTCCCCGTGGTGAACACCAGGACAGGCTTCGCAGACAACTTAGCCGATGCCGAGCATGTGTGGGCCAGTGAAACGCTGTCTATCTACTTGTATTTACCCCACATCCTTGGTGCTCCACGTGGCTCATTAACTTTCGCTTTCGTAGCACCATCTACTACCAACGCGTGTCAACATACTTCTAGCAGCAATGCCATTGTGGTTAAAGATGTTCATTATGTATTCGCTCCGGACCCGAAGAATGCCATGCTCCTACCGAACAATATGAAGTGCTCAGAAGGAAATAACTACACAATCAGCATCGTGGCAGCCTCACCGTACGACCAGCTCTTTCTCACAGTGCTTGCTGCTCCTAGAGCAGAACGTTGTGAACGTCTGTGCTACAAGCATAAATGCTTTAGAAATAAGGAAACTTACAGTTTTATAAAGAAAGAATCGGTGACTCTTCGATACATTTTCGGAAAATGCAGCCATGTTGATGACATTTCTTCCGGATTTACCGTGACAATAGAGATTGGAAAGCAGCCCTCGCCCAATGATACTCCGACCGACACTCATTTGATAGCAGGACTATCGGCAGCTGCTGCCGTAGTCTTCGTGTCTGGCTTAATTGCAGGTATAGTTGTAATTTGTCGGCAACGTGATGCTATGCCGCTCACTCAAGCTCCTGCAGCTTCTCCTTCGGTACCAGATCATCCACTGCAGATATGGGATTCGTCAAATGTCCTAGTTCGTCATTTTGCTCCCCACGAATATTGCGATATAGGAAGGACTTCAGAAGCATCATATGGAGAGCTGGATTCTGGAGCCATCGAGGCTATCAGGAGAGTTGGAGATAACTATTACAATTCGAGTGCAGCCGGAGAGCATGTATACAGCATACTAACATCATAGAGCAGCTGAGGTAGGAAATTCTAAGAAGGCTGCGTAGTAAAGACTGGACTAAAAGACGTTGTACGTAGGTTTAAAAATCAATCATGAATATTTACTTCAACTGATCGAAACTGTTTACCTTTCGAAGGTCAATCAACCCAATTATAGTTTACGACTCTGTTCTCTGGCATACTATCACTGCTTGAAGACGTCATCAAGCAATCAAAAATGCTCGGACAATCTTAGTTCACGATTGCTAAAACTACATTTATTATTGTATAATGCCGTTCAAAGTCTTTATCTCTGGCAATGGTGCAAGTTCATAAGAGTTTTTTTATTTTTACTTATCTCATAACTGTCCCAATAGGTAATGTATTTTTATTCTATTTCAATAAAAGTACTGCAGTCAAACTAGTTCATGTATCTGTGAAGTTGAATCCATGTTACTGATATTTCCATTATTTATGAATGTTTTCTTGAATGAAACTAGCAATAAAGTACGTTGAATTTGTAATGCACCGTAAGTGAGCTTAATGTGTATCCTGTTAATTAACTAATATTGAAGGACACGAGACCTTGACCTCAGTCGTCTACACCTGACTCAAAACTCAGCAGCTTGTCAGATCGAACGTTGACCAATAGCTATCGAATCCCCACACCTCTGTCAGAACTTTCCGTCTCTATGTCAATTATTAAATTGACTATCAAGATACTCTATGCAGTCCATAGGTCTCTTCACAGAGCTACACCAGCCAAACTATTCGACGTCCTTGCTTCACCGAGCTCTTCGATTGCCAGCCGGCTCTCTAGCCTGTCCTGTCAGCTACTGCATCCTCGTCAGATTACAAATGGATATGGTGCAGCAGCGGAAAAATAGATAATATTATTAATAATAATAATAATAATCGACTTGATAAATCACCCTCTGAGAACTTAATCTCTTCCTAGGCGCTTTACATTTGCTGCCAATTGAAATGCAGTTGAATGGTAAGTAAAATCGTGCCTGAAAAACAAACTAAATGAATAATATGGTTAGGGGTGACATGCACGGGTCAGCATGCAAATGTGGTTTCTGGTAGCATGCACAGTGTCAGCACGCATAGGCACATCAAGTACGAATAACAGGGACCCACTAAATGCTTTACTAAACAGATGTGTTTTTAAGTTACATTTAAATATGGCTAGGTCAGGGGATGTTCTGAAGCAGGTCGGGAGGGATTTCCAACCTTTGGGAGCATACCAACTAAATGCACGGTCTACAAAGGATTTAAGGTTTTTACGAGGTATTTGTAGGCTGTTAGATTCCGAAAAGTGAGTGGTACGATGCTCGGCTTGATAGGGGCGTATATCTGAGAGATAGGCTGGAGCGATAGAATCAAAAGACCTAAGAGTGAGCGACAAACCTTGAAGTCAATCCGTTGCTGGACTGGTAGCCAGAGCAGGTCTTCGAGAAGTGGTGAAATGTGGCAGCTGCTATGCTCACGACAGACAAGCCTAGCTACCGAGTTTTGCACCAGCTGCAATCGCCTAATCGCACATGCCGGTAGGCCAGTAAGCAGTGAGTTGCAGAAGTCGAGACGCAATGTCACGAATGCATGGACCCACATGGACGCGGTATCTTTATCTGATTATTTTCCCTAGGGAAAACCTAACATCCTCTGAACTTTACCAAAGACACGCCGGGTTTAAGCGTATTTTGCTAAGCATTGATGACGTAGCCTCGGCCCTCTGTCGAAACAGACAGGCAGCCTACTGAGATGCTCCCGATTGTCGCCATTTGAGGCCTGCTCAGCCGTGACTCTTTTCCACTGTGGCATGACCCGGGCAGCGAGAAGTTCTGCTGAAATGAGTCATTGGAACAGGAAGTCTTGGTGTCTGGCTTCGGCATGGAGCTAAGATAGAGCTGACAACCTAGAACCCCAAATTTCGAACAGCTTGGCCAAGGGAGGTGCCCTAACGGCACGGGTGAGATTAAAATTGTGGCTGTCGTGCATTCTGCTTGCCTCACACAACTTACGACTGTCTGCCTTAAAACTGCACACGCCCGCATGAGACAGCAAAAATAGGCTGCGGAAGAGGCATCATGCCTTACCACTACAGTTAAAGGAATTTCGAAGCAATGATTTCGTGGAATCGGGTTAAAAAGACAAATGCCAGAGCCGTCTGCATTCGTTAGAGTGGAGGGCATGGTAAGCTTTGGTGTGAAGAGGGGCTACCATCAACGTTTAGAGGGGCCTACGTGACTGTCTTCCGAGTTGCTCACTAGATTAACAAAAATGTTAATTAATGTCTAGCAACGGTTTCAATCCGGGGCCGTAGCAACCACTTTCACCATCTTTAAGTATTATTGTACACTTTTTGAGATCCAGAATGCTCGAGCAGGATTCCGGACAGAAGGCGATGAACGAAGTCCTTCTAAAGCACGGTCTTCTGACATTTGTTTCTGGGCGGGGCAGTTTCAAGCTATTTCTCTATGGGAACACTGATATATTTTCGGAGAATTATGCAAACCTGTGGTAGGTTAGCCTTTATGTGCATTATTAGGTTCCTCATGCTGGGGTTGAGGTATTTTATGGTTGCATTTAAGAACACTACCAGTCGTGACTATTTTGCTTTATTGCATTTATTGCCTTATTTATTTTATATATTATAATATTCATAACTTTTTTATTATTCCTAAATGACGGTGTAAGAATTTTTTCAAGGGGCTTAAAAGCTCATCTGATCATTAGGTCTTCAGTACTCACATTCGGCGTTTGCTTCCACAAAAGGCCGTGACGTATGGTGTTCCCTCTCCACTGCCGAAGTCCTGGTTTTGAATCCTGCCATGAACGACCCTTTTTGTGGCAATTTGGAAATAAGCCACTGGTTTTCCACTCTACAAATTTAAAAGCACACCCAGCTGAACGTGTTTATGGCATTAATTTGGCTGCTAACGTTGAGCCGGCAACAATTGCAAGAGCTGCCACCTGAGCACATGTTCAGCTCCTTTCCATACTTATCGCGATCCACCATTTCCTAAAGATCCTGAACGGCCTAAGCGATCAGAAAGTAGTGCAGCTCACAATTGGAGTGCTTCAGCGCCTGATTGAATTGCCTTAACTTCCTCGGAAAAGTCTGACGCTTACCTGACGCTTCCCATGCGAAAGCATCGATGAGCACTTAACTTTAATTTAGGCTGCCAGCCTGCTCGGCAGAGCGGTAGCCAGTAGGCTGGCTGCTGGCTGCTATTAAGCTGAGCTTAATATTCTTCTGCAGTTCCCAAAGATCTTGCAGTGTGCAGCTTTCTCGATTTCATCATCACTGTCCTCAAAAGAGATGGCTTAGCTTACGATGATCGCCACGATATAGTCGTCCAAAACTACGTAAAGTGATTGGAGGCTTCTCTCGCTTAAGGACACACCTCCTCACAGTGCCCTGGTTTGGCTAAGGAGTTAAGGTGGTCGCCCATAGCAACTGAATTCAAGGGAACTGCATTAGAGGACTGAGATTATGACCTCATGCTGCATATTTCAAGCTTGCACCTTGACTTATATGAAGTTCTCTTGAGGTACTATAAGACAGAGATTGTTTATTTTAAATAATCTCTACTTATGGAACGCGATCCGGCATGGTAGCAAACCTAATGGTTCCAGGTCAGATCATGCCTGGCCTTGACCATCCTAACTAAGTCGCAGGGGTGCAACAGCAGACAATGTAGAATTTCCTTACCCTATTGACTCTGTCTGATCAAAGTGAATGCCCAGTATATGCATGGGCTGCAAGTCGAACACCAAGCAATGGACAAAGCGCCAGGCTTTTCAAACCACGTTTAACCCGGAACAGAAGAAGCGGCTGTGGGTGCCACAGTGGACGGCTTGACAGTGACTCGATGTTATATCCTGACGACCCTAAGACGCCATGCTTCTGGTAGCAGTCCTCGAAAGGCGGTGCAGGGGAGTTACCATTTTCCTTGGTACAATCAATCAGCGACCGGCAGAACATAATGGAAGACAGAACTAATGCTGAGATCAGGTAATGGGTTATGCTAAGGCCTTGTTGTAATTCTTGACATTTCGGTCATGTCGGAATTCTTTCTTCAATAGGGCTACTAAAAGACTTATTGTGCTCTTTATAAGCAAGCTGACTGAGGTTGTTTTTTAAGCGGCCTCCATTTCAAAGTTAGTCGCCCAGCTCACAGTTGCCCAGCTCACGGGTGGAGCGCTATCACCTGTTCTAAGTATTTCTTTTATCCTCAGAAACCATGCTGCCCTCCCACTTCCCTAGCCATTCAAGTTTGAGGTTTCATCAAGCCTTTTGGCTTGTTGATGCGAGTCGTGGGTCAGAGTCCTACTGGAATTAAGCGGGACTTAATCCCGTATCTATTACGTCCTAAAAATATGTCAGACCACTCGATCATTTCTCTGATAACCACCGGTGGCGCCTAGCAGCAGTAGCGTAAAGATTGTAGTTGACCTCAAGGCAAAAAAAACGTTACGAGTTTTTTTGCGGGGCTTTTATCGAAGCTGAATAACTCAAACCCAGGCAGAGAAAGAGTCCAAAGTTGGCTATAGCAGACCCGGGTCGGTTAAAGCTTCATCAGATTTACAGACCAGATGTTCGCTAGCTATTCCATTCTTCCGATTAAACACCGTTGGCTATATAATCTTTGCTTAGCTAGCCCCCCCCCCCTGTGGAACTCCTTGCAGCAACTTTTAAACAACCGCATCTACTCTCCTGCTGCACATCCTACGAGCCGTCATGAGTTGCTACTTCCCAGTAGTTATTTTCACTCTCTCTTTGTTTAGTGAGTATAAGTTGGCAATGGAATGCTACCGAAACCTGCTTAGGCTTTAAGTGTGCTATAGAAATCTCTCTTTTGCACCCATGTAGTCTCATGGGCTTTGCCGAGTTACGCAAGATCACATTATGTAAAGACCGGCATTTAATTGAATAAGTCGAGATGGGATATCAGAAATACGTAGACTGACTTGGATGTGGGCCATTAAGGCCAGGCCATTGGAAACCATTAAATGAAATTGCTTCAACACAATTGGATGACATTTAGTCACTAACCTTGACAGTATTTTTATCCGTAGAAATAAAAAAGACAACTGCTTGAAGGTATTTTCAAAACTAGCAGCTGTATAAACTCTTAATTATTTAGGGCTGCAATCTGGATGTGGCCACTGAATGCCATAGGGTTTGAAAGTAAAAGAACAGTTACGTAAAATATGGTTGGCAATTAAACAACACTATTGACTATAATTTGAAACACCAATAGCAGTTGCCTCAAGCCGTTTTAAAAACTGTAAGCTTTACTGCTGTTCGAAGGGTTTGGGCTGCCATTTGGGCAGACTTATCCGAGGCCATAGCATGAGAATGGGCTGATAAAACCACTTGAAATATGTGAGTACACTTTCCATAATTGTTTCTGTATTTTTTAATTCAATCCGCAGTTACACAAAACATTCTGTAGAAGTAGCAACTGTATCGTAATTCAAACGTGTACAATGGCTGGCTATCACGAACCATTTCAAGTCATAGCATTCGCATTCCCAATCGAATGAAGATCAATTGGCAAAGTAGTAGGATCATTTGGTATATTATTTAGAATCAACACCGCACTTTTAGGACTTGTGTATTGGTAATTGGAGTTGGAATTCCGTTAAGTCCGTGCAACGTAGAGAGTGAAAAACAATTATTAGGAGGACCGGACAGCGATACCAAACCGTCATAAAAAATAATAAAGATAATTTTTATAACGCCCTTAGAGAACGTAATTTCATGCATTTTATTTATGCTTCAAAGGAAGCATGATCGAATGGTTAGTGCTAGTATGGTCAATGACAACAAGCATGCCGAGCTGGCTTGGTCCAGCAGTTAAGGTGCTCCCCCCCCCGACCAAGGTCTGGCTGAGTTCGTGGGCTCGAGCCCCAGGGCATTAGTGAAGCGCCTGAATAGTGAATAAGTTCTCTTAGGGCAATGTACAAATAAACTATAAACACACACACACACACACATATATATATATATATATATATATATATATATATATAGCATGGTTGGAGGCTACTTGCACAGGGTCAGCAGACAAATATGGCTAGTGCCAGCGTATATAGAGTCAGCATGTTCAGCACGCAAAAAATGAATCACGGAACTCTTTCAATGTTGTGATTAGTAGATAAGTTTTAGCTTCTTTCGCAATGTCTACAATTCACAGAATGTCGTGACACCAGCTGGAACTGATTTCAAGGCTTTTGAACCACATACACTAATGGTGCTGAGTTAAAGGGATTTGAGATTGTACAAGGTTTACTTTACTGATTCGCTTGCTTGACTGGTAGCCATTGCAGGTCAGTACGAAGTGATCGAAGTGGCAACTGCGACGCTCACGACATATGCGCCTAGCTTCAATAGTTCACTAATGTGAGTGCCTGAGCGCATAGCCCTAGTTGACCAGTATGCAGCGACTTACAGAAATTGTTATGCGACAAATACGCCGACCCATTGAGAAATAGTATCAGTTTGCGAGCCTACATTTAAGCAATGTAATGCAGCTGAAAGTAGGCAGGCTTACCTGACAGCTTATGCGGTCAACTAATGAAAGGTTATTTTGTAACAGGACACCTAGATCTCGTGCACAAAACCTAGTTATTTATATAATCCGGGACTACAATTAAGATGGCTCGCTCACTCAGTTACAATAATGTACTCAAACAAAGACATAACTGAGAGTAAGAACAGCACGCTGTATCCAATAGCAGCGATTACTCAATCAACAACACGAACTAAAATGTAAGCAAACGGGTCCGATCATTCTCATTATTTGCCACTCTCTAGCAATAGTTCAACCGTTGGAAATTTCACTGTAGAGCCTGAGGAAAACATAAGCAGGTGCATTTTCAGTGGGCGACCCGGAGCTTACTCCATTACAAAGTGAATCCAGACATTAGTCTAGGCTACATCTGCAGGTGGGTATGAAGGCATATTACGTCTCGGGACTAGAATTCCACCCAGCAATATCATATATCTACATTCCGAGTTGGACCGACTAGTTATTACATATAGTGTAAAATCACGCTTAAGTACTGTGCTTTTGCACCCGGGCTAGATCTTAAGTTTTCGATCCGGCACCGAGGAGTCTTTTATTGCCAGCACCTTATAGACTGAGAGTCGGTAGGCTTTCTCTTACAATATATAAGGTAGGCTGCCAATGCAATGATTTATATCACTGTAACATTTACCATGGACATTTTAGGATCTTGGTAGGTACGAATGGGGACGAAGCTCGTTTCGTCTGCAATAGATTTCCTTTGATAGGGTGACCACAGGAGGGTGATAGAAAGATAGAGAGAGAGAGAGAGAGAGAGAGAGAGAGAGAGAGAGAGAGAGAGAGAGAGAGAGAGAAAGAGAAAGAGAGAGATAGAGAGACAGACAGTGAAAGAGAGACCCAGAGAGACAGAGGGGGACAGTGAGAACTATCACGCAGCAAACACTTTGGTGTGTTTGTCTTTGGCCGTCTACAAATTCATTTGTGTGAATGTGTGACCATGACGATAAGAATATAATAGCGATAGGTTAAGTGTCGCCGTCAGTGCATTGTCGGTAGAACTCTCGGATGCTTCAGACGCCCATCAAAGACTGATGTGCAGCGAAGCAGCTTATCCATTACATATTGAACCCTTGAAATGAAACTTTTGTTTATCCGAAAAGACTTATTTTTCCGCAATAGCTTCAAACTCAAACCTGCCTAAGATACACCATTTTCTCAGTTCCTTACTGCTCTCTGGCCTGAGCAGGCACTCGTTTACGCAGGAATAGAAAATTGCCTAATGTGCTCTTACACTCAGCTTTAGGATGCTCCTCTCCTAGTCGCAGGCTCACCTAACTGAAATTCTTACTCTTAGGATGTCTGTTTGCACCTTAGGATTCGTATCCCTTAGCTGTCCTTCTATGAGCATCAAATCCGGCTCATAACATCAAATAATCTTGACCTTTGATAATTTTCTTTGCTTATTTTATAGCTCAGTGAAATATACGCTACAAGGAGCTGCAGGATTCCAGCGGTCTCGAGGATGGTAATCACAATGCTCTCAATCGCAGTGATTTCACGATAACCCGACTACATTATTTAAATGTACGCAAAGCATCATCGGTAGTCACTAATTCCTAATTCAAATAAAGTAGGAAACGCGGATAGGCTCTGCTGGATGAAATACGCTCCGGCTTTTACGGCGAGAATTTTACGTCTTATAAGGGAGATGAATATCGTTTTGGCTCTTGGCTTTAGCGTAACAGAACGACGCTAACAATTCACTAGCAAAACCTTGGGTTGAAGCACTTCAGTTGACAATTATATATTGCTTACTGAACGCGTGGTTAAGGTCTCTTAGGTCTTTTCGCCATATCAGTAACGAGGCTGCTATTTAGGCTGACCTACACTTCTACTTTTTACCCATGGACGCGTTAAATTGCACCGAAATAATGAACAATGAGCTTGGATGATGGCTGGGAGCCGAGTATCTTCAATGAAATTGCACCGAGAAGAAGCGGCAATTGCAAAATTTTAGCTCCACAAACTATTTTGCACGGAATGAGATTACACAATACCTATAATACCTTGCCACTAAATGAGGCGTCAGCCTGACTTCCTGTATTAAATTAATTCTCTCCCGCTGCTTGAAGATTAGAGTTGAGCGTGAGCTGCTTTAAGCTTACAAGTAAAAAACAATTGTCGAATGAATTGGTGGGAATTCGATTGTTCTATTAGGCCATAGGGACCCAAAGCTCTTCGCAATTTTGCGCGTACTTTCTTTCCGTTAGCGCTGCTTTCTCGCTCTTTAACTCTAGGCCGCAACTGTTGGTTAGATTTCGAGCATCAAATCCATACGTGTGTTGCAGCCCCGGCAGTTAGCAGCACTAAAGGGAGCAAAACAGACTTGAAAGCGTGCAACTCGCATGGATCATTCTTGCTCAGATTTTGAGGTCTCGTTTGTGCAGCTCTGATGTATTTTGAGCGGAAGAGCTCTCTCGAGTGGGGCAGCATTTGAGTGCGTGATAAAGGAATTACGCTGGAAGTGGCATCAGCTTGTTACCGTCGAAGACATTTACACGCATGCTATCAAGTAGTCGCGGATGTCTCTGGCGACTTCATTAATTAACTATGCGTTTGTAAAGAACTTGGAACGCCTTTTCTATTTTTAAGGGAATTCAATTACCAGTTTTTCATTTATTGCAAGGATAATGCGCAGCCTTAGTAGGAATCGATTCAGGTGCTGACCTTGGTCTGAATTTTTGCAACGACTACTTTAGCTTATCGGAAATTATTTAGCAACTTACACGGCTTTGCAGTGCTGCTAGTCAGTTGCCAACTGAGCCTCGTGAAAATTGCAAGCTAAGCATGTCTGCACGTAAGCAATCTTTATAAAAAAAAAGGTGGATCCGCATAGCATTGACGATTACAAAGAAAGAGTCTTTTGCTTTCTCTTCCCTGTAATGCGAATTGTCGACCCGAATATAAAATGCTAGTCGGTCTTCACCGCCGGCGTCGAGCTTTCACTTATTCCCATCGGCGCAACGGTCGCTACTCATAATCACCACACTTATTGCAGCTATTACCTGTTGCTAGCACCAATTTTAAATGCTGGAATAAAACTCTGTGTTAAACTCGTTCTTTTCAAAAGCTAGTCAGTCTTCGCCACCGGCTTCGAGTGTTCACCTATTGCTATTGGCGCATTGGTCACTACTCATAATAGCAGGATTTATCAGAACTGTTACCTGTTACTAGCGCCAAATGCTGATACTAGAGTAAACCTCTGCGTTAAACTCGTTTATTTCAAAAGCAAAAGCAATAACTGGTTTAGCTTCATGCTTTTTAGATTCTGCAGCTTGGATGATATTTCAGGAATTAAGACTCAAGTTACAAAATTATTCAATTCTGCTTGTACGCTACTGCAGTTTATTCTTTTTCTTCAAGTTTCATAAGTGCTGCTACATTTGTTCACGGTGGCTATAGAGTCATTACTATTAGATTAGGTAATTTACGTAGCAATATTTATGCCACCGATATCTTAAAAATGAGTAAATGAGACCATGATGTGCAAGCTCAGCCGAACTTAAACTTCAATGCTTGCATTCATCCGTAAACTATTTACTGGGTTGCACAGATGCAGAAATTTCAGTGCATAATAGTGTATGGAAAATTAGGATGTTTTATACCCCAAGAAATTCTGCTAATATGTACCTAAATGCTCTAAAGTTCATTAAATTGAGCACTGGTGGCTGGGTCAAATTAAATATTAGGATAAAAATACAGTTGGGAAGGTGTTACCACAAGCTACTTTCAAGTTAGCTTTTCTTCATTGGACTGCATTAAAACTTTCGATCCCAATTATGACATGCTGTTTTTGCAAATACTCTCTATACGCTGAAATGTTCAACACATTTTAAAAGTCTCATTTCAAAATTTACTTTCAGTTCAATAAAGACAGTCACACACTAATTTTTTACCAGCGTGATGCATCTACTGAGTGAATTCATTCGACGATCAGCTGCCATGGTAGCATTAGTGTTTTGCACCCCACACTAGGTGTGCCTTTATCTCTGTTTTATAAAATCTCATTTTGAACTTGCATTTCAGAAATTGATCTGTCCTATTTAGAGGTGATTTTAAATTAGCTTCAATAACTGATCTCACGCTTTCAGCCCGACATTTTGTGCACTGTGTGGTTCCTGTTCTCTTTAGACTAATGCGCATGGCTTAAGTCAGACTAAGGAAGACACACTCGATCACATTTTCTCCTGCAACTACATGCCGTCGTCATAAAGGATTACCAAATTTTGCACATCTGACTAAATGCAGATTGCATTCAGTCTACAGTGCGTGCCCCCTCATCTCAAGTTATCCGTGAATGGCAAAACCTCAAGACCCTTGAAATCGATGCTATCCGTGCACATATATCTTTTTCGCCACTGCTGCTACAAAAGGACACTAGCTGACATAATGGACGTCTTCACCTGTCACTATGCCAATCGTTCGCCCTTCTAAAAAACTCATTTGGTTTACCACAGGCGTTAAAGTAGCTAGGTCTACCAAGTACAAGCTTGAAAAAGCATACAAATGATCAGGATTGAATGTCCATTGACAGGCATACCAGGAATTGTGTATTACCAACCTATCTTAGCAAAATCCAAGCCGATTTCAAATAAAAACCGTTCTGAATCAGATTTATTATCAAAAGACAGTAATGACTATAATATGGCGTGTCCTTAACTGCTCCCAGATTAGCTCCTCACCTTGTAACCTCATTTTAAACTAGCTCATCACTTCTCAAGATTCTTTATCGACGAGATAGACAATAAATATGTCACGAGCCTTAAGTCGTGTCCCAGAACTTTTCATGAAGGCTGTAGTCAGGCTATTACTAAGTCAGCTGCTAAATTTAGCTTTTTTGGGAACAGTTGCAATAGTAATTTTAACAGCAATCTCTCAGCTTAAGACTGTGAACACATAGGTGTTCCTGGTTATCAATAAAAATAAAAGCTACAGGAAAGGAATTGGTTTGGAATTTTGTATGAAATGATGCCTGGCTGTGCCAAACTCAAACGAAAAGGCCGCTTAAGTAAACAATGAGACATACAACTGCTTGACGGAACCATATATGGTTCTTGCTGATTAAAGAGCAACAGCAGTTCCGTGAGAATCAGAGGAATACAAATGTGTTGCCAAATTTGCTTGAGGGTGCCAGATAGGGAACGCCACTCGAGCAATAATATATCTCAAGACCACAAGTCTACCTCAATTAATCAAACAATTCCTAAAGATCCAATGCAACTGAGGTCTGGAAAACTTTAAATTGAAGGTTTGCATAACCGTAACTGTAACGTGGAGCTTTTGCATAATTGCTCGTTCCTGTTGCAGGCTGCTGTCGTCCTTGAATTTCTTTTGAAGTTCATTTGATGCTTCCAAACAATAGTCATACTCAGGCACCAATCATGCAATTCATTCAGTTTTATCGGTAGCATATCGACGAAGTAATTTGAGTGGTCAGACATATCTGTTGTCTGCATTCTCTTTGTTATGACGTTAGCACTCTTTCACCCACACGCGTGCTTTCTTGCGAACAGGCTGCTCTTTTCTCACGTTACCAAAACTTATCGCAACTGTAACCACGTGCTTGTACTGATTAAAGAAGTTAAAGATTAGTTATACTTCAGGTGTCTGGATCATAAAAGAAAGATCCTAAAGCAAGAGAATAACTATGAGTTAAAAAGGATATAATTTAGAATTTAAATAATTAATAAGGCAGAGCCGCCACAGCAGTATCACATTTAAAACGCACACAATGAGTATTTGTGTCATTAGCTTTTAAGCCAATGAAGCTTAGAACCCTACTAAATCTATAATTATACCTAATCATGTGTAATGTAATACATTGACTTGCCGAGAATAAATCTCTTACCTATAGTAATATCCCAGAGGAGATTAGTCGTTTGCTCAACGTGAGAGTTTAGATCTGGAAGCCAGCTACAGAAATTCTTGAGACGTTCGTTTAGCCTTTTCTCATAGGTTTAGCATATGCAGTAGTCAAATTATTGCTCACTGACCACTGCGATGTACTGAAGGTGATTGCCTCATTGGCGCTTACTCGATCACTCTACCAATTAAAGTTCCACGAAAAAACATATTCGAAGCACTTAACCACATGTATGTATTAGCCATGCACCCACATAAACCACTAACCAATCGCAAAAATATTCTTACCTGCTCCTATCATCACACCCATTAAAATAGTTAGTCCGCAATTAAAGACCGGTTGCTGGCTAGAGTCCTACTGTCTATTCCTAGCACTAGGTTTAGAGAAATAAAAAATCGCGATGTAAAATAACTACCTGTCTCTTTCATTTATTTTATAAGTGGTGATGCTAATTGTTCAGGAATATTGCGATGATTCCATGAAGCCAGACTAACAGCTTATGCTGTATTTCAAACTTAGAATCGCCGAAAGTTTTTGGTCATGCCTAATATCTGCTATTCATTATCAGTAAACATTATAGGAAATGTCACTGATATTTCTGGCTGCTAACAGATTTCATCCGGGCGCCCAGGACCATGATGTCAAAATTTTGAGCATGGAGTCACCTGCAAGCTCTCTGCAATACCCAGATGCTAAACCATAAAACATTCCATGAAACTATAATAATACTAATAATATATATATATATATATTATATGTAATTCTTTTCATCAGAACAATAATGGTAATATTCTTAAGTCTAGGAAGCGAACTGAACGATGGTGTAATCAAAGACATAGCGATGAAAGTCAAGCTTTATCCTATACCACACCATGAAAAGCATAACTTATCAGGCCCTTTATCAAAGGTTAGCTCGAATCTAGCAAAAAAATATTCACCACTAGCGTGACAGTAATCTGTTTGACTTGTGCTGCTTGAATTTAGCACCAGCTTCTAGTAACTTGGTTTTATTAGTGGTGTTTGCCATCGCATTAGACCTTTGGGTAGCATGACTCACCCATGGTTAGATGCGAATGAAGCCAATTCGTCAAGACCCATCGGTAGCAGCTACTCAAAGGCGCTTAAGTTCAACGTTTGAAAAATTACCCGTAGCATACTAATAAATACTGATTTTCAAGTGTCTCTTTCTAGCGCATGAAGACTTACTTCATTCTTGTTTGCCGCATAGCAATCCAAAGCTCTTATCTTCTAAAGCCAATGCGGCTTTCATCCAATATGATCTCCGTGTGTGTGGATTGATCTTGAGATCAGATGGTGGGCTACAGGTTATTTGTTCTTTTTCACCACCACCTTCAACTAATGCACAAGCTAACAGTATAGCTCGCGAAACTCTAATAAACTGAAAAACCACTTTGTTCCTATTGAAGATGTAACCGATGTCTGAAATCTCATGTCTCAAAACAGTACAAATACCATCAAAGGCACTGGAATGTGTATTACATATGCACTCAAGATTCAATATTAGGTCGTAGGTAAACAAAAGAGGAAACGTCAAAATCTCAATCCTATTCAGCTATGTTTCAACAGATTTCGAAGCTAATCATTTTTCAGGGTCAGTACTTCAGCTAACGAATGCGGGTTTCATCAGAAAAGCCGACAAAGGTTTGGTCTTTCTGAAATTTTACCATGATTTCTCAGATGCAGTTCAAATAAGTTACTCTGAAGTGCTACTTAAGCGAGTGTTGTTACGCCCGGATACCACTGCAATGATGTTATCTTATCTGAAAATTTCAGCAATGATTTCTACGCCTGGAAACTCTCTTCGGCGTGCCCTTAAATTAACTGTACAACCTGTTACTATTCAGCTTCATTTCACAAGTACTACTTAACCGCTTGCAGATGTAATCACCGGACAAATTTTAAGCATCAATTTTACTTAGAAAAAAAGAT
Source organism: Cristatella mucedo (assembly GCA_009760855.2). NCBI lineage: Eukaryota > Metazoa > Bryozoa > Phylactolaemata > Cristatellidae > Cristatella > Cristatella mucedo. The sequence goes on from WPIO01000020.1 coordinate 5,794,981, forward strand.
TATTTGTATTGGTCGCTACGGTCTCCTTCATATGTCTGGTGCTCCAAGATCTTCATGCGAAGCGTATAAACACTTACAGCCTCGCTTTGCAAGACTTTTTACTGACGTCAAATTAAGGCTTTCGTTTTTCTTGGTCCTATCACTTTGTTGTCGTCGTTCCATTTTGCCGTCATCGGTCGCCTCAAAACTCCACGTAGGGGCCGGCGGAGCACGTTAAGACGTCTATTTTATTGCCCTTAAATTGAGATTTTAAGGGTGTAACTGAAAAGTAGTTGGCCAACTAAGGTTCAACGATCTACCCACTTTTTTTGGACCCATGTTGTGATAGACCAAGCCACAGGCACTAATAAGACAAGATCTGGAAGAGCAAAGATAGTGCTTCGCCCATTCAATAACATGCAACGACTAACAAACGGCATCGTTCTCGTAATCTAGGTATGATCTATTAAGACGGTTTCCTGAAAGGCAACCGACAGCAACGAGTTCGCTGGATATTTAATTTGCCCATTTTATTTAGGAGCCGGAAAATATTACTAGGTAACCGCGATGACAAATAATAGCTAAATAAAGGATGTCTAGTGCATTTAATAAATATATTTGCTTTTATATTTTTACGCAGCGATCCGATTAATTTCCATGATTTTCTTCATGGTTGCTTTATCATTCTCACTTATGTGCTACATGATGTGATTGAGTCACTAGCTGAAGTTTTTATAGAACATAGATAGATCTATAGTTCTTTAAAGGCAACATGCAAACGAGTCATTGCTATTCTTATCGTAAAGAAAAGCACTGGTGCTAAAAAACCCACAAGTTGTGCGGCTGAGCTAGATATTTCCTCAGAGATATGCAGAATAAAGGAAAACATGTCAGCACATGTAATCACTTTCATTTTTTTAAGCATGCAGAATCCTTTTCTAATCTTCCCCTACACTGATGTCTTCCTAAACATGAATACTAGCGTGTACCTGAATATTGCCAAGGGTCAGTCTGTATGCACGGGTCTGCCTCATAATTCAAGCTCATTTGACAAGTATGATTCACAAGTGTGAAGGTAATCCTGCTACCTTGCTGTCAAAGCTGCACAGTTTATACTTGTTTAAATTGTTTCATCCTCGTAGGCTCACGTAAGCTTACTATGCTGGTTGGAAGTATATGGCTGCTCTAATAAAAGTGACAACACCAATCTTGCAGCGATTTTATAGTTGCAGCTCGTTATTTAACTGAGAAAAAATATGCCGTTTGGTCGCTTCAAATTAGACGAATTAATCAAAAACGCTGACCGAACTACTGTTAACGAACTGCTAGGCTCGTCGAGCATAGTTAGGCTGCTCCTACTAAGGATCAATGATGCCTTGAATGACGAGCCACAGCAAGACTCCTGTCGTTTTTAAAGCATCAATTGTTGTTCAATATACATGTTTTAGTGACATCTGAACCTGGAAGGCAACACATTTTCTTAAGCTAAACGATGATAAAACTAGCTTATTAGTTATGGGCAAACCCAGTACGATTTATAAATTGGAACGGCTGACGTTCAAAATTGGCTCTGCCAGAAAATCACCTTTTGAATCAGCTCTAAATCTAGGCTTCATGTTCCAAAGTGATCTCTCGTCAGACGACCGAATCGGCTCTACAATAAAGTCTGCCTACTTTCAGATACATAGCATTTCTAAATTTTAGGCTTATTTAGATAAGGATGCCACATCTAAGTTACTCCTTGCATTTGTGAAAAACTGTCTTGACTTCTGTAACTCACTGCTTGCTGGCCTACCAGCATGTGCAATCTGGTAATCACAGCTGGTGCAAAACTCCCCAGCTAGGTTTGTCTGTCATCAGCGTTGCAGTTTCCATTTTTTCGCTGACCTGTACTGGCTCCCAGCCAAGCAGCGGATCAACTTTAAGGTTTTGTTGCTCACTTTTAGGTCACTTTATTCTTAGGCTCCCACCTATCTCTCAGATCTACTCCCCCACCATGCCAAGCATCGTACTAACTGCTTTTCGGAATCCAGTCGTTTCTCAATGTCTCATACAAAAACCAAATCCTGTAGACATTTCCCATTTAGTTCATACGCTCTCAAAGCCCGGAACTCACTCCCGACTTTAGTCACAACATCACCTGACTCGACCACTTTTGTAAAGAACTTAAACCTTATTCTAGACAGCATTTAGTGGGTCCTTGTTATTCGTCCTTCATGTGCTTATGTGTGCTGACACTCTGCATGCTGCCACTAACCGCACTTGGATGCTGACCCTGTGCATTTTAACCTTAACCATGTTATTCACGTTGTTTATCAACCACGATATTACTCATTATTCAACCGTGTTTCCTTTTGCAGCAAATGTAAAGCGTCTAGAAAGAGATTTATGTCTATAAGGGTGCTTTATAAAGTGCATTATTATTAATATTTTGTTATTCTTGTGGAATATTTATGAGTAGGCTTCATGTGAATTAGTTTACTGCGGAGAATATATGTCCATCTTTTTACCTTATGCAATATCCGTCGTGATGCATATATTGCACGCTCATTTATCTTTAATTTTACAGCAGAGTCTATTTTTTACACGTTTTTTAATATTTCCAATACCGGCCCTGTTGTAGTGGACGATGTTTATCACATATTCGCACCAGGCCGAGGGTATTTAGAAAGGTAATTGAACTACCCAGCAGGCTCCTCTGGAAATATGTATACCTCTGCTATCAGGACAGCGAGATCAGTGGAACTGCCCATTCTCAAAATGACTGCTCTCCAGAAATTAAGCATCGTGAAAGTTTGTGCTACATGGGAAAAACGATCCGTAATGTGAGTGCTTACATGCCTGAGGTCAGCTTAGCAGATCATTCTGCAATGTAATTGTGGAACTGTATCAAGTTTATTCGGTCAAGTTTTCTCGCCTTCATTGCAATATAATATTACAAGTAATAATTTTAGTCTATACAGCTCTAAACAAACTATAGAGAGTAAAGTAGCTGGAAGTCAGCTATAGTCGTAGGCTCATTTGTGGCAAATGTAGAGTCTTTGCTGGTAGCCGTAATGTAAGTGCTTACATGCCTGGATAAGCTGAGCAAATCATTCTAAATTTTACGAACGTGGAAGAAATGCTCTTAGCTAAAAACCTATCCTTTTTGCAGGTGTGACCTGCTATAGCGCAAGAACACGGAAAACGTTCTTGCAGTTCAATTCTTGCATTGCTTACACAAAATTTGATGTATTAGGCAAACAAGAACTGTATTTGGCAATTTCATCCTGCTTATTTTTAATCAAATCTTGCTTCAATTGAAAGTAGTTGTTGGATACCACAAACAATTAGTTCAGTCTTATTTACAGTGCATATATATTACACTTACCTATGGACCCGCTTTTTGGACACCTAAACTGTACTACTGACTCTAAAAAAGTATGGCGATACATACGTTCACGGGTTGTCTTCTGCATGGTGGTGTAAGTGAACGAAAATAATAAGCCCTCTGCAAGTTAAAATTAAGATATTAATGCTGACAAGCTATTAAAGGGGTAGCCACCAGTAGCTCGACTTGTGGGCTTGTGCTGACAACTAATTGGACTGAAGCTGATCTCTTCAGATGCATGTCCAGAATTTCCGTTTTGAACTTTTCATTATAGCCGTGAATCATTACTTAATCCATTTGATATGCAGTAATTCAACTTTAAAATATCCCTGCATGCTTTAAACGGTGAAAACATTCCTAGCTTTCTCCAACTTTATAGAGTTCAGACAAGTATTGCCAGAATACACTCGATTCACCCAGTATCGCTGCATGTGCACTCGTCGGCCTCACAACGAGCACCCAGTAACTGACTTACAGCCAATACACACCTATTTATAAACGTCTCGGGCATCCTTGGTCTAGAACCGTTCTAAGACCTTCTCTTGGAGAATTACTTACTTACGAAGAACTGTTCCACACTAATTTAATATAGTTGTTACTTGCTGAGGTTAAATAAATGGTTAACTTATTAAATGGTAATATTTGCTTAAGAGCTCATCAGCTGAATTCTTCCTTCTTATGAGAATTTCAACCATCAAAATGGCCAGTGAGGTTGAGAAATATATACATACACAGACGCACGTACACATGAGCAAACAAAAACGAACACAGATATATGTGTGTGTCTGTGTGTGTGTGTGTGTGTGTGTGTGTGTGTGCGTGTGTGTTCATGGGCTACTTGTGAAATGCTTCAATTGATGCCGCCACACCAAAATTGACGAAGCTAATAATAATCATAAGCTGATATTAGACGGTCAATAATAAGAGCCGAAAACTGATATCCTCTGGGCTAGTTATACAAGCTGATCTCCGGAATAAATAGAGTCAAAACTTGGTTATAAATATCAGGTTGTAAATAGTCAGGGCATTAATTTTTTTTTTTTTTACCAAGGGTAATCAAACATTGCCATGCAGCCGTACTTTATTCAATCTGAATTCTTACTAGTTCTTTCCATACGTGTTTAGTCGGGAGAAATTTCCGCTGAGCGATGCTGCCAAAATTACTTCTGCTTTTTTATTTAAGATAAAGTACAAAATATTGGAATTTCTATTGATTTGCTATTCCAGTACACTTTCTCGCTAATCTGCAATGGTCTCAAATCTTATCTGCCCTTCTGTTCAGCAAGGGCATCTAATTCCTTCTCTCTTTGGATGACTCGCTCGATATCAAGGAATAAATATTTCCTTTAATATCTTCAACTTGGCTTGTAGATTTAATGTAATGAAATGTAATGTATCTCCATCTGTAACTCCAAAAATTCATAAAGACCATGTGGGTGTTACACAGGAGAGCTTTGGATAGCACACTCACAGCCTAAGTGGTTTTCGTTGCCCATTTGGTAGCCAACAGACTTCGTCTCCCGCAACGAAGAGAAAGTGGGAAGCATAGCAGAGTTAGGAGAGCAGTTGAGGTAATGAGTAGCATAGAAGTAGCAGCTCAGGACCGCTGAAAAAGATGTGCCATAGTCGGCAGTTGGAGAGTAGTTGTCGTTGCGTAAGAATTGTGGAAGCGAGTTACACAGTCTAGGACCTGCAGAGCTAAAGCTTCTGTCGCCAACTTTCTTTAAGCTGAGGAATGGGACAGCTCATTTATTGTCCACACATGATCTCAGGGCGCGAACAGGCAGAAACTGATGTAGCAGTTCAGCTAAGTACGAAGGAGCCAAGCCGTGGCGGGCCTTGTGGGTCAGCCTAAGAACTTTGCTCTGTATCCTTCGCTCAACCGGCAGCCATCCTAGGTCTTTCAGCAAAGGAGACACCTGCTCAAACCGCTGAGACTTGAAGACCAGCCTTGCAGCCATATTCATAGTCTGCTGTAGTGGCATGATAGCTTTCTTTGGCAGCCCAGCCAAAATGGAAATACAATAATCAAGCCGAGACACAACTAAAGAGCTAGTTAAATTTTTAGCAAGCCACTGTGGAAGACAGCTCCTAATCTTGGATATGGATCGGATGTGATGGCTAGCTGTAGATGCAGTCCTTTGAATGAAGCTTTTGAAATTGAGGCAGCCGTTGAACACGACACCTAGATTACGAGCACGTGGTAAAGGTCGCACAATAGCATCACCTATTAGAACAGCAAAGCCTTTTATCTTTTTACTTATCTGACGCTTTCAGCACCGAATTTCGTACATTGACAGACTCATTATCTCTTGTGACTCATGTGCATGGCCCTACCCACATCAAGGGTCACACACTCGACCAAATTTTCTCATATAACTGCACTTTGTCATCACCAGTTATCACCAAATCCTGCTTATCTGACCACATGCAGATCTCATTCAATCTACAGTGTGTGCCCACATTCTCCTCTAAAATAACCTGTGAATCGCGAAACCTCAAGACCCTTGACATCGATGCTGTCCGTGCGAGCATATCTGCTTCACCTTTGCTGCTCAGTCCTCCCTCCGATCTGTCATCACTGGTAGATTGCTACAACACGACACTAGCTGACACGCTCGACGAGTTTGCACCTTTGACAAAGCGCACTGTGCGCCCCCGCCCAGACGGCCTATGGTTTACCACAGACATTAAACTAGCCAAGTCTACTAAACGAAAGCTTGAAAAGGCATACAAAAGATCCGGACTAACTGTCCATCGACAGGCATATGAAGACTACTGTAGGTCGTACCAATCGATCCTAGCAAAGGCTAAGTCTAGCTTCTATAGAAACATTGTTGAATCACAGATGCACAATCCAAAAATGCTGATGTCGACAATAAACCATCTCCTCAACCGTTCCCAGGTTAGCTCCTTACCTGATGATCCTTGTGATGATCTAGCCGATCGCTTCTCTCGATTCTTTGTGCAGAAGATAGACAAAATCAGGGAATCCATCCCTGCGATGACAACCTTCCCACTAGAATGCTGTTCCTCGGTTCCTGGCTGCGCCTCAATGTCTGTATTTAAACAGGTCACTAGTGATGTAGTCCTAAAGGTCGTATCTCAATCAAAGAAGACAACAAGTCCACTGGACCCTATCCCCACTGTCCTGCTCCTACGTTGCATTGATCTGCTGCTGCTGCCATGCATAACCAACATCATTAATATGTCATTAGCCTCAGGTCAGGTCCCAGCACCTTTCAAAAAAGCTGTAGTCAGGCCACTTCTCAAGAAAGCTACACTAGACCAAGAGAACTTAAGCAATTACCGCCCAGTCTCCCTTCTACCATTCCTGTCAAAGACACTGGAACGGGTCGTGGCAGACCAGCTGAACTCGTATATCGAAACCTCACACCTTGCTAGTAAGTTCCAGTCTGGCTTTAGAGCTAATCACTCCACAGAGTCAGCATTGCTTCGGGTATACAACGACCTACTTAGGAATGCAGACATGGGTAGAGTGTCTCTTCTTGTTTTGCTCGATCTTTCGGCAGCTTTTGATACCATCGATCACAAAGTACTTCTAGAGCGCCTCTCATCTCGCCTGGGCATCACTGGCACTGCTCTGCAGTGGTTCAGGTCCTATCTCAGTGGGAGACTCCAGAGTGTTGACGTGAATGGACAAAGATCATCTGAAGTACCTCTAAAATATCGAGTACCTCAGGGCTCTGTGCTAGGTCCGGTCCTTTTCACCGTTTATACTCTCCCTCTGGCTGATGTGATTGCCAAGCACAATCTAGGCTTTCACTTCTATGCGGATGACACTCAGTTGTACCTTTGCTTTGATCCCTCCCAGCCTTCGAGCACCTCAAATTCTCTCAACTCACTTGCTGCATGCATTGATGACATCCGATCATGGATGGCAGCAAATTTTCTAAAACTAAACGATGATAAAACTAACTTACTAGTTATGGGCAAACCTAGTGTTATTCAGAAATTGAAAAGGCTGACTTTCAAAATTGGCTCTGCCAGCATATCTCCAGTTGCATCAGCTCGAAATCTAGGTGTCATATTCCAAAGCGACCTCTCGTTAGAAGACCACATCAGCTCCACAGTCAAATCAGCCTATTTTCAGCTTCATAACATTGCTAAAATTAGGGCTTGTTTAGATAAGGATACCACGTCCAAGTTGGTCCATGCATTCGTGACATCTCGTCTCGACTTCTGCAACTCACTGCTTACTGGCCTACCAGCATGTGCGATCAGGCGATTGCAGCTGGTGCAAAACTCTGCAGCTAGGCTTGTCTGTCGTGAGCGTCGCAGTTGCCACATTACTCCACTTCTCGCCGACCTGCACTGGTTACCAGTCAAGCAACAGATTGACTTCAAGGTTTTGTCGCTCACTTTTAGGTCTCTTCATTCTATGGCTCCAGCCTATCTTTCAGATTTACTACCCCACCAGGCCAAGCATCGTACCACCAGCTTTTTGGAATCCAGCAGTTTACCACTTCCTCGTTCAAACCTCAAACTATTTGGAGATTGTGCATTTAGTTTGTATGATCCCAAAGCCTGGAACTTACTCCCGACTTGAGTCAGAACATTCCCTGACTTGACCACATTTTCTAAGAACATAAAACCCACCTATTTAGGACAGCATTTAGTGGGTCTGGCTAAAGATCGTGCCACCCGCTTTTCGGTTCCTCATTGCCTGCTTATACCTAGTTCAAACCTTGAATTCTTCGGAGACCGTGCCTTAAGTTCTCATGGTCCCAAATGCCTGGAACTCACTTCCGACTTCCGTCATGACATCTCCTGACTTTACCACATTTACAAAGAAATTTAAAACGCATCTATTCATCACAGCATTTAGTGGGTGCCCGTGATTCGTAATTTATGTGCTATGCTTGCTAAAGCGGTGCATCCTGCCACTAACCACAATTGCATGCTGTCCCTATGCATGTCAATCCTAACCACGTTATTCTTGTCGTTTATCGAGCATTTTACCACTACTTATCCGGTCGTGTGTCTTTTGCACCAAATGAAAGTGCCTAGAAAGAGAATGAGCTCCCTTGATGCACTTTGGCAAGTGTGTTGTTGTTATTATTATTATTATTGTTATAAGCGTGCACTTTAACAAGCCTCACGTATGTATAGCAATCTTCCGAAGTTCAGAAAGTTGAGATAAAAGTCTCATATGAGGTGGAAATCGGTATATTTGTCAGTTTTAGATTTGCTAATTCTAGTTTACATCATGATTAGACAAGGTTTGCATAATCATTTTCTCTTTATTGTTGAAGTCACCAGAACGTCTGATCCCATTTACCAGGTTTTTCCTTTAAAAGTTGCTCTAAACAAACAATCGATTGACGGACTTAGTTTATAAGTATTTTCTTATTGACGGCTCACTAGATAAGGCGGTTGCTTTTTACGACCTCAGTATCGAAATCGTTGGTTCGCATGCTGGTTGACGATTCTTTACTGCTGGGGCAAGCGTTGGCGACAGCCGTAAATTCTCTTGTGTCGTAATACAAAATAAGCTGTTAAGCCAGCCTGTATTTCATTTACTCTTCCTCTTATGAAAGTCCTCTGCAATCTTAAAAGACCATTCCAAAGTGAATTTTTTTTTAAATAATTAGTATTCTGGCTTTATTCTCATTTATTTATTTCGTTTTATTATTCCTGCATTTTAATTAGTGTTCTAGTTTTACCTGACAGTGTTTCCGTTATATATGGTCACCTACTAAACTTTGCTACTCACTTGCATGGCGCAATTAAAAAATTTGATTTAAAGGCCTTCGAAAATTTAGAAGTCAAAAGGACATCCGCTTGCTATTATCTATCTGTATATATATATATATATATATATATATATATATATATATATATATATATATATATATATATATATATATATATATATATATATATATATGCATATATATGCGTGTGTGTTTTTGTGTGTGTGTGTGTGCGTGTGTTGTGTGTGCTGTGTTCGTTGTGTGCTTGTGTGAGCTCGAATCTTCTATGAAAATTCAAAGTCACAGCTCTTTTTTTTAATGCCTATGGTGCAAAACATTTTTACATGCCAGATCTTTTGGCATGTGCTTTTTCAAAAGGACATCTTGTAGGGTGAGCACATTGCCCTATCAGGCCTAGTTTCAGCCGCGGTTGAAAATAACAAAGAGCATAGTTAGTAGTACAGATGCATACGAGTCTTAGTTAGGAGTACTGCTGCCCAAGTAGTTGAACCATTTGCAATATGCGTCTAGATTACTTAAATTGTATTTATTACCATTGCCTGGCCAGCATTCTCTAATTTTTATGATTAGCAACAAATATGTCAGCTGCCCTGTTAAGTATTCGACCTATCTGCCAGAGCACAGCCGGTCTGTCACAAGCTCCACATCAAACTTCAAATCAGCTTCAACGTCTTTTATTTATATCACACTTTGCTTCACTCAGAGGTGTTATTTTACCATCCGTCACTACTAGCTTTGCTTGCAACCTACCATCTGCTTCCAGTCGACTCACCCAGTCAGCTCTATTAATCCGGTTACCTCTGTACATCCCATCATCTCAACATCAGTTGGCCATCGGACCTTAAAATGAGGTAATTAGCTGAGTTTCGGCCATAGGTTTGGCTTTATCGAGTTCAGTTAGTGAGAGATTGAGGGTATGCCTCTAGAATTGGTGAAACTTAAGTAAGAAAGACGATTCTTATTACCTTCTCAAAAGGCTCACCACCGCTTTAAAGTCATCACTAACAACTGAACCACAAACTATTCGTAGTATATAAGAACATTGTTATTATAATTTGCTGTTTTTTAGAGTATGGTTATCGAGATTACCACAAATAAATGTTAGTATTGTTGATTTGAATAGGTTTCTAATTTATGCAAATAAAACGAAGGCGAAGTTCTTTTAAAATACTTTCTTAAATCTGTTGATGCAACAATCGAGCAACCTCAATAAAAATCCACAATAAAAAGTTGTTAACCACATTTAGCTATCTGACGTCTTTATGCCAACTAGATTGTGTTTACTTAGCAAATAAAGCGTTGTTTACGTCCGGTATGGAATTCCTCTTAAGCTACTGTTATTGTACTATGTACATGGTCAAGACGACATCTGGCCAAAGTCATGCATGCTAGCTCAGGAAAACAACATTGAATTCAGTCCATGTACTTCTAGCATACTGCCTATGCATCCGAGATCTGCTTGCTTATCTACCCGCCTACAAAATCTGGTGGGACGAGACTCTGCAGCTCGGCTCAACTACTGTGAGATCCCAAGCTTCCTCTTCACACAACTTCTCACAGACCTGGACTGGTTCTAAATCAATGCAATGTGATTTAATGTAATGTATACTCGTCTATATCTCCACAAGGCCACAAAGGTTAAATCGACGTTACGAATGAGAGTTTTGTATATCAAGCTCAAACTCTAAGCGGCTTTTGGTAGGCATTCAGTTACCAGAAGACCATCTATTGCAACCAGAAGAAAATGAAAAGCATAGCTGAGTCAGAGGGGCAGTTGAGGTAGTAAATGGCATTAAATTTACATCATAGAATGGCTGAAATGAATGTACCATAGCCTGCAGCAGGCGAGTATTTGTCATTGCCTAAGATTCCTGGAAGTGAGTTAGACAGTCAAGGACCTGCAGAACGAAAGCTACTGTTGCCAACCGTCCTGAAGCGGAGAAATTTAACAGCTCATTTATCTCCCATACAGGACCTCGTGGAAAATTGAGGCTGAAATTGGTGCAGCAGTTTGTCTAGGTGTGGAGGAGCCAAGCCGTGGCGGAGAGCATTGCAGGTCAGCCTAAGAACTTTGCTCTGTTTCAGCTGATTAACCAGCAGTTACCTTAGCTCCTTTAGCAAAGGAGACACATGATCAAACCTCTGGGATTTTCAAACTAGCTTTGCAGCCATATTTGGAGCCAGCTGCAGTAGCCTAGTGGGTTTTTAAGGTAGCCCAGCGAAAAGGGAATTGTAATAATCTAGTCAAGACAAAACCAGGGAGCTAGTTAAATGTTTTCCAAGCCACTGTGGAAGACAGCTTCTAATCTTAGATTGAGATCGGACGTGATGGCTAGTTGTAGAAGCATCATTCTTAACGAAGCGTTTTAAATTTAGGTTTTCTTTCGATGATGACACCTAAATTCGGAGTATATGGTGACGGTCGCAGCACCACATCACGTATTAGAAGAGAACAATCTTGTCCAGCAACACCCATAGGGTGTCCTATGAGCAGCAGTTCAGTTTTGTTGTCGTTTATTTTCCAGAAATTGCCTCACATCCAGGATCAAATGTCGGCAAGCCAACCATTTATTTTATCGCTAGCTGAAGTAAATTACAATGGTTGAAATGACCCATACAGCTTGATGGTACACTATGTAAGGCGTTTGCTTTCACGACCTCGAGCCCGAGGTCATGGGTTCGATTCCTGTGGTGGGCGATTCTTAATCGCCACTGCAAGCGGTGGTGATAGCCGTAATGGCTCTTCTGTCTCTAAACAAAATGAGGCTGCTTAATCAGCTAGGATTAAAGCTGGGTATTGTCAGCATTGAAGTGATATCGTATTCAGTGGGTGGATCACATTTCCCAGAGGTTGAGTATATATGGAAAACAGCACCAGGCCTAGGACGGACACTAGAGGGACACCACAGGTGACTTTTCTGATGAATGAGATCTGACCCCAAACGATACGCATTGAGCACGATCAGAAAGGTAAATTTTAAATGGCGCCAGTGCCTTATAAGCGCGACTAATCGTTTTTTTCGGCCGTTTAATTAATACCTCGTGGTCAATTGAGTTGAAGGCAGCTAATATCACTGCCCTAGAAGCACTAGGACAGCGATATTCCCGTCATGGTTGCCGCATAGGCTGTCATTGGTCACACGAAGGTGACTAGTTTCAGTAGAGTGTTGACGCTTGAACCCGGAGCAAACCAAGCAGCCGGTAAACTTTAAAGATGTATCTCTCACTATGGGTCCTTCATTATAATTCTCCAGCCAAGCTGTCCGAGCTACTCTCTCTCTCTCTCTCTCTCTCTCTCTCTCTCTCTCTCTCTCTCTCTCTCTCTCTCTCTCTCTCTCTCTCTCTCTCTCTCTCTCTGGTCATAGTATAACCACTCTTCTGGGTAAAGTCGTATAGACATGTCTCAAACCAACCTCAACATTGCATGAGGCTGTGCCTTTACTTCCTATGCGCACAAAGCCTGGAACTCACATCCGGCTGACGTCACGACATCTCCGACTTGTAACGTATGCTAAAAACTCACTTTTTTCTCACGGTACTTACTCGGTGTTTGTGAGCATCCCTACGTTTGTATATATGGACAAAAACTGCCCATGTTACTACTAATCTATATCAAGCATTCTCCATGACGACGCACTAGGTAAGGCGGTTGCTTTTCACGACCTCAGTCCAGATGTCGCGGGTTCTAATCCTGCGGTGGGCGAACATTATCGCCACAGCAAGCTGTGGTGACAGCCTTAAACGCTCTTCTGTCGCTATACAAAACACGCTGATAAAACAGCTAGTATTTAATTTAATTTAATTCCGACACCATGTATGTTACTACTACCATACGGTAATGCTTCCTTAGCAGCATGCGTAAAGTACCCGGAAAGATACTAAGTTCTCTAAGTTTGCTCAATGAATGTATTACCATCATTTTTATGATTGATATTATGGTTGTCTTGCCCTAGGATCTTAAGGGTGGAGTGCGAAATTAGCGACGGAGTGCTTAGGCAGTTGCACCTCACTCTGACTACCGCGTCGAGTCAGTTCGACATGAAGCCACACCTGCTTAGCTTGCTCTTTATAATAATAATAATATTGCACTTGATAAAGCGCCCTCAGAGAACTTAATCTCTTTCTAGGCGCTTTACATTTGCTGCAAAGTGATACGCAATAGAATAGTAAGTAAAATCATGCTTGAAAAACAAACAAAATGGCTCTTTCTTTGAGGTTTATATTTCTGCGTGACTAACACGGTTGCTAAGCCATAGAATCTACTGAGAAATGAGAGTACTACTAGCAGAAGTAGCCGGGCTTGAGGATCGGGCGAGTGTCAAGCTCAGGTTAGTGTAGGGGCTCGTGGGCGCGATGGTGGCGCGACGAAGAGCGAAGCTCCCACAAGCGAGTCGTGGCGTTGTAGACGACGGCTGAATTATATGATATAGCAGCTGTCGTGCGTGCTGCTCCGGAGCACGAGGTGTTAAGAGGGAGAGAGGAGAATGGATAGCGTGCGTGCACGCCGACGCACAGGCAGAAAGTGAATTTCGCGGCAAGAAATGCGTCACGTGCCGGCAAGGACCGTTCCCGTTGGGCGTACGAAACGTCAGCTGGGGGGGTTGAACCGCGTGACGGTGATGACACGCCCACATTAGCACCTCGGTTTTAAACTACTAAGATTACCAATCATAATTGAAATAAATAGAGACCTGATCATGTATTGCGCTTGCAGAACCTAAATAAATATGCTAAGTATTGCTTAATTAAGCATTCATTAGCGGTATCGTCAACAAGGTGCCACGTGACTTAATTGTAGTTTCGTATACGACCTTCGAGACCTCTGGTACGAGCACAGACTGTCGCGTCTCGTGTGAAGCCTGTTTCAGGCACCCGAATACCCATGTGCTTAAAACAGCTCCTGGATCCAAAGTAGAAAAAACATTCGAGCAGCACAAACGAGACCGTGAAATTGACGCCGACACGATCCATTCGACGAGTGCCACAATATCATGTTCACGCGACACTCAAGTTCAGTTGGCGGCAGGACGCGTACAACGGGCTGAGACACCAAAAGACCTTGGAGACTCAATAGGCACTCGAAATATGCCTAACAATAGCAACACAGTGCTTTATTTCCAGCAAGCAGTGCTAAAGGCACTCCGATGCTAGAGAACACGCACCAAGTATATATGTACCACATATATATATATATATATATATGTATATATATGTATATATATATATGTATATATATATATATATTTATATATATATATATATGTATATATATATATATATATATATATATATGCAGGAAGAAAGACACTGAGGCACTTACTTTCATGCCGCATGCGAGATTGCCCTCTCTGGCTGGCAAGACGACAAGAGTCCGCTAGCCATAACAATCATATTGCAAACTACCTGGAACTGAGCCAGGCTGTTGGCAGAATGAGCTGACGCCGAAGTGAATGCTGCCACCAACACACCTCTCACACGGCGAGTTTAATGTGGCCAGGAATGGCCCTCTGCAGCGTAGCACCAGCAGAGCAGACAGAGAGATCAGTGCGGATATATATATATGTGTGTGTGTGTGTGTGTGTGTGTGTGTGTGTGTGTGTGTGTGTGTGTGTGTGTGTGTGTGTGTGTGTGTGTGTGTGTGCGCGCGCGCGTATGCATACTCAAACTCTGTTCAGGCACGTCACGTAAGCTAGGAGTCTCGAGCTAAAAGACCTCTGTTATCAAATACATTCACATTGACCTTGGTCGAGGCAAGCATATTAACCGCTAGATCAAACTAGCCAGGCAAAAATGTCTGTATGTTAAGGATGATACTGAAGATGATTGCAGCAAATTATGCTGCCAAGCTTACAGCAGCTCACTTTACCGTATAGTTCGTCGACCCAGCAGAGCTTTTCTTCGAGAGGGCAACTGCGGTCGGGACTCCTTTAAATATAGGGCCCGAGCGTAGTTCACGCAATAACCTTGCTGCCTGCATAATCGCACATTGCGATTGCCATAGGCGTTGGCTTGACTCGGCTGTTTCATCGGTGGCTCTCAGGACAAAACCAGCGGTCAACCTCATAGTTCATTATCACTGACATTCAAATTGGTAATGTGTTAAACAGAGACATAGAAATCGGCTTGCTGCTCAGCAGCTTTGCTCCTAGTGCGTACAAAAAGCCTGAGAGGGTTCAACACAGCTTCCAGATTGCAAGGCTGCATTGCTAGCTGACTGTTTTTGAGCCCTTGATATGTATGCATCATGATGTCTAGGCACCTCACTTTTGAGCTAAGACAAGTAGCAATAAAAAATTCACATGACATCATGCGGGTGAGAATCAAACGAGATTGCTTTCCTTTCAACCAATTTTATTTACGACACCTATCCTATTTCATTATAATAATGATTCTCTGATGACATCTTTTGAAGATTTAAAAGGATTGTGTTGGGTTACTGAAAAAGGTCAAAATACGAAAAACTTGCGGTTCTGGTAGGCAGGATGCTTAGCAACAAGACGCTAGATTTTTCAGCTATTTCTTATCATTATAAGATGCAAGAGAGAGAGAGAGAGAGTGGAACACGTTAGGGTTTGAGACGAGCATGTGTCTTAGGCAACCGGCGTACTTGTGGTATCGTTGCTGCGAGTTGCTGACCAGATAGGAGGCACCAAACAATGACTTGCTTCGATATGTGCTTTCATTTAGCCCTCTCTATAGTTTTTCCGAAATTCTTGAGTCAGGACACAAGTTTTTACCATTAAAATAATTATAATAAAACAACTGCAGCTTTATTTCGCAATATTTCAGCAAGCTGCAAGCAAAGCAATAACCAAAGTGTAGCTACGAGCAAGATATTGTTAATAAACAAGCATGCAATTGCACCCACTTGTAATAACGCTTGCACAAGCTATGAAAATAAACCAACCAGGAACCCAGCTTTTTCTTGGTTAGTAAGACTTGCGGAATTTAAATTGTGTGCATGCCACCCCCGGCCATGTTATTATTGTTGTTTATTCAGCGTGCTACCACTAACCATTCCATTGTGCTTCGTTAGCAGCAAATATAAAGTGCCTATAAAGAGATTTATTTCTCTGAGGGTGCTATATCAAACGAATGATTACTATTTTATTGGTATCGTGAATCAGGAGCTGGTAAGTGTTAAAATACATTAAAAAGATAACAGCCTTGGGTAGCTATATGAACGCATATTAAGCTATGGCTGTTAGGAGCTGGTACAATTTTTACTTATCACTGCCATCAAATCATTGTATTTTTGATGGCACAAATTAATTACATGCTTTGCTTACTTGATAAATGAGGGCACAGTCACCAAAGGACTCGAACGTAGATAGACGTGCAACCTATTTACCTGATTCGAAAGACCGAGCGGTTCGAAGGAAGGCCTGAGAGGAAATTCAGTCTGCTGGATGAAGTAAGAGATGGCGGAACCTAAAGATGACTGAGAGAAATTTAAAGTAAGCATTCTGCTTGACAGGCAGTCAGTGATGAGAATAGATCAGCAAGAACTCGGCGCAGGAGCGGAGTTCAGAGGAGGCAAGTCTGGTTGCCGAATTCTAAACGATCGGTAAATGACTTATCGCTCGCCCAGAGAGCTCAGCATATAGCTCGGTACAGCTACCGATTTTCAGATTGACACGTACCGTAGGTGGCCACTTACAGCCATGTATATATAAGCTAATAAAATAAGTTTGTACAAATGAATCATATCCCGTGAGGAATGGTTGGGCAAGCTTCCTTTTTATGCATTTTTTGTACGGTAATACTTTAGCATGATCTGTAAAAAATAATCGTGCCAGTTACTGCGCTCCGGCTGAAAGCATGGTCTCAAAAGGATCAGAGATTGGTTAGAGGCACGGCTAAGTGGCAGGAGTCGTTTGGGGGAAATGGGCAACCTCAGAGCAATTTTTTCAGTTAAATAAGCCTGGAAAAAGAGAAAATGTAGCTAAGGTATATCTCGAAAAGGAGCTTATGTATAACGGTCTGTAACTTCACAAAGCCATAAAGACGATTTGGGTGTTACTCAGAAGCGTTGTGTAGCCTGCTCACAGACTAAGCGGCTGTCAAAACTCATTTTGGTAGCCAACTGAATTCGTCGCACGCAACAAAGTGAAAGTGGAAAGCGTAGCCGAGTCAGGATAGCAGTTGAGGTAGTGAGTAGCAAGGAGGTAGCAGCTCAGGACTGCTGAAGAGGATGAGCCATAGTCGGCAGCACGAGAGTAGCTGCCGTTGTGTTTAAATTGTGGAAGCGAGTTCCACAGTCTATGACCTGCCGAGCTAAAGCGTCTGTCGCCAAAAGTCTTTAAGCAGAGGAATGTAACAGCTAATTTACTGTCCACACAGGACCTGAGGGTGCGAACATGCTGAAACTGGTGCAGCAGTTCAGCTGGGTATGAAGGAGCCAAGCCGTGGCGAGTCTGGTGGGTCAGCGTGAGAACTTTGCTCTGTATCTGTTGATCAACCGGCAGCCATCTTAGCTCTTTTAGCAAAGGAGACACGTGCTCAAACATGGGACTTGAAGACTTGCCTTGCAGCCATATTCATAATCAACTGCAGTTGACCTAGTTGGTAGATCAGCCAATAGGAATATACAATAATCAAGCCTAGCCAGAACTAAGGAGCTAGTTAAATTGTTTGCAAGCCACTGTGGAAGACAGCTTCTAATCTTAGATAGGGATTGGATGTGATGGCTAGCTGTAGAAGCATTCTTCTTAATGAAGCTTTTGAATTTTAGGCAGCTATCGAAAACGACGCCTAAATTTTAAGCACGTAGTAATGGTCGCACAACAGCATCACCTATTAGATGAGCAAACCCTTTTAATCCAGCCACACGCTTAGTGTTTCCTGAGTAGCAGTTTAGTTTTATCTTCATTTAGTTTCAAGAAGTTTTCCGACATGCAAGATTCAATGTCGGCAAGGCAAGCATTCAGTTCATCAGTTGCTGCAGCTGACTCAGAAGGTTTGAATGGCAAATACAACTGAGTATCGTCGGCATTAAAGCGACATCCTAATCTATTGGCCTTAATCAATTTTCCCAGAGTTTGGGTATAAATGGAGAACAGCAAAGAACGGAGGACGGATCTTTGAGGGATTCCAAAGGTGACCGGTCTCGTGTGTGAGACCTGACCACCACACGACACGGGTTGAACAGATCAGAAAAGTACGCTTTGAACCACGCCAGTGACTCGTCTGCCATACCAATCGTTGTTCTCAATCAAGTAGAACATTGTGATAATCAGTGGCGTCGAAGGCAGCCGATAGACCTAGCAGAGCTAGGACAGTGACCTTCCCTTCATCATTGAAACGTAGAATGTCACTATTAACTCGGAGGAGAGCAGTTTCAGTGAAGTGCTGCCTTTAAAGTACCTGAAATTTCATTATTTTCAATACATTCAGCAAGCTGCTTAACGACAATTTTTCAATAATCATGCACAAGAAAGGAAGAAGTGAAACTGGGAGATAGGTTTCAGGGACTTCTGTATCCAATCCTACCTTTTCCAGTATAGGTCTAATGATTGCCGATTTGAAGAACTCGGGCACGACCTCTTTTACCAAAGAAGCATTACAAATCTCGACTATGGCAAGGCTACGTTGATACGTAAGTTTCGGTAATCAGAAATGCAACTAGTTTCTCCTGGAACAACTGATGGCGGATTAGTGACTCCTTGGTTTTCAGCGAGCGGAAATTTAGAAGGGGGAATTTAAAAGGCTGGCAAAAAATTGGCTATGGTGATGAAGTTGCTTATATTCACGTCAGCATGTATCCGGACCGGCGAACGCGGGCCCTTCGAATTTAAATCTAACCTTGGTAACAGCCGCCGGCCAAATTTTCACAATGTGCTGGGCCAAGGCAGGTGGGCCACTACCGCAATGAGTACTAGTCGGTGCCTTAAACTTGCGGGTCGTAGGTTAGATAGCAGAGCTTTTGATAGGGCGAACGCAGAATCCATGAAGGTTCTCACTTACCCTCCGAAGATGGTCCACCGGTAGGTATCGACTAATGGCGACGTAGCACCTTATGCTAAGCAGGTCCTGTTTTGTGTAGCATTTCCAAAGACAGCTCATAAATAATCACAGCGAAGATAGCAGCGGCTGATTTCAAATGGCACCGTCACATCCACAACTACTAGATTAAGGCCGTTGTCAATGACCAGGTCCGGCTTGAGAGCCAGACCACCAGCAAGCGTGAGGGTGCGGCCTGCTGATAAGTAGTTAAGCTTGGTGGCCGGAAGAGCTCCGATTAGGTGGCTCAGAACCAGGTTGTGTCTGGCCGTATTTGCATGCAACGTCGGCCATCAGTGGCTCTGCACATGGCAAGCCGTCTCAGACACTGTGCGGCATAGACGGAAGCTGGTAGACTTCCCGGCCGACTCCTGGCAGGAGCCACTGTCAGCAAGTCCGGGTGAGCTCAGTGCACGAACCGCCAATCCCGGAACAACAGGCCAAGACCCGTGGTCAACAAGTGACTATGGGTGGCGAATCTGTCCGTGGCCAGGCAGCGGCTGACCCTACCCTGTGCAGGCTGGGCCACCAAAACACGGATTCCCACGAGCCTGGTGAATTCTAGCAGCTTCGTGATGACTACTCGTGGCACGACCCAGTGCTCAATGCCGTCAGGGTCGGTGGACACAGCCAGCACTTCAGGGCCTGTCAGCGAGAGGCAACAAGAGAGCCGCTTGAGGCACTTTCGCATGTCCGGCCATAGGGCGATCTGGCTAACTCTGTTGCCAGGGCCGAATGCTGCTGTGCTTAGGTATCGCGAACGCTCCTCATCAGAAGAAGGCGTGCCATCCAGGCTGGCTACTGCCCAGTCAAGTCTGTAACGGGAGACTTGACGGATGCACGTGTCGGATGAGCACAGCAAGCGACAGCCTTTCACAGCTCGTAGGATGGAGGCGTTCGTCCAGAATCGGATCAAGCCAAGCCCACCCTCAGAGCGCGGCACAAACGGGAAATGCACGGATGCAAATTTTGGCAGACCACATGCGAAGCGACAAAGCTCCATCAGAGCCTTTTCGACTGGTTTCAGAGCGGCCTTAAGCACAAGCAGCTCCCTACAAAGGTAGTCGAGCCGTGACAGGAGGAAATTCCGCCAGGCGTCAAACTATTGCCAAGGAGCGAGAAGGCTGGCCTGAAGCGGGTTAATGTCTCTTGCAAGGGTAGAGCAGGCCTGCTCTATTTCAGCCCTAAGCTGCCCGAGACCCTGTGGGGCTCCAAGGTAAGCCACTGACTCGGTCTCCGTCTGCTCGAGAATCTGCCCGTCATGTAGGATGATTGAGGTGGGCACGGCTTTCGCACCCTTTCAGGCGACGATAAAGCACTTCGCCAGCCGGAACTGCATGCTATATATATATATATATATATATATATATATATATATATATATATATATATATATATATATATATATAGCATATATAGCATATATAGCATATATAGCATATATAGCATATATATAGCATATATATATAGCATATATATAGCATATATATATAGCATATATATAGCATATATATATAGCATATATATAGCATATATATAGCATGTATATATATTGCATGCATATATATATATATATATATAGAGAGAGAGAGAGAGAGAGAGAGAGAGAGAGTTCATTTGTTCAGCAACCTAAGAGAGCTTCATCTCTATTCTGGCACGTCATATAAGCCAGGGGTCTCGAGCCGAAGACCTCTGTTATTGAATAGATTCACATTGACCTAGGGTGAGGCAAGCACATTAATTGCTGAATCAAACCGTCGCGGTAAAAATGTCAGGATGCTATGGCTGATACTGAAGTCGACTGCGATAAACTCGTTTGCTCACACTTAGCTCTATAACTCTTTGACCCAGTAGAGCTTTTCTTCATGAAGACAACTGCGATACGAACCCCACCAATGTAGGGCCCGATCATAAGTCGTGCAATAACCTGACTGCCTACCTAATCACACGTTGCCATTGCCGTAAGCGTCGGCTTGACGAGGTTTTTCATCGGTGGTTCTCAGGTCAAAACCAGCAGCCAACTATGTAGTTATCACTGACTTTTCAAATAGTTCCTGTGTGAAACAGAGACGTATAGATCGGCTTGCTCAGTAGCTTCGCTCCTAATGCTTATTAAAAGCCTTATAGGGTTCAAATCAGCTTTCAGATTGCAATGCTGCATTGTTAGCTGAAGGGTTTTTGAAACTTTGAGATGAATCTTGATGTGTGGACACATCATTTTTAGCTAAGACCCACAGAAAAATAACAATTTTACCGTGCTAGACATGACACCTGGCTGGCAAGAATCAAATGAGATTTTGTTTCAAACCAGCCAATTCCATTAACGGTATATATTACATTAGTAATCCCCTTATGAGGTCTCAAGAAGATTTAAACGGACTGAGTTGGCTGACTAAAAAAGATCGTACTACGATAAACTTGCGGTTCTAGTCGGCAAGACGCTTAGCAAAAAGCCAGGACACACGACAGTTATTCAGTTATTTCGGAGCATTACGCGATGCAGGAGGGAGAGACAGAAAGAGAGAGAGAGAGAGAGAGAGAGAGAGAGAGAGAGAGAGAGAGAGAGAGAGAGAGAGAGAGAGAAAGAGACGTTACGGCTTGAGACGAAGCGATATATCAGGCACCCGGCGTACCTTCGGTTTCGTTGCTTTGAGTTGCTGACCAGATAGGATGCGCAAAATTATCACTTCTGCAAAGTGTGCTTTCCCTTGCCCCTCCTTCAAGTGTTCCCGCGATACTTGACTCAGGACAGTAATATTTGTCATCCAAATATTAATAAAAAGTCATATGAAGCTTTAATTCGCACCTTTTCAGGTTGCTGCAAGTAAAGCAATAACGAAACGTTGGTTATGAGCAAGGTATCTTAGTTAACCAAGCATGCAATATCACCCAGAGAACAGATTAATATTGAGTAAACTAGCTTTCCAGTCGATTTTCCGACTGCACGTGCTAGAATACCTGTGCAGGCGCGAGAGAATTAGTGTAACATCGAAGGGTTGAAATAAGAATAATTGACATTGGATTCGACGCAATAATGGAAATCTTATTGAATATATTAGAGGTAACTTTTTAGCCGTAAATTGGCAAGCCGTCTTCCTCGAACGATCGCCAGCCAGTGCTGAATAGGAGGCTGTGGTATCTGGATGAGCTATCAGGTGCAGGTAGTGACGCTTGACCTTCCACGTCAGGTGACAATTGACCTTCTGCGTCTGAGTGGCTAATTGCCCTGCAATACAATTCCTAGGATTGCGGTCATGCATTTCCAGGAATCCTTTAGTGACGCACCCTGCTGCTGAAACACCACTGACTCTTCAGCCCGCTAGCACAGGCTTAGTCTATTGCTATTTTGCCTGGCTTAGTTTCGTGACCTTGCTTCCCTGTCTATCTGTCAGTCTGTATGCCGGTCTAGGTCTTGGTCTCTATCTCTCTATCACTCTGCCTCTCTGTCTGTCTGTCTCTCCGTCTCTGTCTCACCGTATCTGTCTCTATCTCTTAATCTCTTTATCTCTCTGTATCTCTGTCTCTCTGTCTCTCTGTCTCTATCTCTCTGTCTCTCTGTCTCTCTGTCTCCCTGTCTCTCTGTCTCTCTGTCTCTCTGTCTCTCTGTCTCTCTGTCTCTCTGTCTCTCTGTCTCTCTGTCTCTCTGTCTCTCTGTCTCTCTGTCTCTCTCTCTCTCTCTCTCTCTCTCTCTCTCTCTCTCTGTCTCTCTGTCTCTCTGTCTCTCTGTCTCTCTGTCTCTCTGTCTCTCTCTCTCTCTCTCTCTCTCTCTCTGTCTCTCTGTCTCTCTGTCTCTCTGTCTCTCTGTCTCTCTGTCTCTCTGTCTCTCTATCTCTCTGTCTCTGTGCAATATTAATAAAAATAATAATTCACTTAATAAAGCGCCCTCAGAGAACTTAATCTCTCATTAGGCGCATTACATTTGTTGTAAAGTGAAATGCAATTGAATGGTAAGTAAAATCATACTTGAAAAACCAACGAAATGAATAATATGGTTAGGGGTAACATGCACAGGGTCAGCATGCAAATGTGGTTAGTGGCAGCATGCACAGTGTCTGAACGCAGAAGCACATCAAGGACGAATCACAGGGACCCACTAAATGCTGTCCTAAATAGGTGTGTTTTTAGGTTCCTTTTAAATGTGGTCAGGTCAGGGGATGTTCTGACGCTGGTCGGGAGGGAGTTCCAGGCTTTGGGAGCATATGAACTAAATGCACGGTCTCCAAAGAATTTAAGGTTTGTATGAGGTATTTCTAGACTGTTGAATTCCGAAAAGCGGGTGGTACGATGCTTGCCTGATGGGGTAGTATATCTGACAGATAGGCTGGAGCCGTAGAATGAAGGGACCTAAAAGTGAGCGACAAAACCTTGAAGTCAATACGTTGCTTGACTGGTAGCCACTGCAGGTCGGCGAGAAGTCGAGTAATGTGGCAACTGCGACGTTCACGGCAGACAAGTCTAGCTGTAGAGTTTTGCACCAGCTGCAATCGCCTGATCGCACATGCTGGTAGGCCAGTAAGCAGTGAGTTGCAGAAGTCGAGACGGGATGTCACGAATGAATGGACCAACTTAGATGTGTTATCTTTATCTAAACAAGCCCGAGTTTTAGCAATGTTATGAAGCTGAAAATAGGTGGATTCGACTGTGGAGCTGATATGGTGTTCTAACGAGAGGTCGCTTTGGAATATGACACCTAGATTTCGAGCTGATTCAACTGGATATATGCTGGCAGAGCCAATTTGGAGCGTTAGCCTTTCCAATTTCGGAATCACACTGGGTTTGCCCATAACTAGTAAGTTTGTTTTATCATCGTTAAGTTTTAGAAACTTTGCTGCCATCCATGTGGGATGTCATCAATGCATGCAGCTAGTGAGTTTAGAGAGTTTGAGGTGCTTGAAGGCTGGGAGGGATCAAAGCAAAGGTACAACTGGCAATCACATCAGCAAGAGGCAGAGTATAATTCATGAAAAAAACCGGACCTAGCACTGAGCCCTGAGGTACTCCTTATTTCAGAGGTATTTCAGATGATCTTTGTCCATTCACGTCAATACTCTGGAGTCTCCCACTGAGATAGGACCTGAACCACTGCAGAGCAGTGCCAGTGATGCCCAGGCGAGATGAGAGGCGCCCTAGAAGAACTTTGTGATCGATGGTATCAAAAGCTGCCAAAAGATCAAGCAAAACAAGCAGAGACACTCTACCAATGTCAGCATTCCTAAGTAGGTCGTTGTATACCCGAAGCAATGCTGGCTGTGTGGAGTGATTAGCTCTAAAGCCAGACTGGAACTTACTAGCAAGGTGTGAGGTTTCGATATACGAGTTCAGCTGGTCCACCACGACCCGTTCGAGTGTCTTTGATAGGAATGGTAGAAGGGAAACTGGGCGGCAGTTGCTCAAGTTCTCTTGGTCAAGTGTAGCTTTCTTGAGAAGTGGCCTGACTACAGCTTTTTTGAAAGGTGCAGGGACCTGACCTGAGGCTAATGACATATTAATTATGTTATTTATGCATGGCAGCAGCAGATCAATAGGGTCCTGAGGACTTGTTGTCTTCTTTGATTGAGATACGAACTTTAGGACTAGATCACCTGCTTAAATGCAGACATTGAGGTGCAGCCAGGAACCGAGTAACAGCGTTCTAGTGGGGAGGTTGTCATCGCAGGGATAGATTCCCTGATCTTGTCTATCTTCTGCACAAAGAATCGAGAGAAGTGATCGGCTAGATCATCACAAGGATCATCAGGTAAGGAGCTAACCTGGGAACGTTTGAGGAGATGGTTTATTGTCGACATTAGCATTTTTGGATTGTGCATCTGTGATTCAACAATGTTTTTATAAAAACTAGACTTGGCCTTTGCTAGGATCGATTGGTACGACCTACAGTAGTCTTCATATGCCTGTCGATGGACAGTTAGTTCGGATCTTTTGTATGCTTTTTCAAGCTGTCGTTTAGTAGACTTGGCTAGTTTAATGTCTGTGGTAAACCATAGGCCGTCTGGGCGGCGGCGCACAGTCCGCTTTGTCAGAGGGGCAAACTCGTCCAGCGTGTCAGCTAGTGTCGTGTTGAAGCTATCTACCAATGATGACAGATCCGAGGGGGGATTGAGCAGCAGAGGTGAAGCAGATATTCTCGCACGGACAGCATCGATGTCAAGGGTCTTGAGGTTTCGCGATTAACAGGTTATTTTAGAGAATGATGTGGGCGCACACTGTAGATTGAATGAGATCTGCATGTGGTCAGATAAGCAGGTTTTGGTAATAATTGGTGATGACAAAGTGCAGTTGTATGAGAAAATCGGGTCGAGTGTGTGACCCTTGATGTGGGTAGGGCCCTGACATGAGCCACAAGAGACAGTGAGTCAGTCAATGCACGAAATTCGGTGCTTAAGGCGCCAGATAAGTTATCAAAGTGAACGTTGAAGACACCCATTGCGAGGAAGGATCGATTTCTTGCACACAGAATCGAAATGAGATCCGAGAAATCTGAGATAAAGGAGGATTTGGTACCTGGTGGGCGATAGACTACTGCCACTATCGGTAGCTTGTTTTCGGGTGAGACCAAGACAATTGATTCAAAAGACTCCTTCGAGGGTACCACAAATGGCTTGAAGTTGAATTTCGAGCGCACGACAATAGCAACTCCACCTCCAGTTTTGATTGATCTAGGGGTGTGAAAGAACGAGAAACCAGATGGAGTTGCGTCTTTAATTGTCGGACAGCTTATCGATTTCAGCCAAGTTTCAGTTAGGGCGAGCAGGTCGATACCATTTTCAGAAACAAGGTCGCTTATTACTAGAGGTTTATTGCACATTGAGAGAGGATTCCAAAGGCAAGCGTTAGGTCTGGCCGATGGGGCTACAACAGGCTTTATGACCAATATGTTTGAGGAATTTACAGTGACGCATGTGGGGGAGCGTTCTGAGCGGTTCGAGACAATGCTAGGAATACCGAACGAGCTGGTACTCAGCTTGCAGGTTCCGCCCAACGAGCAGCCTCTGAGCTGGCGGTTCCGGCCACCGCGGCGGCTACGGGTTGCTTTTCTTTTGTTAATGCATAGTTCATGAATCTTAGCAATAACATTAATATCTAGGAATGCATTTGATATGCGATGACGAAGCGATAGCAGCTGCTGACGATCATAACTGACAAGCAGGTTACTAGCCGCCGGCAAAGCTAAGGCAGCCGCCGGCGTGGGAGACCCAGCAGCCCGAAGCGATAAGCGTTTAGATGTCCATAGGCACGTAATTTCTTACGCGCTACGGTCAAATAACAAACAGAATAACTTTAAACAGGTCTTAGCTGTATCGTTTCCGCATACGATGTTCGCAAGAACTTTGATTTTCGGAAGAATTCTGCAACGAACAAGAACGCACGTTAGAGCGCTCTATGTCAGGAGGCGAGAATTGACTGTCTCTGTCTCTCTGTCTCTCTGTCTCTCTGTCTCTCTGTCTCTCTGTCTCTCTGTCTCTCTGTCTCTCTGTCTCTCTGTCTCTCTGTCTCTCTGTCTCTCTGTCTCTCTGTCTCTCTGTCTCTCTGTCTCTCTGTCTCTCTGTCTCTCTGTCTCTCTGTCTCTCTGTCTCTCTGTCTCTCCGTTTCTCTGTCTCTCTGTCTCTCTGTCTCTCTGTCTCTCTGTCTGTCTCTCTGTCTGTCTCTCTGTCTGTCTCTCTGTCTCTCTGTCTGGCTGGCTGTCTGCCTGCCTGCCTGCCTGCCCGCCTGCCCGCCTGCCCGCCCGCCCGCCCGCCCGCCCGCCCGCCCGCCCGCCCGCCTTTTACAAGAGCTACCCCCAAGTTGAGAGCATGCTGCTACCCCCAAGCCTCTCACTAGCAAGCACTAGCTTTACGTCTTAACCATCGCATCTGCGACTTTCTTATTCAAGCTACGCGATTGCTGCATGCTATGGTCGATATTTGTGTTCATTCTGCTGTGCCTTTGATTACGGCTGAATTATTAAAAATAATTACATTGAACATTTTCATATTTGCATTTTCATTAAACTCCGTAAATAAATTAATTTTAGCTGATTTAGCAGCTTCATTTGTATCGCGGTTGAAGACCTTAACGGCCATCGCTACTGCTTCCAGTTGGCAATAAAGGATCACTGCACAATTCGAACTCGACCTTGGTCATCAAAAGCGAGCACTTTGCCTCTGGCAGAACGGTAGCTTGAAATCCAATGCATATACTTAGATTGATGATAGTAAATCACGTTGGCTGGTTTTTGTTTACCTTCAAAACATCCTCTTCATTAGTTCAGTCAGTACAGTCAATAATTTTATTTTGCAAAAATAAAGTCATTATCGTAAAAGCTGTTACTGGTTTTGTGCAACGTATCTAGAAGAATTTTGATTAGCTCATTCCTTAGTTCTTCTCCCTCGTCAGTTGGTCTATTTTTTTGCTTCAAGCATTATGCTATCCCATAAATGTCAAGTTTTTTTAATCCTGAAAAATATGAGATACAGAATTTGTTGTTGATATGTTGTGTAGGGGAGAAGAAACCTGAGAGAGTTGATACGTAGGGGGAGAAGAAACCTGCAGAGGATTCTACTGTTGGTTTGAGCACCCTCCCTAGATACATGACTCTACGGGGCTGTGCAAGCCAGCTCCCTCCAGTCACTCCTTAGTAGCTACTTAGATAGCCCGTACGAGAGGTTCGATTCCTGTGACCCAATCCAGGCACTGCCGGCTTCAGCTGCCCACCACTGCCCAGCTCTTTCGCTGCCTGTTGCAGCCGTTTTCTCGAAGGCCAAAGCGCCCGAGGAACGAGGTCGTCGACCTGTACACATAACCCATAGCACCGACCTCCACTCCAAACAGTACTCACCGCTATCCCTCACGCTCCTGCACTACTCGGATAATTCGTCTTTGCGGCTTTCAATGATATTCTTTCAATAAGCTGCCAAAAAGTTTTTATATGGAAAGCGGTTTGGTGCTAGTTATTAGCACCATACCAAAAGATAGCTATCTTTAAGTTTTCTAGTCGTTTTCTGGCGCCACTTCTTAGCCCAGCGCCCTAGGCGATTGCCTAGTTCGCCTAGTGAAAGTGCCTGCCCTCGTGTTAGTTTTAAGCAATTCTAGGCAG
Source organism: Cristatella mucedo (assembly GCA_009760855.2). Classification (NCBI taxonomy): domain Eukaryota; kingdom Metazoa; phylum Bryozoa; class Phylactolaemata; family Cristatellidae; genus Cristatella; species Cristatella mucedo. The sequence continues at coordinate 5,823,143 of WPIO01000020.1, forward strand.
CCGTGTTCTAGGCAGCAGTGTTCTACTATCATTAATCTCGGACGGCAGTCAAGCTCACTTCTTTTTATTTTCTGCCGGCAGTTTGGTTAAAATACTCATCCATATGAAGATAACATGTTTGCATTGAGAAGGCTTTGCCAGTTGAAAAAAATACCAGATCATAGCCCTTAACCAACGTGAATTTGATGGAAACTTGCTTTTATTCATCATAAAACTAAAGAACTATAGTTTGGCGTGCCTTTTAATAGCAAGTTTTTCAACAAATAAGAATTCCTAGAGGAATTGTAACTATTTCGATAAAAGACTCTCATTAAAAGTTGTAACTTCCGCAATTTATGTTGTCTTGTCTAGCTTCACTCAATTCAGCCGCATGCTAAAATTGATGTGACTAAAATGCATTGATTTTTTCACACACACACACACACACACACACACACACACACACACACACACACACACACATATATATATATATATATATATATATAATTTATGTGCATAGCAACCCAAGAGAACTAAATCTCTTTTCAGGCGCTTCACATATGCCTCAGGGCTCGAGCCCATGACCTCAGCCAGACCTTAGTCCGGGCGAGCACTTTAACCACTGGACCTACCCAGCTCGGCATCAATTATCTGCTTTGAACAGCGTTTTTTTTCAAAGTGATTTAGGCACCATAAATACTTGGCAATATACATACGTGTTTAATCGTTAATTACTAAAGTAGGAACCTTAAACTAGTTTAAGTAACTACCGGCTCGTTATAGTGTTGAATTTAAGTATGAGGCTCGGGACCGTCATATAAAAACCTGGCATTGAATTTTATAGGTATATATAAGGTCAATATGGTCAATATAGTTACGTTACAGATAGATAATGTTGCCCTTGATATTTGTGCCACTTTGCCCGCCGATCATTGAATTAGTCTTCTTTTGACAAATATGTATAAATTTACTGTATGGGAGATAAATCCTATAAGGGTTGGAACATAACTCTCCAGCCACTCAGTCATACTGGACCTTCCCCGATAAGTAACTGCCCTGCTCTTTAAATGGTTGAATCACGGAATCGAGTACCAATAGTTTCATAATCCCACTGAACAGATTCCATTCCATTATTCCGTCGGGTTTGAGTAGTGCTTCCACGCCTTCCTTTCCCTTATCGACTTCGCAGCATCTATAGAAAGTCGCCAAGATACTTTGCTCTCCACTTTTAGAAGTGCATGGCAATTTACAGCAATGATCGAGGCCGATACTGTAATCTACAGCATTCTCTACAAATTGCCCTGAATAAGCCTTTGTAACTCACCAATTTTTAGTTTAGATTACAAAGCATCCCGTTTCAAGTGCAATCACTTAATTCTATGCCCATTGGGTTCATACGATCTTGGGCAACGCACGGCAATCTACGATAATTACTCGGCTTGAAGCACCGATCCCTAATGATACGTGGCAGGCCGACTATAAATTTGCCATGGGAAGCTGGATTTGTCATTGCGTGTATAATTTCAGTATTCAAAGTGAAACCGTGGAGTTGTCAAGCTTTGTTTGCCTGTGTATTGCCAACGATGCACGACAATCGACGGCAAAAGTTAGGGCCAGTACAGTGTTCCGGGAAAAATCGGCAAATATTCGTTTCGCGAGACTGGAACTCTTATTCCGCATAACATCTAACTGTGCGAGATCTTAAATAGCACCTACCATGAGCTTTCAAGTGATGTCAACACATTGGAATCGATGGCAATGGCCTTGAAAATACGTTAAATGATAAAGGCCTGTTACAAATGAAACGACAGTTGGGAGAGTAGCTCCAACTTCTCTTGGGTAATGCAGCACACTGCATTAAAACTGCAATCACATCCTTAGCATTTTAGATCGTGTGTATATGATCCAAAAATTCTTTTGTGGAAGCTAGACTTCGCCTTCGGTAGCATCAATTTGTACGATCTTCATTAGTCCTCGTATACCTGTCGATGGGCACTCAGTCCTAATCGTGGATGTGCTTTTTCATGCGTGAGCTCAACAGACTTGGCTAGTTTACTGTCTACAAGTTGCATAGTTTACCCCGGCAATAGTTCGAAGGAGCCAGCAGGACGACGTGAAACTTCGCCTCATTGGCCACTGTATGTGGCCCCAATGGCATTCTCTGCCAGGTAGGTGCAGCTTTAAAAAAATCACCTAAGGGCCTTCAGTTGTTACAGCCCTCACTTTCAAGAATACTTATGGCAACCTGAAAATGCAAGCATTTACTGTCTATGTCACGATCGGCTGTCCATATAGGGACTTATGATCATTTAGAATGTTTACTTGTGTAATACCAGATGTGTTTTAAACCCAGCCACAACCAATTTTTAAATTTTAACAGGGGCTGGTTAGAGACACGGTACCTTTCAGTCAAATGAGTTTAAATTGCTTGTAAAAACCTCCCGTTCGCAGATGTTTACAGGTCTTTTTATATGATTGGTATCTTGAAGCTGAGCTGGGCATGAAAGCAGTTTTAAGACTGGGAGTGACTGGCAGTTGCGGTCTGCAAAAGTCATAATTTTTGGCGATATCATTTTGAGCTACTACCACAGCTGTTAAACGATCTTGGAATTTCCAGTAAGAAAAACTTACACCATCAGTTTAGTAAGCCCCGAGGCAAAAGCAATCTATATTCAGGTGCTTTGCCACTTCCGGCGAGATACTGATCAACCGAGATTTAACGACTAGAACAGCATCAGGCTTAGACATGCATTAAAAATCTATACGATTGATTCCTCTCTAAGCACATTTATTGAACTCTCGTGAACTAATGCAGAGATCGGCATGCAAAGTGGCACAATTATTGTGGATAGCATTTAGCTTCTTTTAATTTTGCTATGACAGACATGTAAACCCGATGACATATTGAGGTACCATCACTTTTCTCTTGCACAAATTAGTCAAGCCCTATCCTGAGGTATGTCTCTTCTATTGATAGCTTCTACCATAAACTCATTTTACTTTGAATATTGATCAAAACCAGTTGCCACAACGTCAGAACTCTAACCTTGAGGAAGAGATAGGCTCTGAGGCCGACTCGTACCGTGACAACTGTACCATGTAATAAACTTTTTCACATGCAAATATGCTTTGCAGTTGTGCTAAACGAGGGAAAGGAATATTTTGTGCAGTTACATAACCTGAGGAAAAGTGGTCACCATCTCGGATCATTTAATTCAATATCAAATTTTAAAACGTAATTTAAGGTTTTTGGTGTCGTAACGGAATCTCCCGACCCCTTCCACCCTACCAAGGATGGTGATCACTGCTGGGTCTTCATTATGAAGTAATCTCTCGCTGCCGTATCCAATCTAATTGTACCTTGCTCGTGTTTGTGGTGTCAACAGGTGGTCCTGGTGAAGGATTCGTGGCAAACTGGTATTAGCTATCCTCTGCCGTTTTTTGCTGCACAACCGTGATCAAGGAATCGCATAACCTCCAGCTTAACCGATGCTGCTTCGTGTATATGGTCACTGTGAACTGCAATTTTATCATGGCACAACCAGCACTTTCATTGATGGCACATTTCACTGACGGCATGCCTAGCTCAAATGACCAGAGAGATCTAGCATGATCGGTTTGAGCTAGAGCACTCTCCAGGACCCAGGAGAAATAGTCCCATTTTAGTTTAGCCACTTTCGGAACCATTTTGATAAACTCTCAGCGGGTGTGAAGTGCACATCATCGGCTTCTACAGCTATTTGTATACGGTCCTCATGCTCTCTACGAATGTCGACCCTCGGATAGCAATTCATCTGGCCGGCCGAAGGAACAGCTATCAGCAGAGCCTTGTTTACAAACGTCACTCACCCTCCTCCTATTGGATAAGAGCCCATCGGCAGAGGGGAGCCCAGAAACTAGGAACACGATTCTAACTTGACTGAACTTAATATTGGAACCTATCTTTACTTCCTGATTCTGTCTGTTTTTGTTCTTACCGCCTTTGGAATTAGGTTCGTCATTCAGACCGCACAGGCAGTCAATGCTGTGCACTTCTCGGGAGGCTTTCCATAGGCATAGCTGCAGTGTGCGACTGCTGCACAGCCGACCCGGTATCGCACCAATCAGTAAGCTTAAAGCAGATACCTTGTATCAGTCGACCAGTACGATCCAATGGCAAGAAAGTAAGCCTGCGGTTGTCATTTCGAAGATTTTCACCTTGACAGCCGTTTCATCGAAGGCTTGCTGCTTTTCGACTGCCGCTAGCCTATTAAGCTCATCGAACTTGTCTAGGTGCTCGAACAGCAACTCCAACAGTAACCTCCGAGTAAATATTTCTTGGCAGTTCGTTCCTGCAGTCGTACCGATTTCCCGGTCAATGGATCGTTCTTGTACGATCTATGTGTCAACGTTGACCTCAGATCAAGCTACTACTCAAAGTTCACTGACCTCATCCTGGCTGCTTTTACTAGGGATCGACGGTGTGCAACTGGAGCCTCCAAAGCAAGCCTGCCATGGATCTTCGTCAGAACTTATTTTTCTCATGGGACACTAGTTATGTTACTTGGACCATGTGACTTATGTTTGAGCAAGCGAAAAGCTGTCTATGTACTCGCACTTACGGTCGTGCCCTGGTGCTCCAGATACTATCGGTTCATTTACTTTTGCTTTCGTAGCAGCATCTGCTACCGACTTGTCAGTCGGGCTCTTATGGCAGTGTTGTTGTGGTTAAAGGTGTTCATTATGTATTCGCTCCGGACTCGAACGCTGCCACGATCCTACCAAGCAGTACGAAATGCTCTGAAGGAAATAACCACATAATCACTATCGTACCAGTATCATCGTCCGACCAGCTCATTCTCACAGTGCTAGCTGCTCCCAGAGCTGAACGTTGTGAAAGTCTGTGCTACAAGCATAAGTGCTTTAGTGATATTGAAAGTTACAGTTTTATAACAAAAGAATATGCGACTATTCGATACAGTTTCTGACACTGCCGTCAGGTTAATCATATTTCTTCTGGTTTCACCTTGGAAATAGAGATTGGAAACCAGCCCAGGCTTAATGGTACTGGGAATCGCTTTGAATGTGAACCCGGAATTGGTTTTGCTCGTGTCGACACTGGTTTAACAGCCGGACTATCGGCAGTGACTGCTGCGGCCTTTGTGGCTGCTTGGACTGCAGGTATAGTCGTTTTTTTCGTCGGCAACGTCTTTCTACGCCAGCAACTCATGCTCCTGTAGCTTATCCTCCGGATCCTATACTGACGATGAGCGATGAGGCTAACATCATAGTTTGTCCTTGCTATCATTACGAATATTGCTATCTCGAAAGGAAATCTCAGGCTTCATAAATATATAGCTGGATTATGGAGCCACCGTGGCGACAAAGGGAGTTGAAGATAATTACTGCCATGTGAGTGCAGCCGGAGAGCATGTATACGGCACGCTAATTTCATAGAGCAGCTGAGGTAGGCAATTGTAAGAACGCTATTACGTAATTGCATGACCGAACTTGTCCTTGCATGTAGATTTAAAAATGAATCACAAAAATTTGCTTCAACTGATCAACACTTTTAACTTTCGACGGTCAGTCCACCCAACTATGGCTTATGGTTATATTTTATTATGACTCTGTCGTATGGCATACTATCACTTCCAGAAGACGCCATCAAGCGATAAAAAATCTCGGGCAATCTTAGTTTGTCATTGCTAAAACAATAAGCATCAGTTTATAATACCGTCCAAAATGTGTATTTCTTGCTACGGAGCCAGTTAATTAGAGTTCTTTCATCTTTACTTACCTCATTACTGTCTTATTAGATAATATATTTTGATTTTACTTGAAGAAAAGTATATAGCTGTCAAATTAGTTCAAGTATTTTTGAAGTTGCATCTACTTTTACTGACATTTTTATTATTCATGAATATTTTCTTGAATGAAACTTGCAACTAAGTACATTGAATTTGTAAAGCTGGGTAGAACTTAATGACTATCCTGGTAAATAGCAGGTATTAAAGGGCTCGAGCCCCTGACCTCAGTCGTCTACATCTGGATCAAAACCCAGCAGCACGTTTGATCGATCTTTGACCTAATAGCTGTCAAATAAGTCATACCTCTGTCAGAACATTGCCGTCTCTATATCAAGTAATGAATTTACCATGAAGATACTCTATAGAGTCTGCAGGTCGCTCCGCGGAGCTACACCAGCCAAACCATTTGTCGTACTTGCTTCGTTCGTGTGCCCTTCGATGGCCAGCCGCCTCTCTACCTTGTCTAGTCTGCCACTGCATCCTCGTCAGATGAACGATAGATATATTGCAGCAGCAGAAAAATAGGATTGGCTTTAGGCCTTGGGAAACCCAGCATCCTCGGAGCTTTAACTTAGGCACGCCCGATTTTAAGCAGTTTACGATAAGCCTTTCAGGCTTAGCCTCGGCCCTCTGTAGCAAAGTGTCAGAGCCGCCTGCTACCAAGCTCTCGATTGTCGCCATTGGAGGCCAGCTCAGCCGTGACTCTTTCCCGCTCAGGCGCGACCCGGGCAGCGAGAGGTTCTGCTGAAATGAGTCATTAGGAACGGGAAGTCTTGATGTCTGGCTTCGGCATTGAGCGAAGATAGAGCTAAAAAATTGATACCCTGAATTACGAACAGCTTGGCCAAGGGGAGGCGCCCTAACGACGCAGGTAAGATTAAACTTTTGGATGTTGTACCATCAGCTCGCCTCACACAACTTGAGAATGTCTGCCTTAAAACTAACCACAGCCGATTGAGACGGAAAAGATGGGTATTTTCATGCACTTGGATGCGACCTTCGGCTGCAGGCATCCTCTTTAGGGTAAAATAGTGAGATTGGATAGTGTAACGTCGGCTAACCATAGAAGAATGATGGCTGGCAGTCTCTAGTCATTCAGCAGTCGAATGCTGCTTATTTTTTGAAATGGCAGAAGAACTAGGCACTAGCTACTGCTGAAGCTATGCACTGAGCTTTTTTGTGCTGGGTTTTGGCCGCATCTTAAAGCCAAGGGTGGCTAGGTTGGGGGCTAAAGTTTCCTAGAGGCCACACTCAAGAGGTCACACCTCAAGTATGCAGTTGGGCTATTCCGATTAGAATTACAGCCATTCAAACCACCCGTTTGCCAAGGAAATCTGGTTTGCCACCTTAGATGGTTTGATAGCCATATCTAGCAGCCATCAATAACCCAGAGAAAGAAGAGCTTCGGCGGAGGCTTGTCGGGCTCCGTGCCTTATCACGAGAATTAAAGGTATTTTGCAAGCGAGGATTTCGCACATCGGATTGAAAAGAAAAATTCCAGAGCCGAGTGCATTCGTCAGAGTGGAGGGCAGGCTCAGCTTTGGTGTTAAAAGGGGCTACCATTTAAATTTAGAGGGGGCATACGTGATTGTCTACTGCGTTGCTCTCGAGATAAAAAAAAATATTCATTGGTGTCTACGGACACGTTTCTATCTGGGGCCGTAGCAAACACCTTCACGATCTTTAAGTAGTATTGTATATTTTTTTCAGATCCAGAATGGATCAGGACTTGAGCAGGACTGCGGACAGAAGGAAAGGGTCGAAGTTCTTCCAAGGCTCGGTCTTCTGACATTCGTTTCTGGGTGGTGAAGTTTTAAGCAGTTTCTCTGAGGGAATCCTGGTAAATTTTTGGAGAATTGTGCAAACCTGTGGTAGGTTAGCCTCCAGGCACAGCATTGGGTTCCTCATGCTGTGGTTTCTTTCTTTCATGGTTTCGTTTAAAAACGCTTCCAGTCGTGGCTTTTAGGTTTTATTTGTATTTATTAAATTATTTTTTATGGTTGTATTTTACACTTTTTTTATATTCTTCCAAAATGAGGGCATAAGAATTTTAAGGGGGTTTAAAAGCTCATCTTATAGTTAGGTGTTCAGTACTGCTTCCACAGAAGGCCGTGACAGCCGGGATGTATGGTGCTCCCTCGTCACTGCCGAGGTCCTGGTTTTGGTTCCCGCAGTTAACGACCCTTTTGTGGCTATTTAGAATTACGCCACTGTTTTTCCACTGTACCAATTCAAAATCACGCCAAGCTAAATGTGTTTATGGTATTATTGCGACTGCTTACGTTAAGCCTGCAACGATAGCAAGAGCTGCCGCTTGAGCACATGTCCAGCCCCTTTCTATGCTTGGTGCGCTCTATTGTATTGCCTCCGAAAGATTCTGAACGGCCTAAGCAGTCAGCAAGTAATGCAGCTCTGCAACTGCAGCGTTGCACTTATGACTGCTTGAATCATCTTATAATTCTTGGAGAAGCCTGCTGCTTACCTGCTAAATGAAAGCATCCATAAGCGGCTTAAATTTAATTGAGACTGGCAGCCTGCTCGACAGAACGTTCGCCCGGAGGCTGACTGTGGGCTGCTCTCTCCCTGAGCTCAACACTCTTCTGCAGTTCCCAAAAATCTTACAGTGTACACCCTTCTCGATTTGATCATCACTGTTCTCAAAGGGGATGGCCTAGCTAACGATGATCGCTACGATCTTGCCGTCCGAAACTAGGTAAAGCGGTTGCAGGCTTCTCTCGCTTGAAGACACACCTCTCCATAGTGCCCTGGTTTGGCCAGGGAGTTAAGGTAGTCGCCTTTGGAAACTGAATTCAAGGGAAATGCATTAAAGAACTGAGATTTAAAGCTCATGCTGCGTATGTAAAGATATCACCTTGATTTAAATTAAGTTTTCTTGAGGTATTATAGGAACGAGTTTATTTATTTATTTCATTCTCGCATTCCGCTATGGAGCCCTCTAACCGGCTTTCGTGCTCGCTGCAGAATTCTTCCGAAAACCGAAGTTCTTGCGACCATCGTATACGGAAACGATACAGCTAAGACCTGTTCACAGTTATTCTGATTGTTATTTGACCGTAGTGCATAAGAAATTACGTGCCAATGGATATCTAAACGCTTATCGCTTCAGGCTTCTGGGTCTCCCATGCCGGCCTCTACCTAAGCTACGCTGGCAGCCTGTAACCTGCATGTTAGTTATGATCGTCAGCGGCTTTTATCGCTTCGTCTTCGTAGATCAAATGCATTTCTCGATAGTAATGCTGTTTCTAAGATTTGTTAACTATGCATTAACAATAGAGAAGCGTCCTAGAGCCACCGTGGTTGCCCGAACTGCCAGCTCAGGTGCCACTCATGGGGCAGGAACTGCGAGATGTGTACCCGCTCGTTTGGTAATTCTAGCATGCCTCAAACCTCTCAGCACGTTCCCCATGCGTCACCGTGAATATGTATAACTTAGTGTCCATCAGGCCTGTTATAACTTCATCAGCCAGACTTAATGCTTGCCTTTGGAATCCATTTCCCTCTTGCTGATGTGATTGCCAAGCACAATCTAGGCTTTCACTTCTATGCGGATGACACTCAGTTGTACCTTTGCTTTGATTTGACCCAGCCTTCGAGCACCTCAAATTCTCTAAACTCACTTGCTGCATGCATTGATGACATCCGCACATGGATGGCAGCAAATTTTCTAAAACTAAATGATGATAAAACTAACTTACTAGTTATGGGCAAACCCAGTGTGATTCAGAAATTGGAAAGGCTGACTCTCAAAATTGGCCCTGCCAGCATATCTCCAGTTGAATCAGCTCGAAATCTATGCGTCATATTCCAAAGCGACCACTCGTTAGAAGACCACATCAGCTCCACAGTCAAATCCGCCTATTTTCAGCTTCATAACATTGCTAAAATTAGGGCTTGTTTAGATAAGGATACCACGTCCAAGTTGGTCCATGCATTCGTGACATCCCGTCTCGACTTCTCCAACTCACTGCTTACTGGCCTACCAGCATGTGCGATCAGGCGATTGCAGCTGGTGCAAAACTCTGCAGCTAGGCTTGTCTGTCGTGAGCGTCGCAGTTGCCACATTACTCCACTTCTCGCCGACCTGCACTGGCTACCAGTGAGGCAATGGATTGACTTCAACGTTTTGTCGCTCACTTTTAGGTTTCTTCATTTTATGGCTCCAGCCTATCTTTCAGATATACTCCCCAATCAGGCCAAGCATCGTACCACCCGCTTTTCGGAATCCAACCGTGTAGAAATACCTCGTACAAACCTTAAATCCTTTGGAGACCGTGCATTTAGCTCGTATGCTCCCAAAGCCTGGAACTCCCTCCCGACCTGCGTCAGAACATCCCCTGACCTGACCACATTTAAAAGAAACTTAAAAACACACCTATTTAGGACAGCATTTAGTGGGTTCCTTTGATTCGTCCTTGATGTGCTTATGCTTGCTGACACTGTGCATGCTGTCACTAGCCAAATTTGAGTGCTGACCATGTGCATGTCATCCTTAACCATGTTATTCAATTTGTTTGCTTATCAAGCATGATATTACCCACCAATCAATTGCATTTTCCTTTGCAACAAATGTAAAGCGCCTAGAGAGAGATTGAGTTCTCTGGGGGCGCTTTATCAAGTGCATTTTTATTATTATTATTATTATTAGCTCAAAGTGCAATAAACCTCTGGCAATAAGCGACCTTATTTCTGAAAATGTGATCGACCTGCTCGCCCTAACTGAAACATGGCTAAAATTAATAAACTGCCCGACAATTAAAGAGGCAACTCCAACTGGTTTTTCATTGTTTCACACCCCTAGATCACTAAAAACTGGAGATGAAGTTGCTGTTATCGTGCACTCGAAATTCAACTTAAAGTCATCTTCAGAACCCTAAAAGCAATCATTTGAATCAAATGTCTTGGTCTCACCTAAAAACAAGCTACCGATAGTGGCAGTAGTCTATTGCCCATCAGGTACCAAATCCTCCTTTATCTCAGATTTCTCCGATCTCGATTCTGTATGCATGAAATTGATTCTTCCTCGTTATGGGGGATTGTAACGTTCGCTTTGATAACTTATCTGACACCTTCATTACTGAATTTCATGCATTAACCGACTCATTGTCTCTCGTAGCTCATGTGCACGACCTACTCACACCTAGGGTCACACACTTTACCAGATTTTCTCATAAAACTGCACTTTGTCATCACCAATTATTCCCAAATCCTGCTTATCTGACCACATGCAGATCTCATTTAATCTACGGTGCATGACCCTCTCCTCCTTTAAAATAACCTGCGAATTGCTAAACCTCAAGACCCTTGACATCGATACTGTCCGTGCGAGGATATCTGCTTCGCCTCAGACGCTCAGTCCGCCCTCCAATCTGTCATCATGGTAGATAACTACAACACGACACTAGCTGACAGGCTCGAAGAGTTTGCACCACTGACCAAGTGCACTGTGAGCTGTCGCCCAGACGGCCTGCGGTTTACCACAGACATTAAACTAGCCAGGTCAACTAAGCACAAGCTTGAAAAAGCATACAAATGATCAGGGCTAACTGGCCAACGACAGGCATACGAAGACTACTGTAGGCCGTACAAATCGATCCTAGCAAAGGCCAAGTCTATCTTCTATAAAATTATTGTTGAATCACAAATGCGCAATCTAAAAATGCTGATGGCGACGGTCAACCGTCTCCTCAACCGCTCCCGGATTAGTTCCTTACCTTATGATCCTTGTGGTGACCTAGCCAATTGCTTCTCTGGATTCTTTGTGCAGAAGATAGACGAGATCAGGGAGTTCTTCCCTGCGATGCCAACAGCTCCCCTAGACTGGTGTATTCCGATTCTTGGCTGCTCATTAATCTCTACATTTAAGCAGGTTACTAGTGATCTCATCCTAAAGTTCCTATTGCAATCAAAGAAGACAGCAGAACTTGAGCAACTACCATCGAGCCGCTATTTTGCCATTCCTATCTAAGACACTGGAACTATTCGTGGCAGACCGTCTGCCCTTATAGATTGCAACCACAAAACCTTGCTAGAAAGTTCCAGTCAGGCTTTAGAGCTAATCACTCCACTGAGTAAGCATTGCTTAGGGTGTACAACGACTTCCTTGGGAATGCAGACATGGGTAGAGTGCCTCTACTTGTTTTGCCTGATTTTTCGGCAACTTTTGATACTATCGATCATAAAAATTTTCTGGAGCGCCTCTTATCTCGCCTGGGCATCGCTGGCACTGCTCTGCAGTGGTTCAGGTTCTATCTCAGTGGGAGACTCCAGAGTATTGACGTGAATGGACAAAGATCATCTGAAGTACCTCTGAAATATGGAGTACGTCAGGGCTCCGTGTTAGGTCCCGTTCTTTTCACGGTTTATACTCTCCCTCTTGCTGATTTGATTGCCAAGCACAATCTAGGCTTTCACTTCTATGCAGATGACACTCATTTTTGCGTTTGCTTCGATTCCACACAGCCTTTGAGCACATCGAATTTTCTCAACTCACTTGTTGCTTGTAATGATGACATCCACACATGGACAGCTGCTAATTTTCTAAACATAAACGATGATAAAACTAACTTACTTGTTATCAAAAAACCAAGTATGATTCAGAAATTGGAAAGGCTGATGCTCAAAATTGGCTCTGCCAGCATATCTCCTGGTGAATCAGATAGAAATCTAGGTGTCATGTTCCAAAGTGACCTCTCGTTTGATGACTACATCTGCTCCACAGTCAAATCTACCTACTTTCAGCTTCATAACATTGCTTAATATCGGGCTTGCTTAGATAAGGATACGATATCTAAATTGTTCCATGCATTTGTGACATTCCGACTTCTTTTCTGCAACTCGCTGCTTCCCGGCCTACCAGCACGTGCGATCAGGTGCTTACATCTTGTGCAAAACTCTGCATGCAGCTAGGCTTGTCTGTCGTGAACGTCGCAGTTGCCACATCACACCTCTTCTCGCCAACCAGCACTGGCTACCAGCCAAGCAATGGGTCGACTTCCAAGTTTGGTCGCTCACTTTTAGGTCACTTCATTTTTTCGCTACAGCTTATCTCTCAGATCTACTCCCCCACCAGGCCAAGCTTCGTGCCGCCCGCTTTAGGAATCCAACAGTTTACCACTACCTCGTACAAACCTCAAATCCTTTGGAGACCGTGCATATAGTCCGAATGCTCCCAAAGCCTGGAACTCCCTCCTGACTTGCGTCAGTACATCCCCTGACTTGACCCCAATTAAAAAAAACCTGAAAATGCACCTATTTAGGACAGCATTTAGTGGGTCTCTTTGGTTCCTTCTTAATGTGCTTATGTGTGCTGACACTGTGCATGCTACCCCTAGCCACACTTGCATGCTGAATCTGTGCATGTCATCCCCAACCACGTTGTTCATATTGTTCATCAAGCATTACATTACTGACGATTCAATCACGTTTCCTTTTGTAGCAAATTTAATGAGCCTAGAAAAAGATCGAGTTCTCTGAGGGCCCTTTACCAACTCCATTATTATTATTAATATATTATTATTTGTATTTCAAATAACGGCTACTTGTTGAACGTGATCCGGCAAGGTAGAAAACCTAATGATTCCAAGCCAGATCATGCCTTGTCTTGACCATCCTCAGTAAGAAGAAGGGGCAAAACAGCATACAATGTAGAATTTCCTAACCCTATTGACTCTGTCAAATCAAAGTGAAGGCCCAGTATATGCATAGGCTGCAAGTCGAACATCGAGCGACGGACAAAGCACCAGGCTTTAAAAATGACACTTAATCCGATGCAAAAAAGGGGCTGAGGGTATCACTGTGGTCGGCTCGACAGTGTCTCGATATCTTATCCTGACGACCTGGGATGTCATGCCTCTGGCACCAGTTCTCTGCAGGCGGTGCAACCACGTTACTATTTCCCTAGGTGCAATCAATAACCGACCAGCATAGCGTATTCGAAGACAAAACCAATGCTGAGATCAGGTAATGGGTGATACTTCGGCCTTGTTGTAATTCTTACTTAGATAGAGCTACATAAGGAAAATGTGTGAGCTCTTCATAAGCAAGCTGATTGTGGTTGTTTCGTAAGCGGCCTCCATTTGAAAGTCAGTAGCCGAGCTCACAGTTAGTGCTCACAGTTGGTGGTCAAGGTCATTGCACTTACACCTGTTCTAAATATTGCTCCTGTCCTCAGACACCGGGTGGTCCTTTAACTTTCCGAGCCAGTCAAGCTTTATGCTTCATTAAGCCTTCTGGCTTGTTGACGTGGGTCCAGAGTCAACGTCCTACTGGAATTGAGCAGGTCTTAATCCCGTTTCTATAGCACCTAGGAATATGTGAGACCATACGATCAAGTCGCCTAGAACCAACGGTGCCACCTAGCAGCAGTGGCGTAAAGATTATAGTTCATGCTAAAAAAAAACTGTAGAAGTCTCTTTTAGGGGGCTTTGATCGAAGCTGAATACCTCAAACCCAGGCAGAGAAAGATTCAAGTGTAGGCTGTAGCAGACCCGGTTCGGCCCAAGCTCCATAAAACTTACAGACTAGATCCTAGCTCAGGGGTGTCCAACACGTGGCCCGCGGGCCACAATCCGGCCCGCCGAGGAATTCTATGCGGCCCGCAACGTTATCCCCAAAATATTTGTCACTCCATGTTTTTCGTTAATTTTTAATCATTACAAACGGTGATATAAGGCGCTGTGATGTACTTCACGCTCGCGTGAAGCGTATAGGTGTCCGAATGGCTATTTTCGCGTGAAGGTAGAAGAATCGATTATTTTGCTAGCCTTTATGTGAACATTTTGGCGTGAAGGGGTAATAGATTTGTGCTACAGCGGCACCATTACGATCACATTTATAACGCTTCCGCAAGCGGAATCAACAGTTTCACACTGCGGATAGAAAAAAAAGCCGTTTCTCAGCTGCTGCTGCACGAACTGGAATCAGCCAGGTAGGTTTTTCAAAAAACGCGTATTTCTTAACTTACTTAATAATACTAAGATATTGCTGTGATTAAATATAAATTAATCAATTTGCAACTGATTTTTTTTATTTCACATAGAAAAATGGCGGCGAATGTGAATACTAGCAAAAAACGAAAAATTGACGCAGAAGGAAGACTTTTCAAAGCATGTTGGCCTGTAGACTATTTTGTAATGGAACGCTTCGGTAGGATAATGTGACTAATATGCCAAGAAACAATTGCCGTTGCAAAGGAGTACAATGTTAAGCGACATTTTTCAACAAACCATTGCGACAGGTACAACAGCCTGACTGGTCAACTTCGAATTGATCGCGTGAACTCGTTGAAACAGAGCGTCATCGGACAGCAGTCATTGTTTACAGCAGTCAGCAACAAGTCTGAGGCTTCAACCAAAGTAAGTTTTGTAATAGCTGAAGCCATAGCTAAGTGGGGGAAAGCATTTTCCGATGGTGAATTTGTTAAGGAATGCCTCAGGCTGTTTACTGATGTGGTCTGTCCAGAAAAGAAGTCAGAAGTAGAGAAAGTCAGTCTTTCTCATCAAACGGTTGCGAGAAGAGTTGACGAGCTCGCTTCCAACATAGAAGAAAGTCTCACTAAAAGACTTGCTGAATGCGAATTTTATTCTCTTGCGCTCGACCAAAGCACGGACAATAGCGATACGGCTCAACTGTCGGTGCTTGTACGCGGAGTAACAGGAAAGTTTGTCATTATCGAAGAACTGTTGGATATATGTTCAATGAAAGGCACTACAACGGGAGGAATATTTTGGATCAGGTCAAGAGGGTCCTCACAAAATGCAATCTTCCTGAAACTAAATTGATTGGTTTAACCACAGACGGAGCCCCTTCAATGACAGGTAGACACAATGGATTTGTATCTTTAATGGTAAAATTAGTACCTCACAAAATTGTCAGTCGTCACTGCATCATCCACCAAGAACAGCTATGTGCAAAGGTCTTGAGCATGCAACATGCAATGGACAATGTAGTTTCAACAGTCAATGTGATTAGGTCTCGTGTGCTAAACCACAGATAATTTCAGGCTTTCCTTGAAGAGTTGGGATCAGATCATTGTGATGTTATTTATTTCTGCCAAGTCCGTTGGCTAAGTAGGGCAAATACGTTATCCAGGTTTTGGTCACTTCGGGACGAAATAAAAACATGTATGACGGAAAAGGAAAAAGATGTTGGCTTCCTCGATGACCAGCAGTGATTGAATGACTTGGCTTTTTTGGTGGACATGACCAAACATCTTTTAGATCTTAATGTCAAACTCCAAGGTAAGGATCAACTGGTACATAAGATGTATGATTGTGTTTTCGCGTTTGTGCAAAAGCTGAAACTTTTCCGGAAACACTTAGATCAGAAGAAACTGTTACATTTCGCAACACTAGCAAAAAGATCGCCTGAAACGCTGGCTCATATGAAGTACTCCACTCTTGTTAGCAAACTTGTTGGTTAATTCAAAGAGAGGTTTCAGGATTTCCAACAACATGCGCATGACATGAACATGAGTAGTAACCCATTTAACATCGATCCCTCTGATGCACCTGATGAATTTTAACTCGAACTAATCGACATTCATAATGACAGCAATTTAAAAACTGCTTATGATCTGCATGACCTTGTTACCTTTTACAAGCAGTATGTTTCATCAGAGTCTTTTCCTAACCTAGCCAAACATGCTCGCAGGTATGTTGCACTTTTTGGCTGCACATATTGCTGTGAACAGCTTTTTTCCAGACTGAAAAATGTGAAAACTATGACTCGATCCGTTCTCACAGATGAACATTGATCAGGAATCCTTAGAATTGCATGATCTACTGTTGCAGTAGATGTCGACTTTTTATGCAAACAGAAACAGTGCCGAATATCTTATTGATGCCTACAGTGCAGAAGACATTGAATACCTGTGGTATTTAATTAATCCGAAGACATTAATATTATGTGAGTCCTTGTCATGTAATTGTGCAAGTTTTATAAGTTTCTGTCTTCATTTTATTAAAATAAAAACCCAAAAGTAAAAGATTGGCCATAATATCTATCGAATTAGTTTCCAGGACACATGATTAAATTTTTATTATTTATTATTTTTAATTATAATTATTCTTAAAATACTGGTTTATTTATTAGTTATAATAGTAATAGTCATACTAAATTACGATCTTATTTTCTGATGCGGTCAACTACGCCAATTTACATGTGGCCCCCGGACCTTTAATAATGTGGCCCCGAACGCAAAAAGGATGGACACCCCTGTCCTAGCTGATTAAACAGCGTCTTTTTTATAGGAACAGAAGAGCCTTTACGACTTTCACCACCGCTTGCAGTGGTCATAAAGGATCGCCAACCGCAGGAATCGAACCGACCACCTCGAGATTAAGGTCGTGGGACCGAGGTCGTGAAAGCAACCACCTTACCTAGTGTGCCATCACGGCTCAGCAGTTTGTTAGCTGTTCCATTCTTCCATTTAAAGACCTTTGGCTATAGAAGCTTTGCTCTGCTAGTCCCGACTGTGGCACTCACTTTTGCATATTTTAAACAACTACTTCTACTTTCCTGCTGCTGCCTATGGCAAATCCTTACCATTCGTCATGAGTTGCTACTTCCCAGTAGTTATTTTCACTCTCTCTTTGTTTAGTGAGTATAGGTTGGCAATGGAATGCTACCGAAACCTGCTTAGGCTTTGAGTGTGCTATAGAAATCTCTATTTTGCACCCATGTAGTCTTATGGGCTTTGCTGAGTTACACAAGGAGATCACAATGTGTAAAAGCCTGCATGTAATTGAATAAGTCGAGATGAGATATCAGAAATACGTGGACTAACATTGATGCGGGCCATTAAAACCGGGCCATCAAAAAATATTAAATAAAATCGTTTCAGCACAATCGCACGACATTTAGTCACCAACTCTGACAGTATTTTTATCCGTAGAAATAAAAAAGACAACTGCTTGAAGGTATTTGCAGAACTAGCAGCTGCATAAACTCTTAATTATTTAGGGCTGCAATCTGGATGTGGCCACTGAAGGCCATAAGGTTCGAACGTGAAAGAACAGTTACGTAAAATATTGTGGACTAGCGAACAACATTATTGACTATAATTTGAACAACTCATAGCAGTCACATCAAGCCATTTTCTAAAATGCAAGCTGCATTGCAGTTCAAAGGGTTTGGGCTTCCATTTGGGACGAGTCATCCGAGGCCATACCATAAGAATGGGCTGGTAAAACCACATGAAATCGGTGAGTAAACTTTCCATAATTGTTTCAATAACTTGTAATTCAAGCCGCACTTACACAAAGCATTTTGTAGAAGTAGCAACTGTATTGTAATTACAGCGCATACAATGGCTGGCTATCACGAACCATTTAAAGTCATAGCATTCACATGCCTAATCGAATGAAAATTAATTGGCAAAGCAGTAGTATCACTTGGTACAATATTTAGCATCAAAACCGCACTTTTAGGGCTTGTATCGTGGTAATTGGAGCTGGAACTCGGTGAAGTCCATGCAACGAAGAGAGTGAACCCCAGTTATTAGGAGGACCGGAAAACAATAGCAAACCATCAGAAAAATACTAACGATAATTTGTATAACGCCATCATAGAACGCAACTTCATACACTTTACTTATGCTGCAAAGTAAGCATGGTTGAATGGTTAGTGCTAGTATGCTCAATGACAACAAGCATATGCCGAGCTGGCTTGGTCCAACAGTTCAGGTGCTCGTCCCGACCAAGGTCTGGCTGAGGTCAGGGGCTCGAGCCCCGTGGCATACGTGAAGCGCCTGAATAGTGATTAAGTTCTCTTAGGGCAATGTTTAAATGAATTATATATATATATATATATATATATATATATATATATATATATATATATATATATATATATATATATATATATATATATATATATATATATATATATATATATATATATATATATATAGCATGGTTGGAGGCAACTTCCACTGGGTCAGCATGCAAATATGGCTAGTGAGCTTGCGTACATAGAGTCAGCATGTTCAGCACGCAAAAAATGAATCACGGAACTCTTTCAATGTTGTGATAAGTATATGAGTTTTAGCCCTTTTTGAAATGTCTTCAATTCAGAGAATGTCCGGACACCAGTTGGAAGTGATTTCAAGGCTTTTGAACCACACGAACTAATGGCACTGAGTCCAAAGGATTTGAGATTTTACAAGGTTTACTTTACTTATTCAATTCTGCGACTAGTAGCCATCGCAGTTCACTATGAAGTGGTCAATATGGCAACTGCGAAGTTCACGACATATGCACCTAGCTTCAAAAGTTCACTAATATAAGTGCCTGAGTGCATAGACTAGTTGAACAGCATGCAGCGAGTTACAGAAATCATTATGCGACAAATACACCGACCCATGGAGATGCAGTATCAGTGGGCAAGCCTAAATTTCAGCAATGATATGAAGCTGAAAGTAGGCAGACTTTACTGTACAGCTGATGGGATCGACTAATGAAAGGTTACTTTGGAACAGGCCGCCTAGAACCGTACAGAAAGCTTAATCATTTTTTTAAATCATGAACTACAATTAAGTTGGTTCGGTCGATCAGTTACACTTAATGTACTCAAACAACGATATAACTGAGAGTAAGATGCTGTTTCCAATAGTAGCGATAGCTCAATTATCAGCTCGACCAAATAAGTGAGCACTGTGTCCGATCATTCCTATTATTATTTGGCATTCTCTAGCATCAGTTCAGCCGTTGGAAATGTCCCAGTAGAGCGCAAGAAAAACAGCAGCAGGTTTATTTTCAGTGGGTGACCCAGAGCTTAGACTCCAGTGCAAGGTGAGTCCAGGCGTTAGTCAAGGCTACATCTGCAGGTAGGCAGGAAGGCATACAACGTCACGGGACTAGAATCCCACCCCGGCAGTATCATACCTCTACATTCCGAGCTGGAGCGACTAGTTATTAAATATAGTGTGCTATCATGCTTCAGTATTGTGCTCTGGCGTCCGGTCTAGGTTTCAGGTTTTCGGTACGGCACCGAGGAGTTTTTTATTGCCTGCACGTGGCAGACTGAGAGTCGCTGGGTCTCCTCTTACATTATATAAGTTAGGCTGTCAATTTAACGATCATATCACTGTAACATTCACCATGGGCATTTTAGGATCTTGGTAGGACGGTATGAGGACGAAGATTGTTGTATCTGCAGTAGATTTTCTTTTTAGCCTGACCACAGGAGAGCAATAGAAAGATAGACAGAGAGAGACAGACAGGGAAAGAGAGAGCCAGATAGAAGGGGAAGACAGCGAGGAGAAACTAGCACGCGGCAAACACTTTCTTTTCTTTGTCCTTGGCCGTCTTAATGATTGATTTGTGTAAATGTGTGACCGTGACTATAGGAATATAATGGCAGAGCAAATAGGCAGTCAGATCTGATAGGTCAAGTGTCGCAGTCAGTGCCTTGTCGGTAGAGCTCTCGAATACTCCAGACGCCCATTCAAAACTGATGAGCAGCTAGGCTGCTTATTTCCTTACAGATTGAGTGCTTGAAAAGAAACCTTAGTTTATCCAAAAAGACTTTCTTTCTCAAAATAGCTTCACAGTCAATCAAATCTTTCCATAATAATAATAACAATAATATTGCACTTGATAAAGCGCCCTCAGAGAACTTAATCTCTTTCTAGGCGCTTTACATTTGCTATGCCACCACTTTCTCAGTGCATTACTGCTCTACGGCCTGAGCAGGCATTCGTTTACGCAGGAATAGAAAATGGCCTGAAATGCTCTTAGTCTCAGCTGCAGGCTGCTCTTTTCCTAATCGCAGGCTCACCTAACTGAAATTTTTAATCTTAGGATGTCCGTTTGCACCTTAAGACTCGTATCACTTACTTGTTCTTCTAGGCAGAATTAAATCCGGCTCATAACATCATTTAGTCTTGACCCTTAATGATTTTCTTTGCTTATTTTATAGCTCAGTGAAATATCCGCCGCAAGGAGCTGCAGGATTCTATCGGTCTCGAGGACGACAATCACAGTGCCTCCTAATGCAGTCGCTTCAAGGTAACCCAACAAAATTCTTTTAAAAGTACGCAAAACCTCATCGGAAGTGGCTAATATCTAATTTAAAGAAAGTAAGAAACGTGGATAGGCTCTGTTGGATAAAATACAATCCGGTTTTTAAGGCAACAGTTTGACGTCGTGTAAGGAAGATGAATCTTTTTGGCTCTTGGCTTTACTAACAGAACAGTGCTAACAGTTCACTAGAAAAACCTTGGGTTGAAGCACTTCAGTTGACAATTCTATATTGCTTAATGAACGCGTAGTTAAGGTCTCTTAGGTATTTTTGCCATATCAGTAACGAGGCTGCAAGTTAGGCTGACCTACACTTTTACATTTTACCCTAGGACACATTAAAATGCACCGAGATAATTAGCAACGAGCTTGGCAGATGACTGGAAGGCGAGTATCTTCAATGAAATTTCATCGAGACGAAGAGGCAATTGCAAATTAACAGCTCAGCAAATTATTTTACACGGAATGAGATTACATAGTACCTAGTCACTAAACGAGGCGCGAGCCTGACTACCTCTATTAGATTAAGTCTCTTCCGGTGCTTGAGGAATCTAGTTGAGCGCGAGCTGCTGTAAGCTTGCAAGTAAAAAATAATTTTCAAATGAGTCGGTGGGAATTCACTTGTTCTATTAGGCCTTACGGACCCAAAACTCTTTGCAATTTTCCGTGTAGTTTATTTCGGCTGGCGCTGCCTTCTCGGTATCAAACTCCAGACCCCAACTGTTAGGTTGATTTCGACCATCAGATCCATACGTGTTGCACGGCTGCTAGCAGCACAAGAGGGAGCCAAGCAGACTAGAAAGCGTAAAAGTGACGTGGATCATGCTTTCTCAGACTTTGAGGTCTCGTTTGTGCCGCTTTGAGGTATTATTTTGAGCGGAAGAGCTCTCTCCGGTGGGGAGGCATTTGCATGCGTGACTAAGGCTTTAAGTTGAAAGTGGCAGCAGCTTGTTGTTATGGGAGCCATTTACACTCATGCAATCAAGTTATCGCGGGATGTCTATGGTGACAACTTTAATTAGCTTTCGCGTTCGGAAATAATTTAAAATACTTTTCCTATTTTTGAAGGGAATTAAATTACCAGTTTTTCTTTTTTTGCAACCATAATTCACAGCCTTAGCAGGAATCGACTAAGGCGCTGACCATGGCCTGAATTTCTCACGGCCACTTCTTTAGCTCGTCATGGCTAGTGGCAATCTTTTAGCAAGACAGCAGTGGCCCGGGCCAATACCACAATCCACTGCATTACAACACACCACTCCATTTTTTATTTCATATTATAGTACACTCTGCAAAAATTGCACCAAAGAGATTTTACTTGCATTGTCTCGGCCGTTTTCGTGAAATGTGCTGCAATCAACTGAAGTAGCCCGAGTCGATACTAAAATGCCCAACAATCCTCAGAATCCTCCGCGAAAAAAATGGAAATATATTGGGCCGACTTTTAGTTTTATTGCATATTATATTGCAAAGTTTTGCGTTACCTCTTGTAAAGCAAAAAACATTGTGCAGCCTCCCACCCTGGCAATGCCAGGCAACCGCCGGAATTACCTACCGAAATATCGCAATCCACTCTATTCCACTGCACACCAGCCTCAAATCCCCATGGGTAAAGCTATAACTGACATAGCACACAAGAAGGGACTCATTGCCCAGTGCAATCTCAAAAGTTCGCTCGATTGTGCACACGCGTTTTCATGCAACGCACTTGTAGCGACTGCAAGGTCTTGTTCCCATACAATAATCCACCTCAATCCACAGAAATCCACTGCCATCTCCATCGCAGCGACCAGAACATGTACACTAGAAGCTCTGATTACGATTCCGCACTGCTCTACTCTTCAGTTATTGTGTACTAGCATGATTTCACTGTAATTGCTTCGACAATTTCATCTATGCACTGCAACTGACTGCAATGGTCCGGGCCAATACCTCAATATACAGCAATCTGATGCAAAATGCGCTGAATGAGGTTGCGTAAGGCTCCAATTTGTATATATGTAACAAAGCAGGTTGGTTAAAGTCAACCACATCATTTTAAGCAACCTGGCTCGTACAATCTCGGGCGATGCATGGCAATCTATGGCCGTTCGGCTCGAAGCAGCAATCCACTACAATCCGAGGCAAATCGGCCACAAGTTGGCTACACATTGTCATTGCATTTCTCACTTCTTTGTGCTGACAGAGAAATCATAGAACTTTCAAGCTATTTTACACGTTAATTTTTAACAGTGCACGGCAATCAACAGCAATAGCAGGGACCAATACCGAAATCCGTCGCAAATCGACGAGAAAGCGGCTGCACCAAGCTCCAGAACTCATTCATGTAAAATCTTACTTCATCCACATACTTATAACAAGCTCTAACAGTTCAATCTTAATAAATGCATGGCAATCGACGGCAATGGTCCGGGCAAATGTGGCAATCCGTTAAGATCCATCGTAAATCACCTGAAAGTGACTGATCCAAGATCAAATTTATCAAATGTGTCGCAGTGCAAGATATCGATAGTGCAGTCACATCCTTTCAACCAATCGCACAGATGCAATCGCTAGCAATTAATGGCAATTAATGGCAATCTACAGGAACGGGCTGGGCCAATACTGCAGCGCACGGCAAATCAACGAGAAATTGGCAGTTCAAAGCCAAAATTGTCCTTACAAATAACATTCCGCTGCCTCGAAGGGTAAACTACTGCATTTTCAAGATACTTTGCTCGTTAGCTTTCAGAAATGCATAGAAATTTACAGCAATTATCAATGCCGATACTGTAATCTACATAATTCTATACAAATTGTCCTGAAATCGGCTTTTTAAAGTACCAATTTTCAATTTATATTACAAAGCACCCCGTTCTAAGTGCAATCACGTAATTGTATTTCCTTTGGGATCATACGATCTTGGGCAACCCGTCGCAATCCACGATAATTGCTTGGCTTGAAGCAGTGATCCCTAATGATACGTTGCAGGCCGACCATAAATTTGCTGTGAGAAGCTGGATTTGTCATTGCATGTGTAGTTTCAGTATTCAAAGTTAAACCGTGGAGTTGTCAAGCTTTGTTTGCCTGTGTATTGCCAACGATGCACGACAATCGACGGCAATAGTTAGGGCCAGTACAGTGTTCCGTAAAAAATCGGATATATTGGCTTCGCGAAACTGGAACTCTTATTCCACATAACATTTAACTGCGCAGAGCTCTTAAATAGCACCCTGTATGCGCTTTCAAGTGATGTCAATGGATTGGAATCGACGGCAATAGCCCAGGAAATATGTTAAATTATAACGGTCAGTTTCAAATGAAACGACAGTTTGGAGAGTAACTCTAACTTTTTTTGGCTAATGCAGCACACTGCATTAAAACTGCAATCACATCCTTTTAAACAAACGCAAAGGTACTATCGAAGGCAATGCATGGCAATCAAAGGCAGTTTCAACTGGACCATATTCCAGATTGACTAGACATCATTTGTTCAAAGCTCTAATCATCATGCAAAATAGCATTCACTAAGGGCAAACTTACTTTCAACCCGTTGTGCACGTCAATATCGAGCAATGAATGGCAATCAAAGGCAATGGCACGAGAAAATACGCCAATCAGTGAAGCTCTGTTACAATTACACACAAAGCTGGTGAGAAAACACACAGATGTTCTCGCTTAGAACAGGGCACTGTGTTAAAAGTGCAACAGCTTCACTTCAAGAAATCGCAAACGTACAATTGAGGGTGATGCACGGAAATGTACAGCAATGGCAGGGAAAATACTGAAACCCATAAAGCACCGTCACAAATAGACTAAAAGTTGCCGGACGATGCTTTGAAGGTGTCATACAAAGGTGCATCGACTGTAGGGTGAGAAGCTACATTAATAAATTAAACCTTAGGCTTGCACTGCTGTAGTCATGTTAAGGTGAAAATGATATTTATTTATCGTGATGTACCTAAGGGCTGTCGAAAAAGTTTCCAGGCGTATGAACTTTCAGTTTGCAGGTCAGTGCCTAGCCATTAGGGCCCTTGTCAGTCGGACAAAGGAACATATGGTTAAGCCTTGATAATAATAAGAATAATACATTTGTATTGCGTCCTCAAAAACTTTACCTCTTTCCAGGCATTTAAGGTTTGCTGAAAAGGCAGCCAGATCTCATTGTTAATTGTAAAATGCTCAAACCACAACAAGTATATAGCACTTAGAGGTGACATGCATATCTTGATCAGCAGCGAACCTCAGGAGCCGTTCAAGCGATACGAAATTTTGACCAGATGTGGTTGGGTCGTGAATCAACTTTGCAAGTATCTAATTAGCCAATATATAATGTAAGGATAATACATCTATCGTTGCTTATTGATGTTACGATACGTTAACATTGAGTGCTTGAATAATGTAAGCAAAATAAACAATGAATAAAACCTAATGAACTCAACGGTAGCATGCTGAGTGTCATTCGATGAGTTTCTGTGTACCAAAGCCATTACGAAAGTTTTTTACCGAAGGCAAACCATCGCTTTTATTGATCGGAGCCATATATGACATCACAAGAACAAAAACCTTGAAAAAATTCACCGTCTTCACACGTTTACTTTTTACGTTAAGTGAGCACTCAGGTACACCTCTTTTCCCAAACCAGATCTTTGTGGGTAGAGTATGCGAGAACTTGGCAAGTAAGAAAACGGAAGTGAATTCAAATCATGAAGAAACAACATACAGGCATTGACCTTATAAATGAGTGCATGCACATGCACGCGATTTTCAATGTCACCAATCGCTTCGTTTACCTCACCATCCTGCCGAGAAAGATTCTCGTAACGGCAAACAATATACGAGTGATTACCAGTATACAGGCCCGTGTGATTACGTGCTTACGTTCGGTGCGAAACTTAGCAACTATGCTTGGCTGTTATGAGCGTGGCTGGCGCCACATCACACCACTTCTCACCGACCTGCACTGGCTCCCAGTCCTAGAGCTCACCCAGCTCAAGGTTCTGTCACTCACTGGTACGTCCCTTCATTATTTGGCTCAAGCGTACCTGTTAGATCTCCTCCCTCACCAGAAAAAGCTTTGTACTACCCACTGTTATGACTCTAGTCATTTACCTATGCTCATGCGAACCTCGTGGCAATATATGGCAATGGCTCGGCCTTGGTTGAATAATGGTATTACATTACGTATAACATCGCACTTGAAAAAGTGCGATGTAATACCGGATGTGTACTTTAGCTTTGCACGGGCTACGTTCAGTCGATTTGAGACGGATTGCAGAAGATTGCTGTATTGGCATGTGCCATTGCAGTTGATCGTAATGCAATGACCAAGAGCTAGCATTAACGATGGTATTTCAAGGGTTCGCAATAAATAGAATATACACGAATGATAAATCTAAAGGGAGCTTCACCTAGCAGCGTCTAGTTTATTTTTAATGTACCGTTATATATTTCCGTATTTTCTCTAGTCTTTGCCAAGTATTGCCGTACATTGGCCTCGAATGCACGTTCACAATTGGTTGATAGGATGCTGTTGCACTCTTAATACGGTGCACTTGTATATACAAGAAAAGCTTAATCTTCTCCCGTCAGCTTGGTTTGTAGCTGTAATAGACAGTAATAAATTGCCGCATTGTCTCGGGCTATTGCCCTCGATTCCCATGCATTTCCCAAGATTTAATGCGAAAAATTACAGTATGCGGGCACGCAGTGAGTGGTGGTTTGATAATTACAAGTTCAAACAGCCTATTTAAGACAGATTTCGATAAAAGACGGCAATAGCCTTTGATTGCCGTGAAGTGCCCTCGACTGTACGCTTTCCGTGGTTTAAAAGGATGTGGTTTCAGTTTTAATGCAGTGTGCTGCATTGCCCAAGAGAAGTTGAAGCTGCTCTCCCAACTGTCGGTTCATTTGTAATGGACCGTTACCATTTAACGTATTTCCTGGGCCATTGCCGTCGATTCCAATGCATTGACATCACTAGAAAGCAAAGCCAATCTTGAAGATTTTTCACGTATTGCTGCATTGGCCCCGACCGTTGCTGTCGATCGTCGTGCCTCATTGGCAATACACGGGCAAGCAAAGGTTGACAACTCCACGGTGTCACTTTGAACTCTGAAGTTACACATCCAATAAAAATTGGAGCTCCCGTAAGGAATCTTTGGTCGGCTTGCTATGGATCGACTGATCACTGCTTTAAGCTTAGAAATTACCGTAGATTGCAATGCATTGACCAAGATTTTACGACCCCAATTGGTATAAAATTATTTGGTTGCAATTTAGACGGAGTGCTTTGTAAAATGCATTCGAAATTGGTGCATTAGGGAGCCAATTTCAGGACAATTCGTAGCGGAATATAGCTGATTACAGAATTGGCCTCGATCAATGCCGTGGATCGACGTACTTTGCTAAAATTAAACGAGTAAATCATCAGGAAAATGCCACCTTTTCACTTAAGACGCTCACTCAGCGGAATGTTGTATGTTAGGACAACTACGGCTTCGCCCTGCCGATTTCTCGTCAATTTGCTGCAAATTGAGGTATTGGGCCCTGCCACTGAAATCATTATTTCAGTGGACTTTGTCAGAACGCTTGAGCGAAACCGCGCCAAATTTTCTGTGTACATTGTACATGTAGCGTAGTTGGACATTTAAAATTTTTGAGCTTTACCCAGCTGATCTTTGGCGGATTTAAAGGGAACTACAGCGCATTGAGGTGGATTGTTTTGGATTGAGGTGGAATGTCTACGGGCCTCCGGCTTTGAAGCTCATTTGAATAAGTGCAAGTGCGAACATGAAATTCTATGGATAGATAGAATCGAATGCCAATAAATGTATCCCCGTCTGTAACTCTAAAAAGCCATGAAGATCATGTGGGTATTACACAGAAGAGTTTCGTATAGCACACTCACAGCCTAAGCGGCTTTCGGCATGCATTCGGTAGCCGTCAGACTTCGTCTCACTCAACAAAGAGAAAGTGGGAAGCACAGCAGAGTCAGGAGAGCATTTGAGGTAGTGAGTAGCATGGAAGTAGCAGCTCAGGACCACTGGAAAGGAGGAGCCGTAGTCGGCAGTAGGAGAGTAGTTTTCGTTGCCTACGAATTGTGGAAGCGAGTTCCACAGTCTAGGACCTGCAATATCAGTGAAATTTCTTGTAATGTTTACTGATACTGAATCGCAGGTATTAGGAATGACAAAAAACTTTAGGCAATTTTTAGGTTTGAAATAAAACATAAGCTGTTTTTCTGGCTTCATGGAATCATCCCAATATTCCGGAACAAATAAGATTGCCACTTATAAAATAAATAAAGTAGACAAGTAGTTATTTTACATCATGATTTGCGATTTCTCTAACCCTAGTGTTATAAAAGGGCTCTATCCAGGAAATTGTCTTTAAGTGGGTAATAACTATTTTAATAGGTGTGATGATAGGAGCAGGTGAGGATATTTTCGCGATTGGTTAGTGATGTGTGTGGGTGCTTGGTGAATACAGGCATTTGGTTGAGTGCTTCGTTTATGTTTGTTCGTGGAACTTTAATTGGTAGATTGATCGAGAAGCGCCCATGAGGCGATCACCATCAGTACGTAGTAGCGGTCAGTGAGCAATAATGTGACTACTGCATATGCTAAACTTATGAGAAAAGGCTAAACGAACGTCTCATGAATTTCTGAGGCTGGCTTCCAGATGAAAACACTCACGTTGAGCAAACAAATGATTTCCTCTGGGATACAACTATAAGGTAGGAAAATTACTCACAGCAATTCAATGTATTATACTACACATGATTGGGTATAATTATAGATTTAGTAGGGTTCTAAGCTTCAGTGGCTCAAAGTTAATGACCCACATACTCAGTGTTTGGGTTTTTAATGTGATACTGCTGTGCCAGCTCTGCCTTATCAATTATTTAAATTTTAAATAATATCCTTTTAAACTCCTAGTTGTTTTTTCGCTTTAGGATTTTCCTTTTATGATCCAGACATCTGAAGTAGAATTAATCGTTAACTTCTGTAATCAGTTCAAGCACGTGGTTACAGTTGCAATAAGTTTCGGTAACATACGAAAAGAGCACCCTGCTCGCAAGAATGCACTTTTATGGGGGAAAAGTGCTAACGTCATAACAAAGAGAATGCAGACAATAGATATGTCGGACCAGTTAAATTACTTCGTCGATATGCTGCCAGTGATATTGAATGAATCGCACGATTGGTTTCTGAGTACGACTATTGTGTGGAAGGATCAAATGAACTTCAAAAGAAATCCAAGGACGACAGCAGCTGGCAACAGGAATGTGCAGTTATGAAAAGCTCCACGTCACAGTTACAGTTATGCAAAGCTCCAAGTTACAGTTTTCCAGCCCTCAGTTGCATAGGATCTGTAGAAAATGTGTCCCTGATTGAGGTGGACTTGCAGTCTTGAGATATATGATTGTTGAGTGGCGTTTCCTCTGTGACAACTTTAAACGTAGCAAACTTCGCAACACATTTGTATTTCTCAGATTCTCACTAAATTTCAGTTGCTCTTTAATCATCAAGAACTCGAAACGGTTCTGTCAATCAATTGTACGTCTTCTTTTTTACTTTATCGGCCATTCCGTTTGATTTTTGCACAGCCAGGCATCTTTTCTTACAAAATTCAATGCCAATTTCTGTCCTGTAGTTTTGGCTTTTCATAATAACCATGTACACCTATGTTTCCACTGTCTTAAACCGAGAGATTGCTGTTAAAAGATTCATACAACAGTTTCCAAAAAAGTTAATAATGGATCGTCTTTGCGTCGAGCTAGAAACCTGTCACTTTATGAAAGCCTGACACGCCGGGCAACACCTACTGCTCAGTGACTGGTTTTTCTGTACAGTGCTTCAGCTGCCCAGCCTGACAAAGGACTGAGGAGATGGGGTAGTCTCTGGAATTTCAAGTGCAAAGATGATGCCACTTAGTCCTTGTTTGGTCATTAATCGTGATAGGAAATTTTACTAACGTGAAATAAATGCTCATAGCTAAAAACGTATCTTTTTTGCAGGTGTGCACCTGCATTAGTACAAGAACACGGAAAAGTCCTTGCAATTCAATTCTTGCATTGCTTACACAAACTTCGATTGATTTGGCAAACAATGATAGCATTTGGTAATTTCATCCTGCTTATTGTTAATAAAATGCTTGGATCAATTGAAAGTAATAGTTTAATACCAAATACAATTAGTCCAGTCTGATTTACAGTGCATATATATTACGCATAACTATGGACACGCTTTTTGGACACCTCAACTGTACTACTGACTCTAAAAAGTATGGCTATACATACCTTCATGGGTTTTCTTCTGCATGGTTGTGTAAGTGAACGAAAATGATAAGCCCTCTCTAATTTAAAATTAAGATAATAATGCTGACAAGCTATAAAAGAGATAGCCACCAGTAGCTCGACTTGTAGGCTTGTGCTGCAAACTAATTGGGCTGAAGCGGATAGCTCTTCAGATGCATGTCCTGAATTTCCGTTTTGAAGTTTTCATTTTAGCCGTGAATCCTTACTTAATCCTTTTGATGTGTAGTAATTCCACTTTCAAATCTCCATTGTATTATTTAGACGGTGAAAACCTTCCTAGTTTTCTCCTACGTTAAAGATGTCAGGCAAGTATTGCCAGAATACATCCGATTCACCCATTATCGCTGCCTGTGCACTCATCGGCCTCAGAATGAGCACCCAGTAACTGACTTACAGCCAATACACACCCATTTATAAACGTCTCGGGCATCCTTGGTCTAGAACCGTTCTAAGACCTTCTCTTGGAGAATTACTTTCTTACGAAGAACTGTTCCACACTAATTTAATATAGTTGCTTCTTGTTGAGGTTTAATAAAGGGTTAACTTATTAGATGGTATTATTTGTTTAAGAGCTCATCAGCTGAATTCTTCCTTCTAATTAGAATTTCGAGCATCAAAATGGCCAGTGAGGTTGGAAAATTCACACGTACACACACACACACACACACATACACACGAGCAAACAAAAACGCACATAGATATATGTGTGTGCATGTGTCTGTGTTCATGGGCTACTTGTGAAATGCTTCAATTAATGCTTCCACACCAAAATTGACGAAGCTGATATTAGATGGTCAATAATAGGAGCCGAAAACTGACATCCTCTTGGCTAGATATATAAGTAGATCTGAATCAATATAGTCGAATCTTATTTATAAATATCAAGTTAAAAATAGTAAGGGCGTTGGTTTTGGTTTTATTTCCAAGGGTAATCAAACTCTGTCATTCAGCCATACTTTATTAAATCTGAATTCTTACTAAGTATTTCCATATGTGACTAGTCGGGTAAAATTTCCGCTGAATGACGGTGCTAAAATTATTTCTGATTTTTTTATTTGAGATAAGGTCAAGCATATTCTTTTGATAGTGTAATTTGGTTGCCTTCGTGCAATGCAAAAAAACACCAGCCGACGAGCAACCGCACCAGTTTTTTCGACTATGCACCGAGCCGGCAGAAGCACCACTGCCCTCCAGCTGACGTTCGTCCGCTTATGTCGTCTGCTGTAACAGGAACGCTGAGCTGCGATTCGCATACGAAACCACATGCCCGCCTGATCAGGAGAACAATCTACCGCACATTCTCCGCTATTTGGCAGCATGCAAGCTAAACAGTAAGCATATCGTCCCCATAGCGCGCCGGTCATCTCTCCCTTAATTGGGAGGCTAAGTAACGGCTGTTTAGAGGAGGCAGAGGCCACAGAACTGCCTGTGCAAACAAGCCGGCCGGGTTTGACGTTTGCTTTCACGCGTCGCCGAGCCGCATATTTCTCCGCGGCTGGCGCCTAGCCGGCCCGCACAGTCTCGCAGCCCATATAGGTATATCGCACGCCACCACCACTTCACAAGCCACCATAGCGACTCCGGGCGTCGCCGCCGAGTCTCGTATTGCCGCCACCACGCCTCCAGGCGCGGCTGCAGCTTCTTTGAGGGCCGCCGCGTTTCCGACCTGTGCTGCATCCCTGACCTGCACCGCATCTCCAATCTGCCCCTCGTCTCCGGCCTTCACTGCGTCGCAGCCCACCAGCATCGCCGATAAGTCTCCGACCTTTGCCGCCTCTAGTGGTCTTGAAAAGGCTGCCGGTCGAAGCATAAGAAAGTGAACTTTAGAACAGAAAAATTTTCCCAGCGTCCATAAAGAAGAGATAAGGTACTGTATATCTTCAAGCTTCATCCCCAGAAATAGGATTAAAGTTTCCATCTGTGGCCTTTGAATACCAGGATTTATGCTAAGAAACAATAGCAGGCTGTTGAAGACATTCCTAGCATAGTACCCTATCCCAGATGTTTTGCTGACAACTATATGTTGCGAAATTTCTGAGTTGCCATATTCCCATAAAAAGCATGGCCCTCGTTGAGCTGTTGAGGCATATGGAAGAAATCATGCTTTCGTAATGCACAGCTAGGATGGCGGCTAAGCAGTGAGAACTCCTTCATCAAAAGAAATAATTGACTCTATAGTGGCATAAGAGAGCTAAATATCTACCCATGTGCTTCAAATATTCATCAGTGATCGAGCCCATGAATTCGCTGATCAAAGGCGCTGTCAGTAAATTGTCGTACTGTCCTAGTAGAATGACAAAAAGCTCTGACGTAATCTTAACCATAAATTCACGTAATGTCATCGTCCTGATATTTAATGGACAACAAAATATCCTGATGAATAAAACCACTCAAAAACCTTATATGCATGCACATGATAATAGTATTAATAACACATTTGTCGAGCACCCTTGGATTACTGGATCTTTTTGTACGCACTTTACATTTGCTGAAAGACAGATTTAGTAACTGCTTAGACTTAACATGCCAAATAGCAACCAGTGTAATGTGGTTAGTTTCGACATGCATAAGTTAAGCATGCAAATGTGATTAGTCGAAGCATCAACATGGTCAGCATGCATACCCACATAGTGTGCGAATTACATAGACCTTTTAAATGCTGGGATGAACGGTGCTTTTATGGCTTCCTTAAATTCACCAAGTCAGGTAATTTCGTGAAGTATGTTGCGGTCGAGTTTCAAGCTTTTGGAGTGTGCGAATTAAAAGTTGGGTCTAGAAATACTATAGCTAACTAATTCGACTGAGAGAAGCGGTTGGTAAGATGCCAAGCCGGGTGGGCTACTTCTCAGATTGAGTCATAAAGAATGTGTAAAAAATAAGCGTAGGACTAATTTAAGACACCTTTTAAAATAATTTAGGATTCGCTTTAAAAAGCAAGATTTCTAGACTTCAAAATACCTTATCTTTGATGAGATCATGAAATTTGATATCTAAGCCAAATAATATGTTGTTAAGGATAGGTAATTTTTTCAGGGTCGTATTTACTTCTTGATGTTACAAACTAGAAGTACCACCATGAGTCCTTCTCCTTTGTCGAGTTTCGGTCTACTTAGAAAAACAACGGTATTGTGTTAAGCAGTGGCAGTTACGCGATTTGACAATAGCGAACGCACGAAAAGTTATTCTCTTTAGAAATTCATATTTACCGAATGTGCATCCTAGAGAAATTGTTGAAACGCACGATATTTTTACTGTTGCAGCCCTTGAGCAATGTGCATTATTACATTATTCAATAAGGCATGCAAAATTTCCGTTGATAATGAGATAATCTCTTGTTTTTGCTCTTCGATTACCGAGCTCAAGCATATGTATGGCTGCCGCAGCATAACGTTACAGAGCTTATCAAGTGGGATGAGCGAATGTGGCGAAGGATGGTGTACGCCCTCCTCTCCTCCCCTTTCTGCGACGAAAGCTCGGGCCCCTATCGGTCCCTGTTAGTCTACAATAGTTCTGCAGTTCTATTGAAAAATCTAAGCAATTCACATTGTAAACCCTAATGAGCCGTTGAGGGTCATACAAATATACAAACAACTCCGGCCGTGGTTTGGCATAGGCTTATCTCCTTGGAGATGAGGTGTCCGCTCTTCGCGACCCAGGTCGTGTGTTTAATTCTGGAAGAGGGCAATTCTTTATCACCCACCTGCTGGTAGCGGCTGCAATAGCCATAAAGGCTCTTCTGCCGCTATATAGATGAAGCCGTTAAATCAGCCATATTTTTTGTAAGTGTTCGGAATCAAGTTGGTTGTGTTGGCTGACCAAGGTTGGGGTCTCAAGAAGAGAAGCATATTCGAAGCACCTTGATAAAGATAGCATATTTCTTATTTAAGGGGCTAAGAATAGGAGTTCGCTTTAGTTTTTATTCTATCTCACTAACTTTAAATTATAAAAAATTTCGCTATAGGGTGGTAATTTAAAAAGTGGATTTCTAGCAATTTCGCTCAATACTGTCTCGCTGTGAGCAGCTAAGTTACGTCCGGCTACTCAATAACAGATGTTGCCCAAAATTTGGTTGTAACGAGAGAATAGAAAATGCTCATTCGCAACAGCACCGTTTTGAATCGGCAGATTAAATGCTAAATTATTGATCAGTTTTTTTAGAGAATAAATAAATAGTACCTTACGTGAATACGAATGAGTAATGACTACTTGCGGAACCGAAGCAAATAAAAACGGTAATGTATTGATGATTAATAAATTAGCAAGCATTTTGTTTTATAAAATATGAATATACTTTTAGTTTAAAATACGATTTGATCATTTTTCTTTGTTAGTTAGCTTTCTGAGTTGCACAAATATTGACAGCAAAAACGCGTTTGCTGGATAACCTGCATGTGATTGCCAGGGTCAAAATTCAACTCCCACGCCACTTGTAAAGTTTTCAGCAGGAAAGGTGGTAGCTTGTGTACTATATAACGGCAGAATCCACAAACGTGACAATTCGTGATAGCTGGAGAAGTTATCTCTCAGATGGGTTACAATGTAAACTTCAAGAGCGCCAAACAATCTAAGGCATATATTACTAGAACTTAAAAGCCTAATAGGCAAAGAGCAATGTCCATCCATCTTGAGGCTGCCTTGTGAAACTCTTAATCTTCTGGACTTCAGACTATCAATTGTGTGATCGGCTTTTGGTGTCTTATCAAGACAGCCGGGTTTATTGAAGCCTGATAAAAATGCTTTTAATTGGAAACCCATTAAAATAGCAACTCTTGACAAAGTGAACCTATGATACAATCAAAGTTAACCGGATCTTGACTTTGAGCATGTCATACATGACAAGACGAAATAAATGTTGCCCATTCCCTTATGAGTTCATCTCAAGAAAAATTGCCAGCTCTTTTTGCCTAAGAATAAACAAAAGGACCCGCAAATGCAGGTGCCCAACTTTGCACCGTGTATGTCCATCTATTTCCCTAGACAGGCCGCTTCGTGATGATGGTAAGAGCCTGCTACGAAGCTGGGAGTGCTGAGCGATCTAACACCTGAGGGCCGAATCCATGGAAATGCAGTGCCATGCTATTGATGCCCCCACAGTAAGACGAGATGCTCAATAGTGAATAACCGACGGACATACAGAGGTCTATTCGAGAAGTTAAGTTTACTTATTTGTTACACTTCAGCGACTACCGTCTTGTATAGGTCAGCTCTAGAAAACATAATCTTCCAATAATTAATCATAAACTCGTGGAATCAACTGCTCTAATGACTTATAAGTCTTGTAGAATTACTTTATGGTTACAGGGTGAGTACAAATAATGGTTCACCAGTTGATTCCTGTACATCGCAACGGAATACGAGAAAGTTTGAGTTCCCATGGATCTCAGAGAAGTGAACAAGCCACGTGCACACGTCGTAATAGGCAGCAAAAGGTAGTAGCTAGAGCAAGGCTGCCAGTTCATCTGCTCATCCAGCAAGAATGAAGGCCTAGCCTGAAGGAATGATAAGTCATAGCTAGCAAGGTCTCAAGCCAGTGTAGGGAAGCCTGAACTCAGCACAGTGATAAATGGCGACCCACTGATAATGATGATATATCAAGTGCCGGATAAAAGAGAGAGAGAGAGAGAGAGAGAGAGAGAGAGAGAGAGAAAGACCGGTTTGTGAAGCACCAGGGAGATGCGGAGTTGGACAGCGAAAAGTAAGAACTTAATGCAAGAAAGAGGTAAGTGTAACTTAAGCTTGGCTGACACGCTTTAGTTAACCCTTAATTGGCCCCCCCCGAGCCATCTTATTCAAAGCTTGGAGTAGCCAGTGGGGCAGTGTGGGTAGGCAGACCATACGCTAAAGAGAACTCAGGCTGAGTGGTTAGCATAATAATTTATCGGCATCCTTGGTTTGGTTCGTAGATGGCACACTCGGTAAGGCAGTTGCTTTTCATGATCTCCAGCCGATGTCGTGGGTTCAAATCCTGCAATAGGCGACCTTTTATTATTGCTGCAAGTGGTAGTGATAACCGCTAGGGGTCTTCTGTCACTGTACAGAAGATGCAGTTAAATCAGCTTGTACGAGAGCTTTATTAACCTTTACCAACACCGTCAACCCAATAAACTGTAAAAGTATGCCCCAGTTTGTGACCACCACAGCTGATGTTCCAACATTTCAAAACTTAACATTCTAACAGGTAGTGACATATCAAGAAAGCGGATCGTTAACGGAACTACTATCTGAAGTAATCTAAGAATTCCATACCCGGTACTCTCTCATTATTGTAGTTTTAACGGGGTAGCCTCCGAAATAAGGTAGGTAGGTAGGTCCACAAAAAATGGTCAATTTTTTTGAAATTCGTGTATTAAAGATAAACTAGTTATAAATGCAAGCTCAAATTTTGGTAGTTGTAAGATGATTGGAACATGGTCAATAAAATTCTTTTGTAAGACCTATTTAAACCGGAAGTCGCACATCGAGCTCACCGAATAATTTTCTTTGACAAATAACTGAGCCGGAACTGTGGTTTTCTGGTGAATTCTGCGAATAAAAGCTACTCAGCCCTAAACGGACCCTCAAAATATAACTGTTGAGAATGATAAAACGTAAAAATTTCCCGGAAATGACACGCCCCTTGAGATTACACCTCCGACTGGTAGTATAACAAGATCATAAATGAGTAAACCCCCTATCGGCAGGGTGCCAAGTCCCGCCTCTGCTTCCCTGCCCCGCCCATAGCAACCGGCCGCCAACGGCATTCCATGGCCCACTCCTTATTTACTTGGCAGAAACCTGTTTACATTGGTATGTCTACATCGGATCACAAACCGGAAGTGACTGTCATTCGGCCAGAAGACGAACATTAGGGATAACGTATTGAGAATTTGCTGCTGTCGGGGCCGCCGTAACTAAGGAGTCCATTATCATGGCACCTCATGAATCCTGTGACTGCTAATCCAGTTCCTGTAGCCACCATAACGCACGAGGCGATGGCCGCGAGTGGTATTTTGTTCGGCTGCCGGTCAGCGTGGTGACTTGGATGGAACTAGCGCGTCATTTACTGGAAGCCAATCTAAAAATGTCGATTCATTTCTATTCAAAGAAATTTAGGTGATTTCAAGTTCTTATTTATGTCGTTAATAGTTGGATATTTGTATTAGCGAATGCCAGTGATCCGCCTGGCTGTAGCCTGGATTGCCGGCCTGAGGTATGAGACCTATCGCGGATAAGATCTGCTTAGGCGGTATAAGGATCTTGTTAGGTTGACCTATTCCTAAGATCCATATTTATCTATTTATTAAATATGTTGAATTTTGAATAATATTGAATGTTCGTGCGATGATAGCGTTTCCTAGTGCTGCCTCTTGGTTATAGCTTGGAGTTCTCAAGTTTATCTGCAAACGACAGTCCAATGCCTCCTGTCATTTATGTCACATCTCCTAAAATAATGATCCGATAACCTTACAACTTTGGAATAAATGATTGATTGTAGTTACATAGTCATTCCAGCCTTCTCGCATGCATATTGGACCTCAGTAGATAGACTTGTTTTAGTCTAAACTGGCTGTGTTTGTCGTGCTAAGCCTTTGTCATCCTTTCACTCACATGGCTTAAAAATGTCACAGGTAGGCTACTTGTGACCCAATCAACGTGAAATTCGAAGTACATGCTCCTAAATATGTGTTTCGATGTTGTATGGCGACAAATATAGTAACACTCTTGTTATTCCATGTCACCTACATGCTTTGGCACCTTAAGTTGGCTTCTCTGAGTGCTGTCACAGCAGTAGTACATGGTACCTGGTAAATTGTACAACTTGGTCGATACTGGGCCGATCTGTGTGAAATTTGGAATATAGGTGGAGCTCACCTGTCTCGACACTCTCCCTCTGTGCATCTAGGCATGATGGGTGTGTATGTATATAATGTGCCTGTGACAAAGTGTCCGTGGGCTGTGTTCGTGATGACAGTCAACAGTTTAAGATGTCAAATTTTTTAAGTTGTTTGTGGGTGGAGAGCCTCCAGTCGAGTGTCTTGCATTTTTTGAGCTGTTTGCCATATTTCTACAATGACGTTTTTATAATCGAAAAAATTTGGAGCTGCTTTTTACCAGCAGTGCTATACGTGACCTTGGACTTTTAAAGGTCATCAGACGGACAAAACAGCAGCTATATCACATCAAACGATAGCTAATGCTACCAGTGTTCTTCGTGCCAATTTTCATGCCATTCATTTTACTGGTCTTCGTACAATATTTTATAAACATGCTTTTGGAGGGACAACTCCCCTACAGGCGGCCATTTTAGGGGATAACTCCTACTACTGGCCGACATACCCCCAACAGGTTGTGGTGAGAGAGAAATAAAGATTCTGCACTACTTTTCTTGGGCCGCTTTCTTTTCTACGCATTATTGCTAGCGAAATCGCTTAAAATTGATCTTAACCGACGCTGCACCATTTATAGTCATTATTACACCCACTATTTTAGCAGCCCCATATTTCCCAAAAACTCCATGGGAGCTCCAATTTGATCGGCGTGAGCTAGGGTGCTCTTTAGTATGCCATAACATAGTCCAGCTTTAGGTTGATCGAAGCAGAAACAATCTTCAATTGAGTATAAAATAAAACGAACCACGTCGGCTTCTGAAGCTAGTCGGTCGTCGTGCTCGCCGACTCAGGGAGAGCAATGCCTCTCGACGGCCACAGCCAGTAGCCTCAGTGTTGCCTTGGTTACATATCCGTCTCGCTCTCCCTCTCTTCCCGTTGCACAACATCTGGACGTGGCTTCCAGAAACTAGGGCCGGCTCCCATTTTGACCTTCCCATTAGAGTCAAAGTTACTTCTTGATTGTGTCTTTTCATAATCTCACGGTTGTACGATCATGCCCTTCATTGAAAGTGCTGAGTCAGTCGCTGTCCAGCTGCTTTTTCAGAGGCTCATCTGAGGCATACGTCAAATGTGCACTTATGAGCAGGTACCATAGCTATGAAGGTAGGCAACATACCGAACGTACCCTTAAAGATCAGTATGACCAACTGGCAAGAAGGTCTGTGTGCAGCCGCCGTTAAAAAAAGTTCCTCAATTTGACTGCCCTTATATTGAACGCTCATGGTCTGGCGGTTAACAGAAGCATATTAAGCTCATTGGATTTTTTCAGGTGCCTCACTAGCCTCACCAACTTCAAAGTCATGTTGAATCACTCTTGGCAGTTTTTCAGTTCACATGTACTTAATAACCATTCATCTTATCGTACTTTTACGATAGAACTGTCAATGGAGACTACCGACCAAACTATTTCTGCAACTCTGCCAGGCAGTCCAGGTTGCTAATGTTGAGGATCAATTAAGTGAAATCTGAACCGTCGTCAAAAATCTGTCTTTGGAATACTGTACCGCTTGCTTTCCGTTGGGGAACGCATGGATTGATGACGCATGCAATTTATCGAATTCCGAATATGCATGGACCAGCGGAAACCTGAGAATACGCTTGTATTTACTAAGGGTTGCTGCACATAGTACCGGCTGATTTACCTTCACTTTCATCGTAGCATCTACAACGAGCATATGTCGCCAAAGTTTTAATGGCACTGCTTTAGTGGTGATATGTAATGTAATGTATCTCCGTCTGTAACTCCACAAAGTCATAAAGACCATGTGGGTGTTACGCAGGAGAGTTTCTATAGCCCACTCACAGCCTAAGCGGCTTTCGGTACGCATTCGGTAGCCTACAGACTTCGTCTCACGCATCAAAGAGAAAATGGGAAGCATAGCAGAGTCAGGAGAGCAGTTGAGGTAGTGTGTAGCATGGAAGTAGCAGCTCAGGACCCCTGAAAAGGATGAGCAATAGGCGGCAGTAGGAGAGTAGTGTTAATGGTGTTCATTATGTATTAGCTCTAGATCAGAGGTATGATAGGCTCCGACCAAACAATATAAAATGCTCAGCAGGAAATAACTCCACTTTTAGGAGCCTGGTAGCTTATTCGTCCAGTAAGCTCACTTTCACTGTGATGGTTGCTCTTAGAATTGACGGTTCTGAAAGTCTGTGCTAAAACCTCAAGTGCTTTAAGGATTCGGAAACTTAAATCCCTGCAGCAGAAGACCATGTGACATCGGAATACAGTTTCGGAAGCTGCAGCGAGATTAGTTGGATTATTTCCAGTGGTTTTGGTATGAAATAGAGATCGTAACCCCGCACTTGCCAACGATACGGGGAATAGAATCGATGCTCTAGCAGGTAGCAGCTTTGCTCGTCCTGACACTGCATTAATAGTCAGACTATCGGCAGCAGCAGCTGCTGCAGCCTTTATATCCACTAAAATTACTGCTTGAGTCATTTCATCGGCGGCGAAAGTCAGGTGTTTCTGCAAGAGCTCCTGTGGTGCCGCTTCCTATATAAGAGCCCCTCCTTCTAATGAGTGATGCAGCAAACGTAGTTGTGTCTCCTGGGTATGATTACGATTATTGCAGTGCCTAAATGCAATGCATATGGCAAGCTGGAAGCAGGAGCAATGAAGTCTGTGAGGGACAATGATTATTGCATTCTGAGTACCACTTAAGTCCATGGCTACAGCAAATTGAGCTCATAGAGCAACTGACAAAGGCATATCTGTTAAGGCAGCCAACTAGCGTCATGACTAGCTGTCGATGCATGATCATTTGAAACTTCTCATCAAACTGTAACTTAATCGACTGACACTTTCGAAGACGTGTTGCCAATTATGAGGTGAGGTCACTCAATTAGTGTTTACAATAATAATAATAATGTACTTGATAAAGCGCCCTCGGAGAACTTAATCTCTTTCTAGGCGCTGTGCATCTGCTGCAAAGGGAAATGCAATTGAATGGTAAGTAAAATCATGCTTGAAAAACAAACAAAATGAATAACATGGTTAGGGGTGACATGCACAGGGTCAGCATGCAAATGTGGTTAGTGGCAGCATGCACAGCGTCAGCACGCATAAGCACGTCAAGGACGAATCACAGGGACCCACTAAATGCTGTTCTAAATAGATGTATTTTTAAGTTCCTTTTAAATGTGGTCAGGTCAGGGGATGTTCTGACGCAGGTCGGGAGAGAGTTCCAGGCTTTGGGAGCATACGAACTAAATGCACGGTCTCCAAAGGATTTAAGGTTTGTACGAGGTATTTCTAGACTGTTGGATTCCGAAAAGCGGGTGGTACGATGCTTGGCCTGATGGGGGAGTATGTCGGAGAGATAGGCTGGAGTCATAGAATGAAGGGACCTAAAATGAGCGACAAAACCTGTTTGAGACTCTTTATTTCGGCATACTATCAGGGTCAGATTATAGAGTCCAGTGACAAGTATTACGTATTCATGGCATTCTCAGTTGTTCTTAGTACATTATGTAAAGACCATTAAAAGGTGTTGTGGCTTGCCAACATAGAAGTTCATGATAGTTGTTGAACCTTTAGATATCTCGCTTCTAAACCCATGAATTTCAGCCAACTTGCGTAATATTGACTGATGTTACGTGTCCCAATACTCGTCTTGATTAGCAAGAATTTTTTGAGCATTCTGTATGCCGCAATCTCCTATGGTGATAAATTCAGCTTTATAGAAGCAAATTGACATCGACACGCTATGCTCCACCTCGATTAGGATGTATCTAAAGTTCCAAGGGAAAGCTTTTAGCCCTCTTGGTACTGCATTTTACCTACGTGCTCGTTCTCTGGCATGCTATTCAAACGCAAAATCTAATTCGATGAGCGCATTGCCACTACTATCTATTAGGCCTACTTCCAGCAGAAGGACATTGTAAAATCAGGGCCTCCAGAGTAGAGTGTTTCAAACAATTAGTTTATCAGCAATACAGAAATTTTCATCATTCAGGATTTTGCGTAGATGCATTTATAAGATACTGTACATGTGTTAAGGTAATACAACTCTCATGAACTTGCAGGTTGCCTAGCGGCCAAACTTTTAATGATCCTTAATTAATACAGCAAGAGCGATCACGATAAACACTGTATACGTATTACTACTCACTGGACGCTATCACCCCGCACTTATTGCATGGCTGATTTGGGAGTCTTAAACTTTAATCACCTTACCTGACCTCATAGCTGGCATCACGTCTTCGAAAGTTTCAGTCTATGAAGGT
Source organism: Cristatella mucedo (assembly GCA_009760855.2). Taxonomy (NCBI): domain Eukaryota; kingdom Metazoa; phylum Bryozoa; class Phylactolaemata; family Cristatellidae; genus Cristatella; species Cristatella mucedo. The sequence goes on from WPIO01000020.1 coordinate 5,865,357, forward strand.
AAGGTTTATTGACAATTTCATAATGTGCATGAATTGACGGTTAGTCGGAAAGCTTGCTAGCCGCCTTAAGAGATATGAATATTCAAGTCACTCTATGACCTCAACGTGCTGTAGACATGCTCTTCGGCTTTATTCAGATAGCTATCTTCATCTTCTCTCGCAGACTTAATGGCTCCGGCGTCCAGCTTGTCATATGAAGTATCACGTTGCATTTCGATACTGCAATAATCGTGGTCCTCGCCTACAGCAACTAAGACGCTTCCTGAAACAATCGTTAGCAGTGCCGGCTCTAGTGTTGGAAGAAGTCCTACATGAGCTTTTGTAGAAACACCTGACTTTCGCCGTCGATGAATAATGACTGTAGCAGTAACGAGAGCAGATACAACGACTCCCGCAGCAGCTGCTGATAGTCCGACTATCACTGCAATGCCTGAATGATCAAGATCGCTGCCCGCTCCAGCATCCGTACTATTCCTTGTACCGTCGGACAATTGCAGGTATACGACATCTATTTTCATAATAAATCCAGACGAAGTCATCTTATTAAAATCACGGCAGCGCCTGAAAGTATATTCCAAGGTCACGTGGTCACCTGCTGTGGGCTTGTAAGTTTCCATATCCTTAAAGCACTTGAGCTTGAAGCACAGACTTTCACACCCTTCAGTTCTGGGTGCCACCAGCACAGTAAGAATGAGCTGGCCGGACGAGTTAGCTGGCGCGATGCTGATAATGAAGTTTCCAACTGAGCATTTCTCGTTGTTTGGTCGAATTATGGCATACTTCAGGTCTGGAGCAAACACGTAATGAACACCTTCAATGACTAAAGCACTGCCGTTAGAAATTTGGTTGCACAAGTTCGTTGTAGATGCTACGATGAAAGCGAAGGTAAACGAAATAGTGCTATTTAGATTACCATGGTAGCTCGTAAATACGTATATATTGTCGGCTGTTCGCTGGCCAACACATAATAATCATCGGATATATTGCATATGCTGGCTCTCCGTATATTTCTCCATGCCTGAGCAAGCTCTAAATTACTCAGAGTGCATAATTCCGAGGGCGGCTCAGATTTCACTCTGCCGATTCTTAGCAGGAGCAGCCTGGAAGGGTCCGGCAGCGTTTGAGCAATAGGTCGGCCGAAGATGTCCGTTGCCATTTCTATCGCACAATAACGATTAATTGGACGGTCATACGCTAGGTGTGCACTGACGAACTGCCAAGAGTTGTTCGCCTTGAGTTGAATATAGTTGTTGCCATTCAAGCACTCGAACAAATCCGATGAGCTTAATAGGCTACTGTGAGCCGACGAGCAACTAGCATTCGATATAAGGGCAGTCAAAGTGAAGAAATTCGCAATGACGGCTGCACACAGAACTTTTCGCCAGTTGGTCATACTGATCTTGCAGGTTGTTAAGTAGGTAGCCTACCTTGATAGATACGGTACCAGGTTACAAGTGTACATTTGAGGTATGCCTCTGGTAAGCCTGAGGAGAAGCCGTGGTACAGTGACTGACACCTCTGCACTTTCAACGAAGGATGCGATTGAACAGTCGTGAAAATATCAACAGACACAATCAGGAAGTGGCTCTAAATGGAAGATTGAGAGAGAGACAGCCCTATTTTCTGGAGGCCACCCCCTCAGATTTTGTCCAATAGGAAGGAGAGGGGAAGTGAGGTCAGATATGCAAAAGAGGCACCGCTGACCCTACTAGCTACGGCCGGCCAGAGGCATTGCATCTGCTGAGTCACCATGCCTTAAGAGCGCGACGACTGACAAGCTGCAGAAGCCAAAGTGGTGCACTCAACATTTCTTATAGTCAATCAATGGTGGTTCTTGATTCGGTCAACCTTAAGCGGAAATATTTTAACGCTTATTATAGAGCATGCTAGCTCTGGCCGATCAAGTTATAGATCTCTCAATATTTGTGGGAGTCATGTTGTCCGTAAAACCACATTAAACAGTAACTATAAGCGATGCAGCGTCTTTTAAGCCCTCGCTTATACGATTATTTGAAAAGAATAATTAGAAAAAATCGGAAGAAAGAACGTAAGGCTTGATATTCAATATTACTCACTAGGACCTGTTGTCAATAGTATAAAAATAAGATACCAAATAGCTCCCGGTAACCAATTTAAACGGTACCTCGGACCGAAGTGACGGCAATAATCCGAATCCCTTTTTTTTCTTGCCAAGTGCTTGAATATTAAGTTTTAAATGTGAAACATCAGCTTTGATGGTTCCAAACATCGGCGTTCTACTGCAGGTTATTGGGTCGATGGTGTTGGTTAAGGTTAGCTAAGCTCCTGAAGAATTAATTGTGCCTAGTATACCTCTAAGCTGTTATGCTAACCACTCAGCCTGAACACTCTCTCACTTGCTAGCTATCCAGCTTCTTATTAGGCCTCAGTGTGATCGTCAATTATTTACCGTTAAGCCCCTTATCTTACTTGGCGAGCCTCACTAGCATAGAAATGCATTTACACAGAGACGGAACTCAGGCCGAAGTACATGTCAGCCCTTCCATCATTGTAACAGGCTCCAACCATTCTGAAAAAGCGGCTTGATTATGAAAATAGACGGACACGAACGGTGCAATTTGAGAAAACGGCATTGACTGGTATGTTTTGCTTTATTTCTGGCCAAAAAGAAGGGCTGGCCATTATTCATCAAATGAATCCACAAGGGACTTAGTAACATTTTGTTTATTTTATCTTTTTTGATATGCTCAAAGTCAAGACCTGGTAGACTTTGAATTTTTCACAAGTTCGCTTGGTCTAGATTTTTTATCCCATTAGATATCTTATTGACAGCCTTTTTATCAGGCACTGATCAATATCGCTTTCTCAATAAGAGTCCGAGGGCTAATCGTATTCTTCAGGCACTGAGGTGCAGCAGATTAGGAGTTTCACAAGGCCGCCTCAAGATGTTTGGGAATCGCTCTTTTACCTATACCGCTCCTCAGCAACAGAGAAACTGCCCTTGGCTTGTTTGCCACGATAGAAGTTAAAATCGTAACCGACCAGCTTGGTAACCTTCCCAGCGGTCACCACAGAATTGGGGAGTTCTTCATGCAGGCTCAAAGGCCTTGGCAAGAACTGTGACTTTCACAAGTTCTACTGTTGTATAGTACAATATCTAAGACCTTTGCAGAAAACTTTAAAGGTGGTATGGTATTTAAACTTCGACATCGGTAAGTGCATACAGATGATGTTCCAAGCAGTTTTCTTGCAGGCAGTGCTTATGCAACACAAAATGTTCAGTAAATAGGAAAAACGATCAAATATAACTTCGAACGACAATAAAATCTATATCCGAGATTTATAAGGGAAAACGCTTTTAAATAAATAATTCTTTGACTAACGTTTATCTCTGCTTTTGTTTCGCGAGAAGTGATCCGTAATTCTTATTCCTGTAAGGTACTACCCATTTGACCTCTACGAAAACTGATCAATAGTTTAGCATTTAGTCAGCCGATTCCAGAGGCGTTAGGCGTGGCTCAGCATTTTCTACTTTTTTCAACCGCCAAATTTCGGGCAGTAGCTGTAATTAAGTACATTAAATACATCGGACTTGACTGAGCAGCTCACAGCGAGACAGTATTGAGTGAAATCGCTGCGCATCTTTCCTTATAATTTTTATCTTGTAGCGGAATTCCTTCTAAACCAACTCGTTAGATAGAACAACTAAACGCAAATCTTATTTTAGAGCCTTAATGAGGAGAACGTAGTTGTTTTAAAGGTGGTTCAAATTTGCCTCTCGGCATGAAACGCCGACCACGGTAAACCAATCCGATCAACTTGACCCCGAACACTTTCAAAAAAGAATAGCTGATTTAACAGCCCCATTTATCTAGCCTCAGAAGAGAATTTATGACTAAACCTACCACTTGCAGTGGGTGATAGATAATCGCCCACTGCCGGACTTAAACACACGACCTGGGTCGTGAAGAGCGAGAGCCTTAGATCAATTGCTAAAACCTAGGAGCGACGCCTGGGCCAAACCAGTGAGGGAGTTCTTTGCATTTCTGTGAAAGCCTCAAAGGCTCATTAGGCATTGAAATTTAAATTGCTCACGTGTTTTTTTTAGAACCACACAACTATTGCAGACTAGGAGCGACCAAATGAGGCCTGAGTTCGCGTTTCAGAGTCTGGAGGAGAGGCCCAGGTACTCCACTATGCCTCGCGTTCGCTAGTCTAATTTATTGAGCCCTGCAAATTAATGCCGCAGCCATACTTATGCAAAGATTGAGCGTGGAAATCTACGAGAAAAAGCAAGCGAATATCTTTTTACCAATAGATATGTATGACTCGCCTTATGAAAGTATAAATAAATGCTCAATGCTAAATGGCCTGCAAAGAAAATAAATCGAGCGTTTGTAGTTTTTTGTTGAATGTAAATCCTGTAAAAAAAGGGGGGGGGTTTAAAGAGTCTTCTTAAATTTACATTCTGTAAATATTATTTGCTCGAGATCATGATTCTTGGTTCGACCTCTAAGGCCGCATCACCCAACTGTTAGTGCCTAACGCCGTGCCGTGGTGTTGAAAGCACCTTAATAAGTTTCTTTATCTCTACAAAGTGGACGGAGTAATGGTGGTACTTCTAGGTTCTAATTTTAAGAGTTAATACGAGCATTTCAGCTCCTGTCTTTAGGAACATATTATTTGGATAATATATGACATTAATACATTACATAAAATTATCAGGATATCACAGTCCCTGATTTTGTCAAACCCCTTTTCTTAAGGTATTTTTCAGTTTATAAATTTTTATTGTTTTAAGTGTTTCCATAATTATTTTATAAGAGTCTTAAAAAAGCCTCACGCCTCAATTTTGTACATATGCTTGATGGTCCTATCAGAGCAGCAGCACACCCGGCTACCATCTTTCTTTCAATCTAATAGTTAAGCTATATCATTTCCGGACCTGGCTAATATTTCGCATAATTGGAAAGCATGAAAATAGACCACAATATACTTCACGAAATCCCCTGAATTTAAGAAGAAGATATACACTCACCGTTTACCCCAGCATTTACTGGGTCTATGCGATTCTCACGTTACATTAATAATAATAATAATGCACTTGATAAAGCGCCCTCAGAGAACTCAATCTCTTCTAAGGCGCTTTAAATTTGCTGCAAATGTAAGCGCGATTGAATCGGAGTAATATCATGCTTGATAAACAACATGAACAACGTGGTTAGGAGTGACATGCACAGGGTAAGCATGCAAGTGTGGTTAGTGGCAGCATGCACAGTGTCAGCACACTTAAGCACATGAAGGACAAATCACAGGGACCCACTAAATGCTGTCCTAAATATGTGTATTAGGTTCTTTTTAAATGTGGTCAAGTCAGTGGATGTTATGATGCAAGCCGGGAGGGAGTTCCAGGCTTTGGGAGCATACGAACTATAGCACGGTCTCCAAAGAATTTGAGGTTTGTGCGAGGTAGTGGAAAACTTTTGGATTCCGAAAAGCGGGTGGTGCGATACTTGGCATGGTGGTCCAGTAGATCTGAGAGATAGGCTGGAGCCAAAGAATGAAGTGACCTAAGAGCGAGCGACAAAACTTTAACGTCGATCCGTTGCTTGACTGGTAGCCAGTGCAGGTCGGCGAGAAGTGGTGTGATGTGGCAACTGCGACGCTCACGACAGACAAGTCTAGCTGCACAGTTTTGCATCTGCGGTAATCGCCTGATTGCACAGGCATGCCGGTAGGCCAGTAAGCAGCGAGGTACAGAAGTCAAGTCAGGATATCACAAATGCATGGACCAATTTAGACGTGGTATCCTTATCTAAACAAGCCCGAATTTTAGCAATGTTGTGTAGCTGAAAGTAGGCAGACCTGACCGTGGAGCTGATGTGGTCGTCTAACGAGAGGTCACTTTGGAACATGACACCTAGATTTCAAACTTATTTAACAGGAGATATGCTGGCAAAACCAATTTGGAGCGTTAGCCTTTCCAATTTCTGAATCACACTGGGTTTGCCCATAACTAGTTAGTTTTTATCATCGTTTAGTTTAAAACATTTGCTGCCATTCATGTGCGGATGTCATGTGCATATTAGTGGTCATTGGCTGGTCCAGCTCATCGGCTGGTCCAGCTCATCGGCTGGTCCAGCTCATCGGCTGGTCCAGCAACGGCATTAATACCTAACCGCATTGCCCAGCGGTGCCGGACAAATACCACTAAGCTCTTCCCCATTGTTGCGGCTAGGTATTTAAGAGTAGAGCGACGTTCGCTCGGCGCTCGGCACTGCTCTTTCTTTGCCTTCGTTTCGATGCCGCGCCGCGTAGTTGCCGGACTCGTTAGTCTGAAAGCAAGGGAGGAGGGCGGGCTGTTAGCCGGCGGTTGGCGGGACTTGACGATGTAGCGCCAGTAGGATTTGGTGGACGCCACCAAATACGGTTGTGTAGCACCCGTGGCTCGGAATTTGTGTTCTTCATTTTGTGTGTGCGCGCGAACGTGGTCCCGGCATAAGGATATGCCGATGGGAGCAGGGAGTAGTTTGGTTTAATGTGTAAGGTATTCCTGCTTTACGGTGGAAGCGAAGCTCTATTTCTCGAGTCAGGATCTAGGTTCCTGTTGCTCGGGCTCCTCCGTCTATTTGAGCCCCACAATCGACGCCGGCAGCCTAAGTGCGGGGACGTATTTCCTCAGCAAGAGTGTCTGCTTCTTTGACAGCCTGCGAGGAGTATGAGGATAAACTGAACTAGACGCACTGCAACACTGTGCGCTTGCGAATAAAGTTCAGTAAAAACTTCCAGTCATGTGTGTGCGTCTCTTTCAAATTCACGCCGTGACACACGACCCCTTAGTAACGGCAAGTAGGTCAGCGCCAGTAATGATCATTTCGTTGTGGCCATCTTATTGCGTGTAGACGCGCACCGAACCGCATTCGGATGTAGGCTACGCTGTTGGTAAGCGGCAGGTTAAGCATCCTCCGCCGAGCCTTCGGCGTTACTTTTTCTCAAAAGTGTGCCTGAAGCTCACTTCTTGCTTTTTTAGCCACCTGAAATGAATTGGGATCCTGTAAATCTCAGCTAAAGCTGCTCCTCACAGCATACCCTGCAACGCGGTAAACCGGCAGGTGCCTACTCACGTGTGCTTCGTGTGCTTACCAGAAGAGAATTTAGCACGTTTTACTTACAATAGTTCCACTAACGAGTGGCTCGGAGTCCTACACCTACACCGGGCAGCGACTTTGGCTCCCCTATTTCTATAGCCCCCTCCCCCTGACGTTCACTTTCGGCGAAATTACGTCATACTCCCCGAGAAGCTGTCAAGTTCACGTAGAATAAACACTAAGCTTTTGCGCCATTATTTGAAATTAATTTTTTGTTAAGTCTTACCAACTGACAAATCCTGCTGGTCCAGCCTTCCCCACATAACAATTATGCAAATCTTGCCCCAGTCCTAAATAATAGCCTTGGCTCTGCCGCTAGAAAGTAACCACTAGGCTCTGGTTCTCGACCACTGTCTCTCCTCGTGTTCTTTTGAATTCTGATTTAATTAAGTATAGTAGGTTTCTCTATTTAAAACTTCTTTTTCAATGCGACGTACCTTGCATGCTTGTAGCCTCGAGAGGGATTTGTTCTCGTAGTTTCCTATTTACAAGACCTAATAATAGTAATATATGAAATTATCAAAGTTTTTATGTAACGAAAATAAGTTTTTAGTGACCAAAACTCACTCAACAGGGACTCGTTAGGTGCAACGCTGTAAAATGTCACCACTACTCACTAAGCAGGGACTCGAATGTTAGGTGCAACACCGTAACGATTGTCGGGGGGGCGGCGGGGTGCCATCTTGTAATAGGTTGTAATGTCCCTCACTTCTGATGAGTTTAATTATTTAATTCTAGATTTTTGTGAACCTCAATTGTAAAAGAGTGATTTATTTATCAAAATCACAATGCATGAACTTAGAGCTCTTAAATTGAATACACTTTTTTCATTATTTAGTCAGCAGTTAAGCAACCTTTAGCTATGATGCGTACTCTTATTGAGGGATTAAGGGCTTTTAATACAGTCGGACCACTAGATTCTTAGAAATATTGCAGGCTAGGCGGACTTGGTGTTAAGAAAAACTATGAAGCACTTATTAACCGCTACTCGCTGAATTATATTAATTAATTTATTCACGTGAGTTATTTTAAAATCCTCGGGAATTAAACTTCTCGAAAACGTGACATCATGCACGATATTAGTAGCAATAATACATTTGTAGAGCACCACCGGATAACTTAATCTTTCTGTTTGCACTTTACATATGCTGCACAGAAAGAATAATTGAATGATTAATGGTGTGTGACGCGCTCGATGGAAACAAGCGTAACGTGTTTAGTGGCGAAATGCATCGGGTAAGCGTGCAAATGTGATTATTAGTAGCATGGAAAGTGTCAGCACGCACGTTCTCACAATGTGTAAATCGAATGGACCCACTAAATGCCGGGATGAAGGGTGGGTGCACACATAGCTTCTTCTTAGACTTCGTCAAATCACGGGATTTTGCCAAGTAGGTTGTGGTCGAGTTCTGGGCTTTCGGAGCATGCGAAATAATTTTAGGGTATACAAAAAGTATTTCTATACGACTCGATTGAGAGCAGCGGTTGCTAAAATGCGTATTCAAGTAGTTTTGATTGGACCATCAAGCATGTGTAGGAAACGGAGGCGTAACGCTAATTTCAGACCCCTTATACAAGAATTTAGAAGTCACTTCTAGACTTAAAAGTCTCATAATAAAAGGGATTTGACCAAATCAAAGACTACAATATCCAGCTCGCAGAATTTCGTAGCTAAACTGCATAAGACGTGTTGGTAAGGACTGGCATTTTGTCTCTTTCTTATTTACCTATTGAAGTTAGATACTAGAAGTAACATCAAGGCTCCGTCCACTTTGCAAGGATAAAGGCAATTGTAAAGATTCCGTCTACACGCAACAAGGTGACGTTATTTTAAGCAGTGGCAGTTCATTCGGGCTTATAGAACTCACCAAGTTTTATTCCAACCAGCTAGTCATATTTACAAAATTTTTATTCAAGTAAAATCATTGAAACAAATGGTACTCATAGAATTTGCGCTCTATAAAAATAATTGAAACCCACGATTGATTACCTTTCGCAGCCCCTAAGCAATGTTCATTAAGTCAAAGTTTATTGAAGCACAAATACATATTGATTATGAGATAATCACTTGCTTTTTCTATTAGATTATTGCTTTAAATATTAGTATAACTATAGCTGTGGCAGCATAAATTAGCATCTCATCAGATCAGATAAACGAACGCGACACATAGTGGCGTACCTTGTCCTCTCCTACCCTTTTGGTGACCCAACCTCAGGCCTCTGTTGGTCGCTCTTAGTCAGCAATAGTTGTGTGGTTCTAGAAAAACAGGTGGGCAATTTAAATTACAGTCCATAATGAGCCATTGAGGCATTCACAGAAATACAAACAGCTCCCTCCCTAGTTTTGCCCAGGCGTTGCTCCCAGGTCTTAGCATTGAAGGTAAGGCTCTAGCTCTTCACAACCCTGGTCACGTGTTTAGGTCCGGCAGTGGGCGATTCTTATCACCCAGTGCGAGCGATTTTAATAGCAGATCGATACCATAGCGGGTCGATAGAGGGTGCTCAGGCTGAGTGGCCAGCGTCAAACGTTAGAGGTATACTAGGCCGATTCATTGTGCAGAAGCTTAGCTAACCTTTACCAACACCGTCGACCCAATAAACTAACGTAGTTTGCCGATGTTTAGGACCATCGAAGCTGATGCAACAAAAATGGATTCAGATCGTTTCCATCACGTCTTTCCAAAGTGATGTCTCAATTGCCTACCAGGAACTATTTGGTATCTTATTTTTATACTATTGACAACAGGTCCTAGTGAGTAATATTGAATATCAAGCCTTACGTTCTTTCTTCTGATTTTTTCTAATTATTCTTTTCAAATAATCGTATAAGCGAGGGCTTAAAAGACGCTGCATCGCTTATAGTTACTGTTTAATGTGGTTTTACGGACAACATGACTCCCACAAATATTGAGAGATCTATAACTTGATCGGCCAGAGCTAGCATGCTCTATAATAAGCGTTAAAATATTTCCGCTTAAGGTTGACCGAATCAAGAACCACCATTGATTGACTATAAGAAATGTTGAGTGCACCACTTTGGCTTCTGCAGCTTGTCAGTCGTCGCGCTCTTAAGGCATGGTGACTCAGCAGATGCAATGCCTCTGGCCGGCCGTAGCTAGTAGGGTCAGCGGTGCCTCTTTTGCATATCTGACCTCACTTCCCCTCTCCTTCCTATTGGACAAAATCTGAGGGGGTGGCCTCCAGAAAATAGGGCTGTCTCTCTCTCAATCTTCCATTTAGAGCCACTTCCTGATTGTGTCTGTTGATATTTTCACGACTGTTCAATCGCATCCTTCGTTGAAAGTGCAGAGGTGTCAGTCACTGTACCACGGCTTCTCCTCAGGCTTACCAGAGGCATACCTCAAATGTACACTTGTAACCTGGTACCTTATCTATCAAGGTAGGCTACCTACTTAACAACCTGCAAGATCAGTATGACCAACTGGCGAAAAGTTCTGTGTGCAGCCGTCATTGCGAATTTCTTCACTTTGACTGCCCTTATATCGAATGCTAGTTGCTCGTCGGCTCACAGTAGCCTATTAAGCTCATCGGATTTGTTCGAGTGCTTGAATGGCAACAACTATATTCAACTCAAGGCGAACAACTCTTGGCAGTTCGTCAGTGCACACCTAGCGTATGACCGTCCAATTAATCGTTATTGTGCGATAGAAATGGCAACGGACATCTTCGGCCGACCTATTGCTCAAACGCTGCCGGACCCTTCCAGGCTGCTCCTGCTAAGAATCGGCAGAGTGAAATCTGAGCCGCCCTCGGAATTATGCACTCTGAGTAATTTAGAGCTTGCTCAGGCATGGAGAAATATACGGAGAGCCAGCATATGCAATATATCCGATGATTATTATGTGTTGGCCAGCGAACAGCCGACAATATATACGTATTTACGAAGCTACCATGGTAATCTAAATAGCACTATTTCGTTTACCTTCGCTTTCATCGTAGCATCTACAACGAACTTGTGCAACCAAATTTCTAACGGCAGTGCTTTAGTCATTGAAGGTGTTCATTACGTGTTTGCTCCAGACCTGAAGTATGCCATAATTCGACCAAACAACGAGAAATGCTCAGTTGGAAACTTCATTATCAGCATCGCGCCAGCTAACTCGTCCGGCCAGCTCATTCTTACTGTGCTGGTGGCACCCAGAACTGAAGGGTGTGAAAGTCTGTGCTTCAAGCTCAAGTGCTTTAAGGATATGGAAACTTACAAGCCCACAGCAGGTGACCACGTGACCTTGGAATATACTTTCAGGCGCTGCCGTGATTTTAATAAGATGACTTCGTCTGGATTTATTATGAAAATAGATGTCGTATACCTGCAATTGTCCGACGGTACAAGGAATAGTACGGATGCTGGAGTGGGCAGCGATCTTGATCATTCAGGCATTGCAGTGATAGTCGGACTATCAGCAGCTGCTGCGGGAGCCGGTGTATCTGCTCTCGTTACTGTTATAGTCATTAAGCGCCAACAACGTGATTCTGCATCGCACACCCAGGCTTTATTCCCTTCTTCTGATGCTCTGGACCCTCGGCAGCTGCAGCCACCTGTGGCGACCGCTAATCACTGTTATGCCGACACGTCATGCAGACTGCCGGCCGTCGCATATAGCAAAGTGCCGTTAGGTACCGAGCACTTTGCATTAGATCCAAGTTTTTCCATGGTCGAAAATGATATGTATGGAACATCTTTCTATTCTTAGTTGAGTGCTACCATAATTCAATGGACTCTGTTGATCTTATTCGAAGCAAAGAAGCTTTGCATCTCTGCTAATGGCTAGAGCAAACAATAAAAAAATGTTCATTCTTAAGAGAATTTGCTATTATAATATCTTCGGAAGTCTCTACTATTCGAAGCTAATATATTTAGAAGCCAGCACTGAACCGAGCTTTTTTGCACTATTCGGAGAAACTTCAGGCTTGCTGCATGTAATAGATCAACAGAGTTCTAGGTCATTTTTATCAAGGTATTTAGGTATTATCACAAAACTTCATTCTGTTTCTGTAACACGATGATTTTTCAACTAAAAAACAGGCATTTCATAGTTTTCATCAATTTTAGTTCACCTGTAAAACTGCGCTTTATATTCAATTAAAAATATTTAAACTAAAAGTTATCTCTAGCAATAACTACTTTGGTAGCTTAAAAATCAAAGTACCTGAATATAAGTTGTACATAATTATATAATTCACTTGACATAGTAATAACTCTATTAAGTCATTTCGCAAAGCGTCTCGCGAGGACTAGGTGTTTTTATATTAAGTTTATAATCTCTGTAAAGAAATAATAGCAATTGGTTGATAATAGATTCTCGGTATCTGAGTAAGTAAGCGAACTATAATTCACACTGAAAGAGTAAATGCTGTCAGCAAGAGTTTGCTTCTATTTTGCTGTCAAGTTAAGGGATTTCAGGATCATTTTTGTCAGTTATTTTATCGGAATGCGAAACAATCTATATAAAAGAGTGGCTGCAAAAGGATCTGAAGTGTATTCACGGCACAGGTGTACACTTTGTTGATGTGACCTGCTATCACAATGCTAAGCCTGTTTAGGATACTTGCGGAATGTTGGCTAATTCAAGAGAATGAACAGTCCTTAATTTTTGTGGAAAAATTCTGAAGTATTCACGCGGCTTGTCGAGGAACCAGTACAGGTCGGTGATAGGTAATAAAATTCCGTAGTTGCAATAGTCACAGCTGACAAGGTTAACTGAAGAGTTTTGCACCAACTGCAAGACTCTCATTGCCCAGGTTTCAGAACTTGCAGGTAGTTAGCAGTGGACATATATGTATCACATAAAAATCATAGGATTAGCTTTGCTCTGTTATCCTAAACTTAGGCCGCCCGAATTCTAGCAGTATTATGAAGCTGAAAGGTGAAAGCTGAAAGACTAAACCGCCTCTGGCTGATCGGACGCCTCGTTAAATATCAGTTTGGGATTGACATGCAGATTCCGTGCATAGGCTAGACAAGATAATAGAGATGTCATTTTAAAAGCATCTCCTGCCGAAGTAATCGCAAAGCAAAATCGAAGCTTTCCCCTCTAGGCCTAAAAAACTAAGTGGTATGTACCTATACTTTGATTCCCAACCTTCCATTCTTCAAACTCTCGTAATTCGATGGCGACATGGATTGCTCATATTTGCATTCGGAGGCTGCAAACTGTTTTCCACATGAATATGAATGCAAGCAACTGACAAGTGGTGGGTCAAGCTATTTTGACTGAAAAATTTAATAGCTCAACGCTCTAAATCGGCTCTGCTAGCACATCTACCTTTGCTTCAGCACTAAATCTAGGTAATTGTTTCCAAAGTGTCCATTTAATATTCAACCAAAGCACCTAAACAATCAAGTCTGCATAGGTTAACTCACTTACCATTTCGAAAATTTGGTCCTGCTTAGACAGAATTAAAAAGAATACGAACCTGCTTAGACAGAGCTACTTCATTCAAGTTGGTCAATGCATTTTTTACATCCTTTTCGACTTCTGCGATCCCCTATAAGCAGGTCTACCGCCCTCTGCAAAAAAGCAATTTCAGCTGGTGCAAAACTCTGCTTCAAAGCTTGCCTGTCGTGAGCTGGGCAGCTACAACATTTCAAAATTTCAAATAGACTTGCACAAGCTACCGACAAGTTTTTCCTGCATTACCTAAAGATCGTTTCAACCTAACTAGAAGAGCTACTCCCAAATCAGACTAGGAATTGTACCACCCGCTCCTACGATTCGAGTAGTATAGCTGCACCCCTACACAACAGCAAACACTTTGGGGAGTGCGTCTTTAGTGCTTATACTCCTATAGCCTGAGACACATAACCAACTCATTTCGCAATATTCCATGTACAGCACAAACTAATGCTGCTGTGGTTCCTGACAATAATAATTCGCCCAAAACAAATTTACCAAAATATATTTTCAATCAACCGCCTCTGTGCTAGCTCAAACAGGGCAACACTTTATAAAGATAGGTTATTGAGCTCTCTCTGACCCTGCTTCCTTGAAGATTTAAGTAATCCAACTTCATTGAATGGCCAGCAATAAATTTACATCTAAGGGTAGTCGCCAAAATTGGAGTTCTTAAATTCAGAGGCTCGGCCAAATGCCACAAGCAGACATCACAGGGATATTAATAAAAGCAAACATGAGCGAGCCACAACATGCTTAATAGATAGCTAAAAAGAAGCTCAAAATAAAACAACTTATTCCTGACTGCATGTGCTAGGTCTATTTGAAGCGTTTCTTTTGTGCCCATGAGCGCTGATGCACATTTGATACGCATTGATAAACATGTTATCGCTAATCTCATTAGCGTACTTAATTTACAAAAAATGTAATCCATAGCCCAGAAGGTGTCAATCTTGATTTTAAAAACAGGCAATAATAAAATCAATAATAATAATGTACTTGATAAAGCGCCCTCAGCGAACTTAATCTCTTTCTAGGCGCTTTACATTTGCTGCAAAGGGAAATGCAATTGAATGGTGAGTAAAATCATGCTTGATAAACAAACAAAATGAATAACATGGTTAGGGGTGACATGCACATGGTCAGCATGCAAATGTGGTTAGTAGCAGCATGCACAGTGTCAGCACGCATAAGCACATCAAGGACGAATCACAGGTAATAAATCCGTGTTTATGGAAAAGCTCAGTAAATGAATTTTATTTTCCCTTAACCAATAAGTTGGCTTTACCATAATTTAATTTAAGAAAGTTTACTGTCATCCGTATGCGAATGCCATCAATACATGCAGCAAGGGAGTTCAGAGAATTCGACGTGCTGGGGGGGGGGGGCTGGGATGAATCGAAGTGAAGGTGCAACTTAGCCTCAGCTGCATCGAAGTGAAATTCAAAATGGTGCCTGGCAATCACAATGGCTAGATGGAGAGTATATACTGTGCAAATAATGGGACCAAGCACAGAGCCGTTAGGTACCCCAGACTTCAGAAGTTCTTCTGATCATGTTTGCCCATTCACATCAACACTCTGTAGTGCACCACTGAGCTAGGACCTGAAACATTGCAATGCAGTGCCAGTGACGCCCAGGCAAGATGAAAGGCGCTCAAGAAGGACTTTGTGATCGATAGTGTCAGAAGCCGCCGAAAGATCCAGCAAAAAATCAGGGAGAGTATAAGTCTGCATTCCTAAGATGTTTGTAATACACGCGAATTGATGCTAGCTCAGTGGAGTGATTAGCTCTAAAACCAGACCGGAACTCACTACCAATGTTTGAAGTTTCAATATATGAGTTCAGCTTGTTTGCCACGACTTGCTCTAATGTCTTTGATAAAAACCGTGGAAGGGAGACTGGGCGGAAGTTCTTTGAGTTCTCATGGTCAAGTTTTGCTTTCTCGGTGAGTGATGATTAGCCATTTTGAAAGGTGATTGAACTTGACCAAAGGCAGGTGACATATTAAAGACACTATTTCTGCGTGGTAGCACTGGATCTTTGCATTGTAGAAGCAGGACTGTGCCAATAGTGTCTAGAGTACTACATACCTTTTTCGATTGGGATATGAGCTTCAGAACGAAGTCATTAGTGACTCCTTGAATGAAGATATTAACGTGCTGAATGGAATTGAGGTACAGGATTCCAGGGTGGTTACTGGAAACCCTTAAGATGGACTCCCTTATCTGGTTTATCTTGTTGACCTAGAAACTAGAGAATCAATCAAGTAGATCGTCTCAAGGATTACTAGGTAGGGAGCTAACCTGGGAGTGGATGGCTTATCAGAGCCATTAACATTTTTTGGATTGTGCAACTGCGATTCAACAATTACTTTTTATAGAAGCTAGACTTATCGTTTGGTAGAATCTATTATTATGATCTGGACTAGTCATTGTAAGACTTTAGATGGACAGGTAGTCCTTATCTTTTGTAAGCTTTTACAAGCCTGAGCTCGGTAGACCTTCCTAGCTTAATGTCTGTGGTAAACCATGGGCCGTCTTGGCAAGGGTACACAGTGTGCTTAGTCGTAGGTGAAATCTCTTTAAGCGTGTCAGCTAGAGTAGTGTGGTAGAAATCTACCAATAATGACAGGTCGAAGGGAGGCTGAGCAGCAGAGGTGAAGCAGAATTTACTGGACACGCAGAATCAATTTCAAGAGTGACTGTTCTGGTGAATGAGACCTGACCCACACACGACGAACACTGAAAACGATTGGAAAAGTACGATTTAAATCACGCCGGTGCTTCGTCTGCTAGGTCAATCGTGATTCTTAATCGTTAAATTAGGATATCGTGATCAATGGTGTCAAAGGCAGCTGATAGATCTAGCAGGGTTAGGGCAGTGAAAATCCCGTCAAGGTTGCTGCATATGATGTCATTGGTCACACGGAAGAGAACAGTTTCAGTGGAGTGCTGACGATTGAACCATGCTCAAATCAAGACGCTGGTAACCTGCAAAGATGAATCACACACTATTAGTTTCCTTCACTCTGCAGCGGTCGCCCTCCTATCAGAGCTGCTTTCACTAGCTAGGCTAGGCATAATATATCGATTGCTTTGCCTAAAGTCGTATAGCTACGTATCGAACCAACGTCAGAATTGTAAGAGGCTGTGCCTTTAATTTCTATGCTCACGAAGCCCGAAACTCACATCCGGCTGACATCACGACATCCCCTGACTTGTAGCAGTTGCTGAAAACTCACCTTTTCTCGCCGCCCCTACTGGGTGTTTGTGTGTTACCTGCATTTGCATATACGGGCGGCCACTGCCCGTGTTACTACTAATCCATATCATGCATATTAACGCCTTGCATGGTATCACTACCCTATGTTCATGCTTCCTCTGCTCCATGAGTAAAGTACCTGGAAAGAAATTGAATTCTCTGAGGTCACTAAACGAATGTATTACCATACTTTTTATTTTTGATGTTATTATTTTCTGGTTCTTGGTCATTAGGATAGCGTTCGAAAACCATGGGCCGAGTGCCTAGGCCTGAGAACGTTCATCTGCATTAAGTCGTTTAGACATGAAGCCACACGTGCGTAGCTCGCTATTTCCCTGAGCTTTATATTGCCTCACGACTAACACGTTAGCTGAGCAACAGTATCTTCTGTGAAATGAGGTTGGATGGATGTTTAGTGCAAAGGATCGCGTTTATTGATGACTAGCGTAAGTATGCAGGCTGGAAGGCCATGCCAGTGTCAGGCCCAGGTTAGAAATTCGGTTTAAAACTGCCAAGATTGCCCATCATGTTGAAATAAAAAGAGACCTGATAATTGTTTGCACTTGCAGAACCTAAACAATATGCTAAGTATTGCTTAATTAGGTATTCAGTAAAGTATCGTCGATAAGGTGCCAGGGCGACGTAATTCTAGTTTCCTATACGGCCTTCGTGGCCCCCCCCCAACGTACGAGCACCGACTATCACTTCTCGTGTGAAGCCTCGGTCTGGCACGCTAATACCTCCTTGTTAAAAACAGCTCCTGCATCCAAAACGAAGACGGTTCAAGCAGAGCAAACGAGAGCATCAAATTCACGTCGACACGAACCATTCGATGAGTGCCATGATATCACGTCCAAATTTGACACTCAAGTTCGAGTGGTGGCAGGACGCTAGCAAGATGCTGAAGCACGAAAATACCTTTAAATTTATGTTCGAAGCATGCCTAACAGTAGCAACACAGCGTTTGATTTCCAGCAAGCAGTGCTGGCAGGCACTGAGATACTTGAGAAAACGCACCGACATATATATATATATATATATATTTGTGTGTGCGTGCGTGCGTGTGTGCGTGCGTGCGTGCGTGCGTGCGTGCGTGCGTGCGTGCGTGCGTGCGTGCGTGCGTGCGTGCGTGCGTGCGCGTGCGTGCGCGTGCGTGCGCGTGCGTGCGCGTGCGTGCGCGTGTGTGTGTGTGTGTTTGTGTGTGTGTGTGTGTGTGTGTGTGTGTGTGTGTGTGTGTGTGTGTGTGTGTGTGTGTGTGTGTTTGTGTGTGTGTGCATATATATAAATATATGCCGAAAGAAAGACACTGAGGGTCTTGTTCTAATCTGCAAAGGGAAATCGCCCTCTGAGTCTAGCAAGACGCCAAGAGTCCAACAGTGATACTAATCGTAATGCGAGCTACCTGGAACTGAGGCGAGCTGCTGGCAGAATGAGCTGGCGCCAAGCAAATGCTACCACAAGCACAGTTCTAGTCAGACGGTGAAGTCAAAGTGGCAATAAATGGCCCTCAGCAGCGTAGCACGAGGACAGTATAGCAGATAGAGAAAAGAGTGGAAAATTATAAAATGTATATATGTACATTTTGTTGAGTAAAGCATTTTAACTAGAATTTGTACATTAGCCGGAGGCGCCCTGTCCTGCCGGAGTTGGACGTGTTACCCGGGCCTCCCGGTTCAGGAACTGGGACCACACGGCTCCCGACCCGGTAATGGCGTTGAGGACGCAGTGCCGTCTCAAAACCGTCCTCTCCTAGCGTAAGATGCCAAATTCGGCAAGGCAAGCTTCACTGTCTGGGCACCAGCGGCCGAGAGCCCTCAACCACGAAGGGCCTTACCACTGCCGACCGGTAGCCAGCATTCAGGAAACACCGGGCAATGGTTGCATATTTATCGGTCTTGTTCCGGGTTGTCACCATTTAATATAACGTATTGTATCTCCGTCTGTATCTCCACAAAGCCATACAGACTATGTGGGTGTTACGCAGAAGAGTTTTGTATAGTGCACTCACAGTCTGAGCGGCTTTCTGTGTGCATTCGGTAGCCAACAGACAGTCTCACGCAACGAAGAGAAAGTGGAAAGCATAGCAGAGTCGGGAGAGCGGTTGAGGTAGTGAGTAACAGGGAAGTGGCAGCTCATGACCGCTGAAAACTATGAGTCATAGTCGGCAGCATGAGAGTAGTTGTCGTTGCGTAAGAATTGGGAAAGCGAGATCCACAGCCTAGGACCTGCTGAGCTAAAGCTTCTGATACCGAAGGTCTTTAAGCCGAGAAATGGAACAGCTAACTCATTTTCCACACAGGACCTGAGGGCGCTAAGAGGTTGAAACTAGAGCAGCAGCTAGGTACAAAGGCGCCAAGCCGTAGCGGACCTTGTGGGTCAGCGTAAGAACTTCTCTCTGTATCCGTTGCTCAACCGGCATCCATCCTAGCTCTTCTAGCAAAGGAGACACGTGGTCAAACGTCTAGAACTTGAAGACTAGCATTGCAGCCATATTCATAATCAGCTGCACTGGCCTAGTTGCTTTCTTTTGTAGCCCAGCAAAAATGGAATTACAATAATCAAGCCGAGACAGATTTAAGGAGCTAGTTAAGTTTTATGCAAGCCACTGTGGAAGACAGCTCCTATTCTTGGACAGGAATCGGACGTGATGGCTAGCTGTAGAAGCAGGCTTCTGAATAAAGCTTTTAAAATTTAGGCAGCTGTCGGAAATGCCACCTAAATTTCTAGCAGATGGTTTTGGTCGCACAACAGCATCATCTATTAGATGAGTAATTCATTTTAATCCAGCCACACCCTTAGGGTGTCCTATGAGCAGCAGTTTGGTTTTATCGTCATTTAGTTCCAAGAAGTTTTCCGACATCCAGGATGTAATTTCGGCCAGGCAAGCATTCAGTTTCTCAGTTGCTACAGCAGACTCCGACGGATCGAATGACAAATACAGCTGAGTATCGTCAGCATAAAAGTGGTATCCTATTTCATGGGCCTTAATCACCTTTCCCAGAGTTTGTGTATTAATGGAGAACAGCAAGGGACCGATTACGGACCCTGAGGGACTCCACGGGTCACCCGTCTCCTGTGTGAGACCTTACCCCCACACGACACGGATTGAAAGCAATCTGACAAGTGCGATTTAAGCCACGCCAGTGCCTCGTCAACCAGACCGATTGTTGTTCTCAATCGTTCAAGTAGAACATCGGGATCAATGGTGTCAAAGGCAGCTAACAGATCTAGCAGAGCTAGGGCAGTGACATTCCCGTCATCGTTGCCACGTAGAATGTCATTGCTAACAAACTTTCAGTGGAGTGCTGCCTCTTGAATCCTGATTGAAATGCTTCTGACATTTAATTCTTTTTTAATACGTTCGACCAGCTGCTTAGCAACAACTTTTTCCATAATCTTTGACAAGAAAGAAAGAAGGGAAACTAGGCGATAGCTTGCAAGGACCTCTGTAGCTAATCCAGGCTATGTAAGTATGGGTCTAATCATTGCCGATCTGAAGGACTTGGGTATGACCCCTTTTCCCAAAGAAGCATTAAAGCTCGGTTATGGCAGGGCTAAGTTGGAATGCCAGTGAAGACCACAGGGATGATTGAATAGGGTCTTCAGGAGGCTAAATCCTTTTGCTACACCTTATTAAGGGAGCCACGTCGCTGCAGAAACCTTGAAAAACCTTTTAAGGAAGGTCACAGGTTGTGATACTGCAATTGCTTTAGTCGGAGAGGGCTTTATGGAGGCACGAATGAGCACAATTTTTCAGTAAATAAGAAAACTTTTCGGCTGAGCCCTTAATATCTGGGGGTCAGACCTCTCTGCGTTGGCCAGTAACTGGCTTACTGTCTTATAGATTTGCTTACTGTTCGACTGGCAGGAACTCTGTTTCTAGCGAAAAAGAAGCACTGGATTTTATAAGCTTCCGGATTGAAACTCGAAGAAATTCTTTGAAATTTACTAGATCTGCATCATACCCCAATTTCTAGAAACGAAGTTCAAGCCTGCGCTTTACATGGCGAATGTTTTGAATTGTATCCAAATTGAAAGGATTTTCCACTACTTTATACTCCGAAAATACGGGAAGCATGCTTGTCGAGAGCCAGTCTTTAGTGTCATGTTCACTGCATCAGAGAGGGTATCGACGCTGCCGGTCGAGTCAGAATGCAGATCAAGATACTTGCGCCGGGAACAGATTTCAAAAAGGTTTCTATGTCAACGCTTTGTGAGTTACGTCGCTTGACAAGTTCAACATTACCTTGTACGTACAATGGAACCGGAACAGCAAACGAGACCGAAAAATGATCTGAAAGGAGCAGCGGGCACACTACACGGTCAATTGGGAGGTCATCCTTTGCGATCACGAGATCTATAATATGGCCGCCGACGTGGGTGGTGTGATTAGCGTGTTCCAAGCTGGAACAAGACGTCATCCAAGTTTCGGTAAGCAGAAATGCATATGGCTTCACCTGGACCACCTGATCGTGGATAAGTAACCCCTTGGTTTTTAGCGAGCGGACATTTAGTAGGTGGAATTTAAGAGGCTGTAAAACAACTGGGCGACGGAGATGAAGTGGCTTGTATTCACGTCGGCGTGTATCCGGCCCGGCAGATGCGGGCCCTTTGAATTTAAATTGGACCTTAGTAAAGGCCACTGGTCAACGTTTCATAACGTGCTGATCCACGGCAGGTGAGCTACTACCGCAACGAGTACTATTCGGTGCCTTAAACTTACGGGTCGTAGGATTGATAGCCGATGTGTTGGTGGGGTGAACTCAGAATGCATGAAGATTCTCACTTACCCTCCGAAGGAGGCCAGCCGGTAGGTGTCGACTAATGGCGACATCACACCGTATGGTAAGCAGGTCCTGTTTTGTGTAGCATTTCCAAGGACAGCTCATAAATAGTCACAGCAAAGATAGCAGCGGCTGCTGTCAAATGGTAGTGTCCCATCCAAATTGCTAGACTAGTGTGGTTGTCAACGAACAGGTCCGGCTTGAGAGCCAGACCACCAGTAAGCGGGAAGGTGCGGCCTGCCGGCATACAGTTAAGCTCGGTGGCCGGAAGAGCTGCGATTAAGCGGCCCAGAACCAGATTGTGTCGGGCCCTATTTGCATGCAGCATCAGCCGGCAGTGGCTCAGCATGTCTCTGGCGGTTTCTGCCTCCGTGCAGCATGGACGGCAGCTGGTAACCGTCCCTGGGTATGCCCGACTCCTGGCAGAAGCCATTGCCAGCACCTCCAGGCGAGCTCGGTGCACGAACCGCCAAGCCCGGAACGACAGACCAAAACCCGTGGTCAAGAAGTGACTGTGAGTGGCGAATCTGTCCGTCGGCAGGCAGCGGCTGACTCTGCCCTGTGCAGGCTGGGCCGCCCAAGCACGGCCTTCCACGAGCCTGGTGAAATTTGATAACCTCGTGATGACTTAGCCTAGCACGACCCAGTGCTCGATGCCGTCAGGGCGGTTGGACACAGCCAGCACTTCGGGGCCTGTCCTCGAGAAGCAACCGGAGAGCCGTTTTAGGCACTCGCCTGCGCGACCATATCGAGATCTGGCTAACTCTGTGCCAGGGCCAAAGGCTGCTGGGCTTAGGTAACGCGAACACTCCTCATCAGACGATGGCGTGCCATCCAGGCTGGTGACTGCACGGTCGAGTCTGTGACGGGCGACGTAACGGACGCTAGCGTTCTCGAGCGCAGCATGCGACTGGCTTTCGCAGCTCGTAGGATGGAGGCGTTCGCCCCGATGCGGATCAAGCTAAGCCCGCCCACAGAGGGAGGCGCAAACGGGAAATGCACGGATGCAAAGTTCGGCTGACCGGACGTGAAGCAGCATAGCTCCATCGGATCCTTTCAGACTGGTTTCAGAGCGGCCTTGGGCACAAGTAGCACCTGACAAAGGTAGTTAAACCGTGGCTGGAGGAAATTCTGCAAGGCATCAAACTATTGCCGAGGGGAGAGAAGGCTGGCCTGAAGCGGGTTAATGTCTCTTGCAAGAGTAGAACATGTCTACTCTATTTCAGCCCTAGGCTGCCCGAGACCCTGCGGGGCTTCAAGGTAAGCCACTGACTCGGTCTCCGGCAGCTCGAGAATTCACTGGTCATGTAGGGGGATTGAGGTGGACACGGCCTTTGCACCCTTTTGGGCGATGATAAAGCACTTCACAGGCCGGACTGCATGCTATATATGTATATATGTGTGTGTGTGTGTGTGTGTGTGTGTGTGTGTGCGTGTGTAAGTGTGTGTGGAAATGTATATATAGTTCATTTGTTCAGCGCCCTAAGAGAACTTAATCTCTATTCTAGTGCTTTACATAAGCCATGGGTCTCTCGCCTGAGACCTCTGTTATTGAATACATTCACATTGACCAAGAGCGAAGAAAGCTCATTAATCGCTGAATCAAACCGGCGAGGCAAATATTTCAGTGTACTAAGGCTGATACTGAAGGTGAATGCAACAAACTCGTTTACTCATGCTTAGCTCTATAATTTCTCGACTCAGCAAAGCTTTCCTTCAAGAAGGCAACTGCGGCCGGAACCCCTTTAATTTAAAGCCCGATCATAATTCGTGCAATAACCTTACTGCCTACCTAATCACACATAGCCATTGCCATGAGCGTCGGCTTGACACGGCTATTTCATCGGTCGCTCTCAGGTCAAAACCAGCAGCAGACTTCGTAGTTCATTATCACTGACTTTTCAAATAGTTCATGTCTGAAACAGAGACGTATAGATAGGCTTGCTCAGCGGCTTTGCTCCTAATGCGTATCAAAAGCCTCGTGTGGTTCAAAGCAGCTTTCAGATTGAAATGCTGGATTGCTAGCTGAATGCTTTTTGAAACTTTGCAATGGATCTTGATGTGGGGAACCTCACTTTTAAGCTAAGACCAACAGCAATAAAAAATGTACCACGCTAGAGATGACACGAGGGGGGCGAGAATCAGACGAGATTGCGTTTCGAACCAGCCAATTCCATTAACGGCACCTATTACATTAGCAATCCCTTGATGAGGTCTCAGGAAGATTTAAAAGAACTGGGTTGGGTTACTAAAAAAAGAACCTATAACGATGGGCTTGCGGTTCTGGTCGGCCGGACGCTTAGCAAAAAGCCGGTACACACGTCAGTTATTTCGGAGCATTATGCGATGCAGGAGGGAGAGACATAGAGACTTTAGGCTTTGAGACAAAGAGATATCTTAGGCAAACGGCGTACCTTCGGTATCGTTGCGGCGAGGTGCTGGCCAGATAGAAGGCGCAAAATTATTCCTTACCGCAACGTGTGCTTTAACTTGCCCCTCCCTAAAGTGTTTCCGCGATTCTTGAGTCAGGACACTAATGCTTGTTATCAAAATCTTAATAACAAGTCATATGAAGCTTTAATTCGCGCCATTGCAGGTAGCTGCAAGTAAAGCAATAACGGAACGTTGGTTACGAGCAAGGCATCCTTATTAACCAAGCGTGCAATATCACCCACTCATGACAATGCTTACATAAGCACAGAAAATAAATCAACAAAGCACTCAGTTTTACTTGGTTAGTAAAACTTTCGGGAATTAACATATTTTGCATGTCACCCCTAATCATGCTATTCTTGTTGTCAAGTCAGCACGCTACCGTTAACTATTAGATTGGGCTTCCTCTGCAGCCAATGCAAAGTGCCTAGAATGAGAGTTCGCTGAGAGCACTTTATCAAATGTATTCTTTTATTATTATTCTTATTATTATCGTGACTCAGGAGTAGGTAAATGCTAAAATACACTAAAAAGGTAAACTCACTGGATATCTATACAAACGCATACTAAGCTGTCTATGAGGAGCGGATATGATTTTAACTCTTTTTTGGCTATCATGAAATTGGTATATTACAAGAAGTCGATGCTAATTAAATGCTTTACTCGCAAAATAAATGAAGTCAACGAAAGACTCGAATATAGATAGACATGCAACCTCTCTACCTGAGTTGAAAGCCTGTGCCGTTCGATGGAAGGCTTGAGAAGAAATTTAGTCAGACAGATGAAGTAAGAGATGGCGGAACCTTAAGGTGCCCAACAGAAAGTTGAAGCAGGCATAATGCATGACAGTCAGTCAGTGATGAGCGTAGATTAGCATAGAATTAGGTTGAAATGGCGTATATGGGAGGTAAGATTGGTTGCCAAATTTTAAACGGACGGTAACTGACTTATTGCTCGCCCAAGGAGCCCAGACTTGAGCATGGTACAGACACCGCTTTTCATGTAAAGGCATATCGTAGCTCGTCACTTACAACTGCACACATAAGCTAATAAAATAAATTCATACGAACGAATCATCGCTATAAAAAACGATTGGCCAAGTTACCTTTCTTTTCATTTATTCTTTTTTTGCATGGTAATACTTTAGAGCCACATGTAGAAAATAGTCGTGCCAGCTATTACACTCAATCTGAAAGCATGGTATCAAAAAGAACAGAGATTGGTTAGAGGCACGGCTAAGTGACGGGAGTCCTTTTGTGCAAGTGGACATCCTAAGAGCAATTACTTCATTTAAATAAGCCCGGAAAAAAGAGAAGATCAGATTAACATTGAGTAAACTAGCTTTCCAGTCGATTTTCTGAATGCATGCGCTAGAATGCCTGTGCAGGCGTAAGAGAATTAGTGTAACGTCGAAGGGATGAAATGAGAATCATTGACATTGGATTCAATGCGATAATGGAAATCTTCTTGAATACATTAGAGGTCACTTTTTAGCCGTAAATTGGCAAGCGGTCTTCCTCAAACGATCGCCAGCCAGTGCTGAATAGGAGGCTGTGGTATCTGGATGAGCTTTCAGGTGCAGGTAGTGACGCTCGACCTTCCGCGTCTGGTGATGCTTGACCTTCCGCGTCTGAGTGGCTAATTGCTCTGCAATACAATTCCTAGTATTGTGTTCATACATTTCCAGGAATCCGTTAGTGATGCTCCATGTTGCTGAAACACCACTGACTCTTCAGCCCACTAGCACAGTCTTAGTCTATTGCTAGCTTGCCTGGCTTAGTTTCGTGACCTTCGCTTCCCTGTCTGTCTGTCTGTCTAGTTCTTGGTCTCTCGGTCAATCTTTCTCTCTGTCTCTCCGTATCTGTCTATCTGGCACTCTCTGTCTTTTTTAGTCTCTTTCTTTGTCAGTCTCTGTCTCTACCTATATCTCTGTCTCTCTGTCTATATGTCTATGTCTCTGTCTGTCGGTCTCTCTCTCTCTCTCTCTCTCTCTCTCTCTCTCTCTCTCTCTCTCTCTCTCTCTGCCTCTTTATCTCTCTCAGTCTCTCTCTCTGAGTCTATCTCTGTCTCTATTTCTGTCTCGGTCTCTGTCTCTGCCTCTCTCTCTCTCTCTCTCTCTCTCTCTCTCTCTCTCTCTCTCTCTCTCTCTCTCTCTCTGTCTATGCCTGTCTGTGTCTGTCTGTCTCTCTCTCTTTCTCTCTCTTTCTCTCTCTCTCTCTCTCTCTCTCTCTCTCTCTCTCTCTCTCCCTCTCTCTCTCTCCCTCCCTCTCTCTCTCTCTCTCTCTGTCTCTCTCTCGGTCTGTCTCTCTCTCTTTCTCTATCTCTCTCTTGTGGTCATCTCACAGAGGCAACTCCAAGATTCCTATTAAGCATTTCTAACTATGCTGTCGAATGCCAGAAGGTAAAAATAGAATGACTCTGCCGCCTGACGGAGTTGCCTAGAAAATTACCACAGTAGCTGTCAATCCATTTGCAGCCAGAACTATATGATGGCAAAGCACTGAAACAACTACCAACGACCTATACTGTGCACCGACCGTCTTTAACTCAGCTGAGAAACTGCATTTAATAGATAGTATATCAAGCTTGCACTATCAGTCCTACATTTAACTAGGGGCTCTCTAGCCCCATCGGCATTCACCGGCCTCCACTTATTCACCGACCGAACTCCCTCCTGACTTGCGTCAAAACATCCCATGACTCTACCACATCTAAAAAGAACTTAAAAACACACATATTTAGGACAGCATTTAGAGGGTCCCTATGTATCGTCCTTCATTTGCTTATGCGTGCTGACACTGTGCATGCGGACATTAACCACACTTGAATGCTGACCCTGTGCATGTCACCCCTAACCATGTTATTCATGTTTATCAAGCATGATATGACTCACCATTCAATCGCGCTTCTCTTTGCAGCAAATGTGAAGCGTCTAGAAAAAGATTGAGTTCTCTGAGGGAGCTTTATCAAGTGCATTATTATTGTGTTATTATTACCCATGTAGCCCACACTAGGGACTAGACGCAGATTTGGCAAGAGCATGTTGCTACCCCCAAGCCTCTCACTAGCAAGCACTAGCTTTACGTCTTAACCGTCGCATCTGTGACTTTCTTATTCAAGCTACGCGATTGCTGCATGCTATGGTCGATATTTCGCTTTTTGATTACGGTTGAATTATTAAAAATAATTACATTGAAAATTTCTTATTTGCATTTTCATTAAACTCTGTAGATAAACTAATATTAACTGATTCAGCAGCCTCCTTTGTATGGCGGATGGAGACCTTAACGGCCATCGCCACTGCTTCCAGTTGGCAATAAAGGATCATTGCACAATTCGAACTCAACCTTGGTCGTCAAGAGTGAGCACTTTGCCTCTCGCAAAACGGTAGCTTGAAATCCAATGCATATAATATTAATAGTATACTATCTGATTTAACAGCCTTTTTTGTATAGCAACAGGTGAGTCTTTATGAATATTACCACCGCTTGCAGTGGCGACAAAGGATCGCCCACCGCAGGATTCAAACCCACGACCTCGGGGCCGAGGTAATGAAAAGCAACCGTCTTACCTAGTGAGTCATAATGGCTTACCACTTATATTGATGATGGCAAATCGCGTTGGCTAGTTTTTGTGTACATTAAAAACATCCTCTTCGTCAGTTCAGTCAGTATAGTCAGGAATTTTATTTTACAAAAAAATATCCTTAAAGCCGTTACTGGTTTTGTGCAATGCATCTAGGAGAATTTGGATTAGCTCATTCCCTAGTTCTTTTTTCCTCTTCCGCTGGCCTATTTTTTACTTCTAGCATGTCGCTACCCTATCAGTGTCAAGTCTATTTGAATCCTGAAAAATATGAGGTACAGAATTTGCTGTGGAAATGTTGTGTGTCCTACTGTCATTAATTGTAACGGCAGTCAAGCATACTTCTTTTTATTTTCTGCCTGCAGTTTGGTTAAAAGACTCGCCTGTATGAAGATAACATGTTCATATTGAGAAGGCTTTGATATTTACTACCGAATATACCAGTTTATACCCCTTAACCTACGTGAATTTGAAGTAAACTTGCTTTAATTATTAATAAAAACCAGAGAACAATAGTTCGACGTGCCCTTTAATAGCAAGCTTTTAAAAATAAGAATACCTTAAGGAATTGTAACTATTCTGATGAAAGATTCTCATTAAAAGTTTTCACTTGCGAAATGTATGTTGTCCTGTCTACCGTCACTCAACTCAGCCACATGCTAAAATGGATGTGATGTAAATGCATTGATTATTTCATCAATTATTTTTTCTGAATGGTTTTTTTTGAACAGCGATTTAGGTACCATAAGTATTTGGCAAAATACGTGTTTAATTAGTTTTTCATTGAAACACATTTCATCGGTGTGTGGTTTTATTGCATCTGTGGTTGGCATAGTAAAATCATTATTATTTGCTATTTAAATGCTATAACCTGCCGTATCTTTTATTTTATAGCAAGCAGGATCCGACAGAGAGACAGGTGTGCTGATAATTGGTCTAGAACTGTTTAGCTCTTCAGCCAAGAAAGCTCTCTACCACAGGCTTGAATCCACTTCATTCCGGCAACTCTAACCCAGTTATTTCTTATGTAAACTACGTGTCTTTGAACATTCTTTTATCAGTGGACCAAATCAAGTGCTAGCTTTTATTTTTGAATAGCAAAGTTGAGGAAACTTTTCTTATAAGTACTTCAAGGTATAACGTCTTGGTATCAGTGCCTTTACGTAGTTTTTCATTAGTCCTAGCTTTATGTGCAAGAGAGTTTTTACCACTTTCTTACTGTCAACAAGAGGAGGTGTTCGTACCCTGTCACTTCCAGGCACAAAATGCACTCGCTCTGGCCAGTCTTTCTTTCGTTAATGAAGAGCATCAGCACGATGACTCCATAGACATAGCAATCACGATTATTGTATGAAGCCACCTTGAAGTCCAAGAAGAGTGTCCAAGACCTGTAAATTACCACATATCTACAACTGGTGTTGATCATGTTGTATTTCATCAACAAGTGTTTTTTATGATTCTGTAAATCTCTTTCACTTGCACAGAATGTGCAGGTGGTAACGAGAAAAGCTCGTTTCAATTGAGAAGTAAAACTCCGTTTAAATTAAAGTTCAATGAACTAATGAAGAGTCTCCACTGAGTATGATATTAGCTCTTTCCTTCAAGCTGACATAAACTTCAACATTGCTGCAATAGACTGGTAAATCCTTCGTTGAACATTATCGAAGGAACTTTTTACGATGTCTATACCATGAAAACCAAGTAACCGGCGCAAGAAGACATTTTTCTTTTAATCTAAAACCAAGTTTATCGGACTCTTGAGGCAGGTCCATGTGTCTTCTAAATCACTAAGATTAAATTGTGGCATTAGTTTATGCGATGGAAAACTAAAAATGTATAGTTGACATCAAAATCACCTTAAGTTGAACTCGAATCACTGTCAGTCAATATATCATCTAGTGTAACCGATGGAACCGGAACTTTTTTCCACCTCATCCCTTGGGGTTAAATGGTCGCCTTGCTGGCGGTAGATTTCGATATCCAATATTAAGCTTATTCTTCTTATTGAAGCCCAGTACGTTAGTGATGCAAAATAACAATCCGAAACAGGGTCAGTAGTTTTTCTCTCTCCGAATCATCGTCACTCCAAATGGCATGCATTTGCTTTGACCTTTTGGCTATTGTCTCAAGTTTTTTACTCACAGCTTGCACACAATATTTAAATTAAAATTAAATTAAATACTAGCTCATTTGGCAGCCTCTTCTGTATAGCGACAGGAGAGCCTTTAAAGCTATCGCCACCGCTTGCAGTAGCGATAAAGGATAGCTCACCATAGGATGAGAACAGACAACCTCGGGACCGAGGTCGTGAAAAGCAACCGCCTTACCTAGTGCGCCGTCACGGCTCACCCCCTGTCTTGTCCTCATCTTCATTTCGCATCTAAATTTTAGGCATTATAGCACTGTTTGATGAATCAAATGATCAGTAGCCGCTGTTTTTTCGTCGAAAATCCTGTTCAGATGTAGTAGAATATATGTGGACAGTTCCTATACTTTCATAGCATTATAAATCACAAATGTCCATTCATCAAGCAGCTAAATCAGCCAAAAATGGCTTATTGTAATGAAAAATTAGTGCACAACATTTCCGTCATTAAGTGACTAGTAACAACTAAACTTAATGAAAGTCAATTTCATAATACGCAATGAGTAATGTTAAAATGCACCCTATCTTTCATAAAAAAAATCTAATAAATTTGACAAGCAAAATAAAATATACCATAAATCATTTGCGATATTAATTTGGAAATTGAAAACAAATGCCAGCCAACTGGCACTAAGCAGAGCAGAGTTACTTGGAACGAACATTGCCTTTTATTCTTGTGCGGCCGTGTTCAAAAACTCTGTTCAGAAGTTCTTTTGCTCTCAGAATAATATACCATACTGTCTAAGAGAGAATATTGTGACACATTCTAATATCTCTTTAGCTAAGCGTAAGACAGCTTGAGTTTAAAGTGATAAGCATTATTATTTGTAGTTCAGCGTAGCGTCGTTTATGATTATCTGCTGATCATGGCACTTGTATGCATACCGGTAGCTATGCTTGCTTCATGTATTGCTGACATCCGTGAATGGATGGCAGCGAAATATCTTAAATTGAATGACGACATAACCACTTTACTAGTTACGGGCAAACCAAAAGTGATTCCGAAAGTGAAAAACCTAAAGCTCAAAACTGGCTCCGCTAGCACATCTCCTTTTGAATCTGAACGGAGTCTCGTGGTGTATGTGAAACGCCTGAATAGAAATAAGGTCTCTGACGGTTGCTATTCAAAATATTTTTATTTATTTATTTAAACGCGCCCCGAAGTGTGGTAAAACGGCAGCGCCAGATAGACCAGCCAGATCGCAGCGCATAATCAATGTTCGTGATAATACAACCATGTGATAATCGATGGCCATATATAATAATAATAATAATGCACTTCATAAAGCGCCCTCAGAGAACTCAATCTTGCTCTAGGAACTTTACATTTGCTGCAAAGTAAAACGCAATTGAATCGTGAGTAATATCATGCTTGATAAACCACATGGATTACATAGTTAGGGGTGACATCAGGAGCTTCTCTGTTTTTACTTTAACTTGATCCAAAGCTGCCGCCACACGTATTTTTCTATAGAAGTGCATTTACTTAGCTTACTTGACGACGTTTACCCTTTTAATCTCTTACAAGCAACTAGCTCATCCTCTTGACCACATTTTAAAAGGACTCAAAAACACACTTTATTTACTTTATTTTACTTTCACTTACCTCATCGTAATTTGTTTTACTCCTGCCATGTAGTTCTTTCTATCAAGAAGGCTCAATCATCGGCGATCTTGATCAGTGCTTGTGCATTCGGGTGAACGATATCAGAACTCAGGTCCGGACGTTCGGAAAGGCCACCTTTTTTTTATTTAGGTAAGAGTTTGACATTTCCTTGACTCTTCAGCCTTGACCATTCGTTGGGGATTTTTAATACTCATTTAACTACATCACGCCTATAAACAGTTGGGATACCGGCTTTCTCCGTAACGTCTAGAACTTGTTGCATTGTTACCTCGGCACTTTCTTTCAGCACCATGTTCAGCTCTTTGTGATGATAGATGATAGATGGATACTGACAAAGTCTTTCTCAATATGATCAGCTTGATGTTTGGCTAAGGTTAGAGGCTGGTGCTCCAATCAGCCACACTTGAGACTGATGTCTTATCTTCATGGCTTTATCATTTGTAGCTGAGGTAGTGGCCATGGCAAACCTGTGACCACTGGAACAGAAAATACAGGAGCTTTGGTAGTAGTTTAGCAAAATGGCACACTTCTCGAAATTACTTACTCCAACCACATGGTGATGGCTAATTATTATTTTTAGATGATCAGCTATCACTTGCAACTAAAATGAAAAAAGCTTTTTAAAGGGAATATCATTAGCGAAAATGCTTGAGCCGCATTATCTTCTCGTCTTAGCTAGCAAAAATACATCATGCTCCTGTCGTCCATCACTCCAAAATAGCTTATACGTAAAACTAATTTAGTCAGCTGAATAAGTATAGTACTTTTTTTCCAAAGTATTGTCGAACACTACCAACTCGAATTACCGGATTTGGTTAGCAGTCTGCCCTCATCAGTAACCACTGACTGTATTCTCTAGGTAGACTTATGGTTACCTAGCAATCGGCTAAAATACACTGAAATATGTGTCCGAATATACTGAAACGTATACGGCTAACTTCTCTGTTCTTAGTGCATTAATTGCCTATCTACAAACTCCGAAGAGCGCCACAGCTCGTCTGCTTTTAACGAGTCACTCGATCTTCAGCCATACCGAGCTTCATCTCCAACTCAGGTCGTTTATTTTTACTTCTATCAAACATCTGCTGCTCCCCTGCTTACAATTTTTTACACTGACGGCTGACTGTTTACGACATCGCATTAAGTATAATATACAGTCATCTCCATCTGTACCTCCACAAGTGGGTAATTACTAAGTTGGTGTCACGTTGAACAATTTTCTATTGCGCACTAAGAGCTGGCCTGCTAAATGCTGGTACACGGTAGCCTATATACCGACTTCATCTAACCAAATGATGAGAAAGTGCAAAACACTGCTGAGTCGTGAGGCAAGCGAAGAAGTGACTAGCAATTTTGATAAATTAATTAACAGCTGTTTATTACTCATAGCTTGTGTTCCGTTTTTGTAGTTTCTTCATGTATGCTCATGCAAGGTGACATTGTACCTATTGTCTCTGAACGAATGAGGTTCCAGCTTTCCAGCATATTGAATTGCCTCAGGAAGGGATCTTTTGGCTCTTATTAAGCGGTTAAATCTTATTGTTTTTATTAAATAGTTTGTAATTTATTTTCACTGGCGTCACTGCCACATAACATAGTGGTGGTAGTTTGTTTCACTAGCTCCCTGTGCACTTTCCGACTCCTTTGCTGTGCCACTCCTAGGGTGGCGTTTATCAGTGTAATGTATCTCCGTCTGTAACTCCAAAAAGTCAAAAAGACCATGTGGGTGTTACGCAGGAGAGTTTGTACAGCCCACTCACAGCCTAAGCGGCTTTTGGTACGCATTCGGTAGCCAATAGACTTCGTCTCACGCAACAAAGGGAATGTGGGAAGCATAGCAGAGTCAGGAGAGCAGTTGAGGTAGTGAGTAGCATGGAAGTAGCAGCTCAGGATCACTGACAAGGATGAGCCATAGTTGGCAGTAGGAGAGTAGTTGTCGTAGAGTAGGAATTGTGGAAGCGAGTTCCACAGTCTAAGACCTGCAGAGATAAAGCTTCTGTTACCAACGGTCTTTTAAGCGGAGGAATGGAACAGCTAATTTATTGTCCACACAGGACCTGAGAACACGCTGAAACTGATGCAGCAGTTCAGCTAGGTACGAAGGAGCCAAGCCGTATCTCACCTTGTGGGTCAGCGTAAGAATCTTGCTCTGCATCTGTTGGTCAACCGGCATCTATCTTCGCTCTTTTAGCAAAGGAGACACGTGCTGAAACTTCTGGAACTTGGAGACTAGCCTTGCAGCCATATTTATAGTCAGCTGCAGTGGCCTAATTGCTTTCTTTGGTAGCCCAGCCAAAAGGGTAAAACAATAATCAAGCCGAGACAGAATTAAGGACCTAGTTAGATTTTTTGCCACTGCGGAAGACAGCTGCTAATCTTGGTTAGGGATCGAAAGTGATGGTTAGCTGTAGAAGCAGTCTTCTGAATGAAGCTTTTAAAACGGAGGCAGTTGTCGAAAACGAGACCTAAAATTTGAGCACGTGGTGATGGTCGCACAACAACATCACCTATTAGAAGAGCAAAGCCTTTTAATCCAGCCACACGCTTAGGGTGTCCTATGAGCAGCAGTTCGGTTTTATCGTCATTTAATTTCAGGAAGTTATCTGACATCCAGGATCGAATATAGGCAAGGCAAGCATTCAATTTTTTAGTTGCTGCAGCATATTCCGACGGTTTGAATGACAAATACAACTGAGTATCGTCAGCATAAAAGGGATATCCTATTCCATGGGCCCTTATCATTTTTCCAAGAGGTTGTGTATAAATGGAGAACAGCAAGGGACCGAATACAGACCCTTGAGGGACTCCACACTTGACCCTTCTCGTGGGTTAGACCTGACCCCCACACGACACGGATTAAACACGATCAGGCAAGTACGATTCAAACCACGCCAGTGCTTCGCCTGCCAGACCGATCGTTATTCTCAATCGTTCAAGCAGAACAT
Organism: Cristatella mucedo; assembly: GCA_009760855.2. Classification (NCBI taxonomy): domain Eukaryota; kingdom Metazoa; phylum Bryozoa; class Phylactolaemata; family Cristatellidae; genus Cristatella; species Cristatella mucedo. The sequence continues at coordinate 5,899,684 of WPIO01000020.1, forward strand.
CGTGATCAACGGTGTCAACGGCAGCACACAGATCTAGCACAGCTAGGGCAGTGACATTCCTGCCATCGGTGCCACGTAGAATGTCATTGTTAACACGGAGGGGAGAGCAATTTCAGTGGAGTGCTGCCTCTTGAACCCTGATTGAAATGTTTCTGACATTTCATTCTTTTCAATATGTTCAACCAGCTGCTTAGCAACAATTTTTCAAGAATCTTTGACAAGAAAGGAAGAAGAAGGAAACTGGGCGATAGTTTGAAAGGACCTCTGTGTCTAATCCGGGCTTTTTGTAGGCAAATCAAGCCTGATTTGCCTACGAAAATCAAGACAAAAAGGCCGGTGCGCTGACTTCAGGAAACGGGCTATGGCAGAAGCGGAAAACATAAATGGAGAAGGAAATAAAAGACTAAAGATATGTCTTCAAAGAGTGATATTTCTGTGTGATACTTTGTTTTCCGCTGAAAGCAGTTCCTAGCTTTCAATTCAAAGTATAATCCGGTCTCTTGGACACGGTAGTTGTCATATTTTACTCTAAGCTTAGAATGAATAAGATCTCGTTTGATAGCCTGAGATTAACATAAAAACTCGACCTGACCAACGTCAAGTGACTGCTGGCAATCCGTGCTGTATTTATGCTAGCTGGAGAATTCCGAGTAAAGATTATTAGGTAAGCTTTGCCTGCATGTGTTGTAAGTCTAAGCGATTGCATCAAGCAAAATGCGAGGTTTGGTAATAGTACGATTTCCCGATCAAGTAGTCACAAAGATTACCTATAATGTCTAGGAGCTAGGAATTTGTCTCGCTGGTACTATTTAAGTGGTTAAAGCCCTTGGGCTGGTTTGATATTATGAACTAAATTATTGGCATCCTAGAGATTTCCTATAACTATTAAAAAGTTGTCACGTCACTAAAATCTGCGATGACGGCGGTAGGCGTTAATCTTTTGGTATTGCGTGACGCATTAAAGTATTGTGAAGGAAGTAAAGTATTGAATGTAGCAAGTTACAATTATGCACTTTGCGTTTCTTTGCTGGATCCTGCATCAAGGGCAGAGTAAAAGTGCACGACGAGTGGCAAAGCTAGCGCCCAGGTTTTTGCACTGAGGGTGTTTGAGTTGCAACACGTAGGGCCCCACATTGGTAAAGCGGGTCGTATTTCTATAAGCTTCTGGTATAGAGCACGCATTCCAGTGGCAATGCTCCATAAAGTAGCCATTGCGATTGAAAACGGACGCCAAAGAGCAAAGCAGTTCGGCGAACCTGCAGGCGACAGAGGTTAAATCTCCCCAAAAGTGTGTGTACTGTCGAAGTAAAGTACTGTAAAGTGTGTGTACAGTCGAAGGCGAGGGAGAAAACAAGACTCAATCAATACCGTGAGCACAAAAATAAATATTATAGTTTTGAAAGGACTTGTGTTAGTATTTCCTAAATCCGGCCTCTTGACAATGATTGACCAACCTAAATTCTACAACCCGTCTGACTATCCGCACAAAATCTCGAAAATTTATTGAAGTCTCTTTTTGCGGTAATTTATATCGGAATAATATTTGCACTAAATACGTTTATTCAATCTGAATGCACTCCGACTCAAGCTAAGTGATAAGCAACACATGATACGGCTCCATAATCGTGCAAGCAAGCCAAATGCTAAAACATGTCATTGCAAGATTCCGAACATTCGGCCTAGCTAGTTGCCGTTAGCATTGTACCGACCTTGAACGAAGTCGAAAGAAAAATAACCTCACCAACAGAGTTCTTTCCATGAAGAGCAGCTAGCTATATTTCTCAGCTTTACACAGTTTATATCCTTTCTATTGCATACGCAGGCACCTTTGTGAGTATGTAATCGTATCACAAGTACAGTTATAACTAGTTACAAGTATTCAGATGGTATGTAAGCGAATTCAATAAACGAATGAACTTTGCCCTGATATCTTTGTCTGAGAACATGCCTAAATTTCAGCTTAATAGTGATTCCTTGGTTTAAGAGTTTAATTCATTCCCTAACGGAGCTGACACTCAAATTATTTGTCAGTTAAATTAGTTTTGCCCACTTAAGCAAATCTGAATGCCATTAATTTTTTTTAGGGTTCCAAAAAGAACCTGGATTTGTTTTCACGTGTTTTTAAATTATGAAATGTACTTATAAACATCAAATATTGCATAAAAACACAATGAATGATCATTTAGCATACTAACCTGATATTATTCAGCATAATTTACAGATTTTACTTTGAATATCGGACGACTTGAAGATACAGAAAACATTTGAGGAGAAAGGCTCAAATGAATAACAAGTTCCTATTCACTGATTTGTACACTTTTTGCCACACTTTCCTCACCTTCATCTGCAGGGGTTTTTGATAAAAACTTGTCCATTGAGTTTTGTTTAATCATCCCTTTTAAAATCCATCCGTCAGAAGCTAGGCAAGAGTCATTAAACAACTCCATCGCACGCGCACTTGCAACTTTTTCCGTGTGCTTCTTTTGAAAACAGTCTTAAAGTTTCTCCCACATTACCAACATTTTCTTTGGCTCGCTTTTAGATATAACCTACTCCGCGTCACGTATTTCCTGCAAGACTTCCGTTTACGGCTGCGTCTGTAGTTACTTTAGTTTGTCCGTTGTCAGTGCCTCGAAGCGCTCCTCGGTGAGCTCGTTGATGTCATCCTCAACCACGTCCATCGCCTTGGACTTTCCTAGGGTTTAGATCTCCACCGTCACTGCCGCTTCGAGTTTAATCCCTTCAAAGTCCGTTTCAGAGACAACCTCAGGCCACAGCCTCTTCCACGCAGAGGTCAAGGTCCTCTCTGTGACAACCTGCTAGGTCTTATTCGTAGTATTCTGAGGCATATCGCGATGTTATAGTGTTTCTACAAAAACTCTCAAATGGTGAGGTTTGTGCTCTTGTCATCTCAAAGCAGCGCAGAACAGGTGCTTGGTGGGGAGCTTCTAGAAATAAGAAAGCACCGGACTGGTCCGTAGGATGCAGGATATCGCGCGAAATTATGGATTAAGAATGTCATCTTCGAGGCATCGAGGTATGTGAGTAGGTGCTATGTCCAACACTAGAAGGGCTTGCTGGAGTAGGAGATATTTCTAAACATCAGGACCAAAGACCAAAGTCACCTAGTCCACGAAGAACTTCCCGGCGGCCCATCCCTCTGATTTGCCCTCCACATAAATTGCGGTTTTCTCTAAGAATCTTATGTAACTTGAAGGCTCTGACTTTTCCCGAATGATTAACGAGCGATGACTTAATCTTGCAGTCGCCGCTAGCATTGGCTCACAGTGCGACTGCTAGCTTGTCCTTCATGGGTTTGTGGCCCGGTCCTCTTCTCCTCTGTCGTTATGTAAGTCCAGCTTGGAACCTTCGTCCGGAAGAGTTCTGTCGCGCCACAGTGAAATACTTGCTGGGAATATATCCTACTGCCGCTATAATCCCAGCAAAGATTTGGAGGGACACCTCAGCTGTCTTCATACACGCGCTCGCTGCTTTGCCGCGCCTGGCAATGAAGTTATTACCATATTAATTTTAATTTTCTCGGGCCAGCCATGACAGGCTTTAATCGGTTCATCCGATGCCTCGTCCATTGAAGTGCCCGGGCTCTGCTGATGTTGATGTATCTCCGTCAGTAACTCCACAAAGTCATAAAGACCATGTGGGTCTTACGCAGGAGATTTTTGTATACCGCACTCACAGCCTAAGCGGCTTTCGGTAAGCATGCGGTAGCCAACAGACTTCGTCTCACGCAACAAAGAGAAAGTGGGAAGCATAGCAGAGTTAGGAGAGCAGTTGAGGTAGTGAGTAGCATAGAATTAGCAGTTCAGGACCGCTGAAAAAGATGTGCCATAGTCGCAGCGTAAATAGCTAGAGCCTTCTCGCAAATTGTAGCCCTATCACGGTATCTCCTTAGCGCTGCTTTTCTGTCACCGACACCATCAGCAGCTTCTTCATATTTACTTCGATAGATGCCCGCTGTTTAGAAATTATCTCAAAACCCTTGGCTTGCTGTATAGCCTTTATTGACTCTTTCTACTTCTGTACAGTACATATTATAGAAGGTTTACGTTCTAACTGCTTCGCCAAGTCGACTAGACGCCCATCTTGTTTATGTTTTTCGATCATTTCTTTTTTCAATTCAATAAACATCATCCGCTACTTTTCAGCACTTTCCTTAGAAACTTACTTTCTTCTTCGGATTCGTGAATGGAAAAAGAATTTCAAATAACTGCAAGTACAAATGCGATGGCAGCACTGATGCTTCTACTGCGAGCCGACAGCTTAAAGAGAACGAGAGAGACGTGAGATGCAAAGCGGACGTTGTGGCGTTCACTGTGGCTGTCGCTGCATCAACTAGCGATGCGGTGTCTGAATCTGGCTCGTAACCTAAATTTTAGCTCTCAACTTAAGATAAAAAATCGGCCAAGAGACAGCTCATATCCAGAAACACTCGTCGGTTGGGACACTCGTAAGCCAAGGTAACACCGTATTAAGAAGCAGGCAGATTTTAATGTGGAGCTTATGTGGCTGTCTAACAAAAAGTCATTTCGGAAGGGACGCCAGCAATCCGAGCATGGGGTGCAGGCCAGCTGCGGGCTCGGCCAGCCTTGAGGTTCGCGCCTTTTGCATGCACGGCGCTTGGCGCACCCATATTTGGTTAGTTTTATAGTTCTTTGCGTTAAGAAAACTAGAGGTCGTCTAACCTATACTGCCGTTAATGCAACCCGCAAAGAATTTAGGAGCCAGAGCTACTACAAGATAACAGGACGAACTGAAACACAGTTAGTGCAAGGTGTCGTCTGCATCGAAATAAAATAGCAGCAAGAACTGCAGTTACATGCGCAAGAGTGACTAGGGTATCGCCGCGGCTGCTAGCTCCTAGAGAGATTAGGATATAGCCAAAGGACGCAAGAATACCTTGGACTGAACACCATAGACTTTGGTACAGCACGTGACGAATGTCTTCTGCCTACAGTTCTGCTGCCGCTGCGGCCAAGTACGTACTGAGCCAGGTGCCGCCACAAGATAGAACCCATGCCAGTCTCAGGCTAGTCGTAGTATCAGTATCAGTCGTATTATCATCGCCCTATCAGAAATGTGGACAACGATGGGACGATAAGCCCGCGAGCCTAGAGCAGCTAGCTTTTCTCGCTTGCAGGATATTCTCATCATTATCATCCAGTTATTGACTCTCAGGATCATCGCTTTTCCTGCCAGCATAGTTTGGAACTATGGCAGCGACTACCGTTAGCTCATTTTACATTTCCGGCGAGCTGCACAAACCTGCAGAAGGCGAGTGTCCTAAGGAGAGAGACAGCAACCGCGCACTAAGGCGTAATTTGACACAATTCGCCGCAGCTTTCGGGGCTTAGATTCGCTAGCTCTCAACCCCATGCCCATAATTTCAGCACCTTTAGAATGCCAAGTTACCAAACATTGACCAAAATCGGTTGTGCGATGCTTGAATTTCGAGTGAATATTGCACTGCATGGCCGCCATGGGGCTGGCAGGCTGGGGGGGGGGCTGGACCTCCAGTTGGCTGCTCAGGTTCCCTTCAGCCTGATTGACCTCCTCAGACTAGGCCAAGGTCTGACCTACCCTCCCTGATTCTTGGTAGGCCATTTCTCGGTGAGGACTCGGTTGGCATACCTGCTCTCCGCCGACTGCTGAGTCGCTCTGTTCGTGACTCTAGTCTGCTGCCGAGGCAGATCGATCTCGTCGACCTGAGCTGCTTTAGAAATTTTGCGATTCGCTTATTTAGCAAGATTCACTAATGGCCGCAGCAACTGGAGCGGCCGAATACTGGCTAAACTGCATATCCACAGTGCTACCAAATACGTTCGCTGAAGCCCAGGAGCAATTCGTTGTAGCACCTGGAAAGAGCTTTTACGATCAGAAGCAGTGCTCAATTGTGTGACATCTGAAAACTGCGGGTGTTCTCATACCGCTACGGGTACTTGCTTTGCCATTCAATGGCTGCAACGGCGGCAGCACCGGCAACTCATCTACCAACTCCACATTCTTGACGTTTCACTATCATTCGATTACCTTTGAAACAACTCTGGTCCTGTGTAAAGCGCCATCTTATAGGTACTTATGGGCAAAAAATGCTATGATAGTCCATCTGTTTTTCAAATCAAACAATGTCTCCTTATCGGGCGGCATCAGGCTAGTCGCTTTCTCTGCTCGGCCAGCTTGCAACGTGTGCGATGTCAAGCAAACCTTAATAGTTGGAGAGCAATACTCACATGTATTTGCTCCAGACCCGAGGCTCTCGCACCTGCCGTCCAGTGAACACGTCTGCAGCAACGGCAGCCATTATGAGCTGAATATCTTAGCAGCTAACTCGAGTTTAGTAATTGCAGCCGGGGTGCTTGCTACCCCGGACCCGAGAGGCTGTGCCACTCTATGCTTGGACGTTAGTTGCTCGACGGCCAGTCGCTGCTTCAAGTTCAACTCAGGGGTGCCAGTCACTCTATCGTACGACGTGTTGAACAATCCACATTGCCAGCGGAATAGATTTGTGGGCTTCCCCGTGCGTGCATCGGCTAAAGCAGGCAATGACTCTATTGCAGCACCTTGTCCGTCCGAGGTGGAGCCACCTGACGAGTATGTCGATACATATGTCGGACCGAGCGAGGCCGATCCTGAATCGCCGCAGCAGGTGGCAATCAGCGTCTCAGCTGTTTCTTCGCTGACGGTCGCTTCGGCTGCAGTCGCAGGTCTTATTCTAAGATAGCGCAAGCGCTCGCTGCAGAGGAACAGCTACGAGAGCGTGGAAACGAAATATGACGACATCTATGGAACGTAGCATTTCTAAAGTGAAAAGCGGGAAAAGGCGCGATCTGAGAAAAATTTGCAAAACAACTGAAACTTGCACTCGTGAGGAATGATTCGAGACCTGAGATAAAAAGTAAGTCCCAAATCGCTTACCAGCAACGTATGCCCACCGATGCGATAGGATTAGCCTCTAAGGACTGGGTGCTTTATCAAGTGCATTAGTACTATTACTACTATCATTAAGGAGTCGCCAACGAGCGTGCCTGGCGGCAACCTCGAATCTTGCTTGACGGCAGTGACCACTAAGCTTCCTGCATGGCTTGGTGGTATCTCTCTTTGAATTTTCGAATCGCTGTTGCGCCTCAGTTAACGACTGATTGGATGCCTGAACAATCAGTTCAGGAAAATGCATCAATAATATTTTTAAGTTCAAGCTTCAGCGACGTAATCGTTGCACTCGTCACTACAACCAAGTACAGAAAACTCTGATTGCCTTTGAAACCAGCGCTTAATCTTTCGTTGTGACAGCCCCGCCATTCTTTGCCTACTTGTCGTTGGATGTGCGACTGGCATGTAAAAAACTTGGACGTCGGCTGCATGTGGGTTGAGCGGTCCAACTGCTTTGCCTTCGAAGCACTACACTTCCTACCGTCATGTAACTAGACATGCTTAGCTTGCAGTTTTCCCGCCGATTAGCTTGCCACGAAATTAGCATGGCTGCTCAGCTGTAAGCGCTAATGAGAAAAATTATGTCGGACCAAAATTAATTCGAAAGAATGGCAATTTTTAATGGCAAAACTTAAGCTGGTTTAGAGATCTTTTCAAAGTCAGACCACGGTCAGCTGATCAGACTGCACCTGCTAATGCCGTACATTATTTTTAGCAATAGACAAAAAATGATAATCTATCCTGTTTCAGAACCAGGTAGAATTTGCCAGAGAATATTGCATAATCAAGTGTTTATTAAATAATCATCAATAGGAAACGAAGACATAGTTCCATGTGTGTGCATGGGCCTTGAGAACCTACTGTGCAATACATACTGCCGTTTCTCGGGAATCAGGCCTTGACCAGGCACGAGTAAATCTCCCCGCTGAAGGCAGCTCTTGCACATAGAAAATGGCCAGGCTGTGCAAATGAGACCCTCATTTAGGCAACGGCTTGACCCATTTGCCGCACTGCACAAGCTCTTGTGTAAAATAGAGAAGCAAATTTCAGCTTATTCGTCAGCCTTATTTTTATAGCAGCTGGAAGCCTTGGGGGCTTTAACCGTGCTTCAAGAAGGCACTATATAACAGCCGAATATTGTGAACCCGCGATCTTGGTCACAAAGTGCCTGCGCCCGATACTGCACTATGACCTAAAGCAGTGAAGACTACGCTTCCTAAAAAAAAGACGCCGTTGTAAAGCAAACAAAGCCGGACTGCACTAAATCCAGCTGAGCCTATTCGTGAATTCTACTTTATTTAAAGTAATAACCGGAGAGTTCTCACGAAATCTTACCAATTGCGCGGCCATAATCATAGGGTTGGAGTTACCTTAAAAGGTCCTGATGTAAGTGCCTTCTGGTACTCGTCAGTCGGACGTATAGCAGCTAGCTTGCACTTCCGGAGTATATTTTGCCGTATTATAAGCTGCTGTACTGAAACCCGTGAAGGTTTGAGACGAACAGATGCCACGTGCTACCTGTGTATCTGCACCATCGCTGTTACGAGTTCTGGCCAGCTACAATGCACGAAGCCGCGCCAAGCTACCACTCGCGCCGAGGTGCTTTTCTTCACGCGAACTTTAACCTGAGCGATTTTGCTTTAGGGTATTACCGTCAATCGTAAAAATAAGAATGATAAGAGAGCTGCATCTAAATTCAGGCGATATGCAACAAGCTGAAAGGAAAAGAATGCTAGCTGATTTAACAGCCTCTTTTTGTATGGTGACAGAAGAGCCTTTGTGGCTATCACCACCGCTTGCAGTGGCGATAAAGGATCGCCCACCGCAGGATTTCAACCCACAACCTCGGGGCCGAGGTCATTAAAAGCAACCGCCTTACCTAAGGAAGCACCCATCCGGTAGCACGCAAGAATAATAAGTATGCAAGCATAGAAAAGCACGTAGGAAGGCATTCGAGGCTTCCGGTTGGTAAGACTTTCGGTAGGTAACATGCTCTAAATCGTACACAGGTAAGTATGCGAAGTTTTTAGAAAAAACGTTCACTGGCTCGCTATAAAAAGGTATTTTGCTCGTATCCCGTGGAAGGATTTCGTAAAGCGCAAGCACACTTTAGAAAAATCACTCACACAAATAAAATTATAAATATAATTCATTTATACAGCGCCCTAAGAGAGTTTAATCTCTATTCAGGCGCTTCACATATGCCTCGGGGCTCGATCTCACGACCTTGGCCAGACCTTGGTGGGGTGAGCACCTTAACCGCTGGACCAAACCAGCTCGGCAAGTCAAGCAAAGGCTATGAGGAGTAAGATTGAAGCTTACTAATGTTAAATCGGCAGACAGCGTGAGTCAGTACCAATTTTCAACCTTTAATAGCATGGTCACCGAAAGCATTATCAAATGGACATTTAAGTTAGACTGAGCACAAACCAATTTATTTTTAGTATCGCACAACCCGCTTTTCGGAATCCAATTGTTTACCTATACCTCTTACAAACCTCACACCTTTTGGAGACTGTGCCTTTAGCTCGTAGGCACCCAAAGCCTGAAACTTACTTCCGGCTTGGGTCACATCCCCTGACTTGACCACATTTAAAAAGAAACTAAAAATGCACCTATTTAGCACAGCATCTATTGGGTTAATGTGATTCACCCTGAGCTTATGCATGCGGTAACTGTGCATGCTGCCACTAATCACATTTGCAGTCTGATCCTGTTCATGTTACCCCTAGCTATGGTGTGTTTGTTGAATTCCTGCAAGTCGGACCTTACACGGATTTATAAGACAGTAAACCATTTACTAGCCATGCTGAGAGGTCTGACTCCCCAAATATTACCGGCTCAGCCGAAAAGTTTTATACCTTCTTTTCTAAAAAAAAAAATAATTGTGCACATTCGTGCCTTCATAAAACCTCCTCTGATTAAACCCATTGTGGAATCATAACCTGTGACATTCCTTAAAAGGTTTTCCGAGGTTTCTGCATGCGATGTGGCTACGTTAATAAGGTCTAGCAAAAAAGAGCTCGTCTCCAGAAGACCCTATACCACCATCTCTGTGGTCTTCACTGGCAGACCAACTTAGCCTTGCCATAACCGAGATTTTCAATGCTTCTTTGGTAAAAGGGTTCGTCACCAAGTCTTTCAAATCGGCAATCGTTAAACCCATACTTTAAAAGCCTGGATTAGATACAGACACATTATTAGACACAGAGGGCTTTGAAAACTATCGCCCAGTTTCCCTTCTTCCTTTCTTGCCAAAGATTCTTGAAATAATTTTGCTAAGCAGCTGGTTGGACGCATTTAAAAGAATGAAATGCAAGAAACATTTCAATCAGTGTTCAAAAGGCAGTACTCCACTGAAACTGCTCTCCTCCGTGTTAACCATGACAATCTACGTGGCAACGATGATGGGAATGTCACTGCCGTAGGCAATGTAATTTATTTCCTCCTGTAACTCCACAAAGTCATAAAGACTGTGTGAGTGTTAAGCAGGAGAGTTTTGCCAAGCGCACTCACAGCCTAAGCGGCTTTCGGTACGCATTCGGTAGCCAACAGACTTCGTCTCACGCAACAAAGAGAAAGTGGGAAGCATAGCAGAGTCAGGAGAGCAGTTGGGGTAGTGAGTAGCATGGAAGTAGCAGCTCAGGATCGCTGGAAAGGATGAGCCATAGTCGGCAGCAGAGTATTTGTCATAGCGTGAGAAAGCCCGAATTCTGTTTGATCTGTCAGCTGCCTTCGACACCATCGATCAAGACTTTCTACTTGAGCGATCGGTCTGGCAGACGAGGCACTGGCGTGGTTCAAATCAAACTTGTCTGATCCTTTTCAATCCATGTCATATGGGGGTCAGGTCTCACACGAGACATGGGTCACATGTGAAGTCTCTCAAGGGTCCGTCCTCGCTCCCTTGCTCTGCTCCATGTACACTCAACTTCTGGGAAAAGTGATTAAGACCCACGAAATAGGATACAACTTTTACGCTGCCGATACTCAGCTGTATTTGTAATTCAAACCGTCTCAATTTGCTGCAGCAACTGAGAAACTGAATGCTTGCCTGGCCGAAATTACATCCTGGATGTCGAAAAAGTTCTTGAAACTAAATGACGATAAAACCAAGCTGCTGCTCACAGGACACCCTAAGCGTGTGGCTGGAAATAAATGCATTGCTCATTTAATAGATGACGCTGATGTGCAACCACAACCACCTGCTCACAATTTAGGTGTCTTTTCCGAAAGCTGCCTAAAATCTAAAAGCTTTATTCAGAAGACTGCTTCTACAGCTAGCCACCACGTCCAATCCCTGTCCAAGAATAAGAGCTGTCTTCTACAGTGGCTTGCATAAAACTTAACTAGCTCCTTAGTTCTGTCTCGGCTTCATTATTGTAATTCCCTTTTGGCTGGGCTACCAAAGAAAGCAACTAGGCCACTGCAGCTGACCATGAATATGGCTGCAAGGCTAGTCTTCAAGTCCGAGAAGTTTGAGTACGTGTCTTCTTTGCTGAAAGAGCTAGGATGGATACCGGTTGATCAACGGATACAGATCAATGTTCTTACGCTGACCCACAAGGCTTGCCACAGGTTGACTCCTTCGTACCTAGCTGAACTGCTGCCCCAGTGTCAGCCTCTTCGAGCCTTCAGGTCCTGTATGGACAATAAAGTAGCTGTTCCATTCCTCTGTTGACGAAAGAAGCTTTAGCTCTGCAGGTCCTTGACTGTGGAGCTCACTTCCACAATTCTTACCTAACGACAACTACTCTCCTACTGACGACTATGGCTCATCCTTTCAGCGGTCCAGAGCTGCTACTTCCATACTACTCACTATCAACTTCTCTTCTGACTCTGCTATGCTTCCCACTTTCTCTTGGTTGCGTGAGGCTGGCCTACCGGCATGTGCGATCAGGCGATTGCAGCTGGTGCAAAACTCCACAGCTAGGCTTGTCTGCCGTGAGCGTCGTAGTTGCCACATCGTACCACTTCTCGCCGACCTGCACTGGCTACCAGTCGAGCAACGGATTGACTTCAAGGTTTTGTCGCTCACTTTTAGGTCACTTCATTCTTTGGCTCTAGCCTATCTCTCAGATATACTCCATCACCAGGCCAAGCATCGTAGCACCAGCTTTTCGGAATCCAAAAGTCCACCAATACCTCGTAGAAACCTCAAATCCTTAGGAGACCGTGTATTTAGTTCGTACGCTGCCAAAGCCTGGAACTCCCTCCCGACTTGCGTCAGAACATCCCTTGACTTGTCCCGATTAAAAAGAACTTGAAAATACACCTATTTAGGACAGCATTTAGTGAGTCCCTGTGATTCGTCCTTGATGTGCTTATACGTGCTGACACTGTGCATGCTGCCACTAACCACATTTGCATGCTGACCCTGTACATGTCACCCCTAACCATGTTATTTAAGTTGTTTATCCAGCATGATATTGCTCACCATTCAATTGCATTTAACTTTGCAGCAAACGTAAAGTGCCTAGAAAGAGATTGAGTTCTCTGAGGGCGCTTTATCAAGTGCATTATTTTTGTTGTTATTATTATAGACGAAGTATGATGGCTACCGAATGTGTACCGTAAACCGCTTAGGCTGTGAGTGGGCTGTGCGAAACTCTCCTTCGTAACACCCAACCAGTCTTTTTGGCTTTGTGGAGTCACATTTACATTAAAGACGATGATAGATCTACATAGATCGACATTACAGACGGAGTGGATTTACATCACAGACAGAGATACATTTGTTGTCATTGAGCATGCTACCTTTAACCATTCGATTGTGCTTATTTTGCAGCAAATGGAAATTGCCTAGAAAGATATTAAGTTCTCAGATATTGATTTATCGAATGCATTGTTATCATTATTATGCGAAAGTCATTCATATAGGGAACTCCGCTGGAGCAAGAAGATGGGTGGACCTAAAGTTGAGCGATAGATTCTCGACGCCCGTACCTTATTTGATTGACTGCCCCAGCAAAGATTAGGGAGCAGCATTTAATTTGGTAGTCGCTTTTTCTATGGCAGATGAGCCTGTCCGATGAATTTTGAACCCACTCTAAGTGCTTTTTTGCACGGGCAGGGTGATGTGCAAGTAGTTGGGTACGTAAAGCTCACTTCCAGTAAACTTGGATTGCTCGCTTGACACCTTAGCTCAATGCTAGCGTACATTTCTTTTGTTTTAACTGTATGTTAATAATAATGCAAATGATAAAAGTAATTTTTTTGTGCCTTTGGCGATTCTAAGGTCTCAAGGGCCTAGGCACTTAACGTAGTCCGAAAAGAAGCACGTTGCCTTGCTTTACCTATGGGTACGGTTTTCGCCTTCAAAGACATTAATCATGGCTCAAGCCTAGAGGCATGAGAAAGTGCCTGGATAGATATCGAGTTCTCTTTAGGTGCTATACAAACGAATTGTATAAATATAATCAATCGTCCATCAACAAAAAGGCGACGTTATCAAGTGCAACTGCAGCAAGCATAAGCGCTTTGAGGGTGACTCAGAAGAACAAAGCTTACTGTGTGAAGATGGTGACACTTGACCTTGCGGGTGTGAGTGTCTAACTGCTCTGCTATGCAGTACCTAACATGGTGGTCGTGAAGTTCTAGTAATCACGTGCTGAGATGCTACTAGACAGAAACACCACAGATTAGGATGCTTGCCTGTATCGGCCATATCAGTCACACGGTTACGACGCTCGGTTACGGGAGAATTCCTAATTCGCCCCTCCCTCGCTCTGTCATCATGGACGGGTAGGACAGGCACCTGTGGCAACGAAAACTCTCTGATTAGGCCATGAGGGGTTAAGATGCTCACCCTTGAAGATCGATATCATGAACTCGAGCTCAGCGTTGTATATGAAGCACCTGAATTGAGTAAGAGTTTTCGTAGGGCCCTATGCAAATGAATTATATATTATACATTATATATATATATATATATATATGTATATATATATATATATATATATATGTGTGTGTGTGTATATATATATATATATATATATATATATATATACATGTCACCTGCAATAATAATAGGCATTTGCGCTGTGCGCTAAGGAAACTAAATCTTATTTACATGGTGGAAAGGAGGCTAGTAAAGTTGCGATTGATAACAGGAACATGAGGAGCTAGCATAACCATACCAAAGATCATTCATGCGGATGAGCAAATGGTGTGCCAAACTGGCAGGTTTGAGGTTTCTTTTTTAAATGTAATCTGGGCGTTGTATGTCATTACATAAGTCATTAGTAAGCTCCGGGCTTTGAGATCATGCTATCTGAAATAATAGTCATCGAATGATTTTATCAGTGCACTGGCTGCTTACTGCATCTACTGCGGCTCTGAATGAAGCTTCTACGATTTGTACCTGCCAGTTCCAGTCCATGCTGCTTGTATCTGGATCCAGATTATCTCGTAAGATTATCTGCCGACCACAGCTTTGCCAAATAATCTTTTCAATATTGTGGTATTTCCTTTTAAGCAACTAAAAGTGCAATCGGATGTATACAGCATTACCTGTCGGCTTAGTGCTATTTTAATGGCAGAAAGACAACAGTGAGGCTTATCGTATTCCTCATTGAGCTCACAGCAAAGAACATCTGTGAATAAATAAGCAACTCGACAGTCCAGAGAGGCCATGCCTTGAGCTCGTGGATGTTTGTGTGTGCCCGCTTGTGTGTGCACTTGTGTGTGTGTGCTTGTGTATGTGCTTGTGTGTGCGCTTTTGTCTCTGTGTGTGTGTGTGTGTGTGTGTGTGTGTGTGTGTGTGTGTGTGTGTGTGTGTGTGTGTGCGTGTGTGTGTGTGTGTGAGGGTTTTGGTGTTAATGCACGGGTGAGTTTTGGGGGGTTTGTTTGAGTAAATGGGTGTGTACAAGTGCGTATGGCAGGTCTGTTGGTCTGGTGATTGGATGGGCAAGTGCATGAGTTTCTCGATAATAATAATCATAATAATAATAATACACTTGATAAAGCGCCCTCAGAGAACTTAATCTCTTTCTAGGCGCTTTACATTTGCTGAAAAATGAAATGCAATTGAATGGTAAGTAAAATCATGCTTGAAAAACAAACAAAATGAATAATATGGGTAGGGGTGACATGGACAGGGTCAGCATGCAAATGTGGTTAGTGGCAGCATGCACAGTGTCAGCACGCATAAGCACATGAAGGACGAATCACAGAGACCCACTAAATGCTGTCCTAAATAGGTGTGTTTTTAAGTTCCTTTTAAATGTGGTCAGGTCAGCGGATGTTCTGACGCAGATCGGGAGGGAGTTCCAGGCTTTGGGAGCATACGAACTAAATGCACGGTCTCCAAAGGATTTAAGGTTTGTACGAGGTATTTGTAGACTGTTGGATTACGAGGAGCGGGTGGTACGATGCTTGGCCTGATGGGGTAGTATATCTGAGAGATAGGCTGGAGCCATCAATGCTGTATATGTGTTCGTGCGTTCGTATCAGATGTGTGCGCGGGCAGGTGTGTGTCCGGGAGGTCTGCATGAGTTTGAGTCGGTCAGTCAGTGAGTATCTGTTGCCGATTGTCAAGATGTATGTGGGTGCCAATGGTGATTGAGGTGAGTGAGTTAGTTGATCTACCTCTTCGCGTATTCTGAAAAAACCTGTCTCTTTGTGGTCTCCATCTTCTGCAGGCAACAATACATTGGGCACCATACCAACTTACAGCCTGATGGCAGCATTCCGCTTTGTGCTTACTTAAACATGTAGAGTAGAAAATCATAGAATCTACTCCTTTCGAATGAAATTTCAAAAGACCGCGGGCAAATTTAGTTAGTTTCCCTAATTTCAAATTAGAAATGGCTATATTTCTGGAAAAAGTAAAATGATTTAACTAGTGAATGCAAACTTTAAGAGGCTGTGAGTCAAGGTTGAACAGGCACGTCGCAACCTCATCTGTAACTGCCAGTAGTATTTAGATATGAAGTCGCTAACTTTCTCAAGTACCCTAAATGAGCCAGGGCAGCCATAACACCCTTGTGGAGGACTGGGTCATACGCAAAAGCGATTGTAAGGTCAGATCACGCCATGGTACTTCCTGCCAGTGTTTCTTACGGCGTGCCAAGTTGATTGAATTACTTAAAATGGTCATCAACCTGGGATGCCTATTCCCGAGAGAAACTTCATGTATGAACCTGTTAGCTCTAACGGAAGTTATTTAATATTCTCGGTGTAGCGCTTAAGAAAACCTTTCGTCCAAAATGAGGAGTGACCTGAGCTGGAATTGACTGACTAAACTGACATTTTCTTTCGTCGAGGCGTACATCGATAGGCTCAGCATCACTCCACTAGTTCGACACTCCCTAGATCACAACCGATCTAGAAACCCTGTAATGAGATCGCGAGCTAGCAGAAACTTCCTGTGCAAGCTATAGCCAATGCCGTTCATCATCCCTGGCATGCTTCCAGACCTTGCTCTGGAAATCGCAAGTTTTACCTCCTAACTCACAAGGTTCGACCTTAATCGCATTCGGATCCTGACTCAGATAGGCCATCTCGGCCCATGGAATTAGCCTGTGTGTACGAGATGATCTGAGCCTGCTTAATTTCTTCTAGGGCACCCGTCAACTTCCTCCTTGGTTTCTGCATGAGATTTGTCTATTGAACAGTCTGCTTCAAGCAGTCATTTTGAGAAAGCGTATGGAAACTTAGTGAATTGAGCTAGAATCATGCGGTTTCTTTTCCTAAGCTTAGCCTAATCCTCAGCTCTTAATAGCTTCCTAATTTGAGCCCTGATATCATTACCCACTGCCGTTATACGAGGTTCTCACTTGTAGTGCACAGTAAGAGTCGCCTCTGCAGCGACTAAATCTGAACGCCCATTCGCCTTTTCTCCATTTTCTTCATCTGCCTCCAATCGCAAGAATTATTGAAGACAGGTACCATTGCTTCAGCGACGTCGGTCGTGAGTTTTCACAAGCTTCCAGGCAAGGCAACAAGCTTCTAATCTCGAAAGAACATCGAGAGCTTGCGAAAGTATCCTTAGCCCTCATTGCAGGCGGCTGAATTCGGTAAACTTCCTCTTGGCTAGAATTGCTTTGACATATAACTTCTGCGAAATTAACTATACCTTGCCATAGTTTCGATAGGTTTTGGTAATAACAGACTGTCGGCCCCATCAATAATGGGCCGTTTCTAGGCGACACCTCCCGTGAGGCTTGATTGGTAGGCGTGGCGGAAGAGAGTGAGAGAGACAGACAGACAGACAGAAAGACAGAGACAGCGAGACAGAGAGAGACAGAGACAGCGAGAGACAGAGACAGACAGACTGAAAGATACAGAAAGAGACACACAGAGAGACAGAGAGAGACAGAGAGAGACACAGAGAGAGACACAGAGACACAGAGAGAGAGAGAGAGAGAGAGAGAGAGAGAGAGAGAGAGAGAGAGAGAGAGAGAGAGAGAGAGAGAGAGAGAGAGAGACAGAGAGAGTAATTTAATGTATTTTAGAGAGAAAGAGAAGAAAGTGTGAAGAGAAAGCTAGAACGCCTAGCGTTGAGAATTTCCCCTACGCCTTATGTAGGTGCTGCAAATATCGCCTAACTCGAGTCGTTGGTACTAGTATCCCAGCTCCAAGAGGCGAGTATTGCTTACGACTCGGGCTCAGCAGGTTGTGAGTGTCTTTGTTCTTTGCTTTTCCATTAGGTTTCCGGCAAAACGTTTTCTCGTCAATCTCTGCCTGCTTTTGCTTTTGCCTTGGTTTTTGACATTGCGACTGGGAATACCACTTGATTGCCATTCTTACGACGGCCACTCATCGGATGCTCGGTCAAAGGCGCAGGAGGATGGCCTCTGTGGAGAGGCCGCACCCCAGCCTTGATGTGCTGCTACCGGAGGTCTCTGCTCAGTCGATGTATTTTCATGTGCGCTCCTCATCGGTGACTTATTGTAACTTGAAATTTGTTTACCTAATGTTCCTCCGCTCACGACGCAGTGGCAGCTGGAGGAGTAGGAGCTGTAGCTGGAGCTGCAGCATTATCAGCTCCAAAGAAGTAAGGCAGGAAAGTAAATATCGGATTAAGCTATTACCTTGATATCAGTCTGGCCAAAAAGTGTCAATTGTGGTAAGCTTGTCTTATATCGAAAGGCAACCGAATGGCTCGTTTCAAAGACGTACGGCGCAGTAGATGTTTTTACTGCTTTCGGCATCTGCCTGACCTTGAAAGTGCTACTGCACAGGCTCTCTTGACGTTTATAAATTCAGACTTTTTATGAGAGGTTACATAGAAATTCTTGACTGGAGCAGCTGAACGTCCGATTTTTCGGGAATCAACTTTGCTTCGCCTTTATAGGTGCATATCTAAAAATACTTTAAGCACTATAGGCAAGTTATAGCAGTGCTATCTGCGACCACTGAGTCTCAGCAAAACGGTCCAGTGATGACGACAACGAAACCCGCTTACTGGCTATTGGCAAACTTAGCATGATTCAGAAACTGGAAAACCTGCCGCTCAACATCGGCTCCATCTGCGTGTCTCCTGCTGAATCTGCGCGTAATCTAGGCATCCTAATCCGGAGTTACCTTTCATTACAAGACCACATCAGCTCCACAGTATAGCATTTTACAGAAAACAGTGTTTAGGGTTTATACAGAAAATTTCACGAATTTGCTCGTGTGCGTTTTTTTGATAGGTCTCAAATGGCCCTGATCAGCTAATATTTCTAAGCATTCAAACTGCAATACAGATGCCATTTCCATAATAGGTATTGTAAAACTGTGGCTTTGACTTTACCTCATATAAAAAAGGGTTTCCGTTTACCCCCTAATTTCTAGAAATTGGGTGTGTATTTTTTAATTCTATGTCCTCCTGCGGTCCAGTCCGTCAGAGGCCATATTAAAATGCCGCGTTAGTTCAATCACATCAAATTTGGTGGGTAAATTCAGAACACTGTTTTCCATAAGAAACAATCAAAACCACATTTCGACGACGCCTATTTTTAGTATAGTAATTTTGTCGCAGTTTATAGCCATGTATCGCAGTTATTCACGGCCACCCAAAAGTTTGTGCTGGCGTCATCAATAATTTGCCTCTGAACAGTTCTAGTGGAAAATTAACTTCAGGGAATAATACGTAACCTGGTTAGGCTATATTAACTCTTTCTATATAACTGCACCATTTAAGGTTATATTTAGAATCTATCATCAACAGTAATGCGATTTGATTTTTACTACTACTTATTTCCTCTACCAAATACTATAATTGTGAATGCATATTTGAGCCAGCATTCCTTACAAAAATTGTGAACAATTATTGTTTTGTGCGTTTTTGTCCTGTGCACGCATGTTATCGCGCGCTTTTGTCGGATTACCGGGCAAAGGAGACGTCACCTCTAAAGTTCTTGGGTCGCAAACACAGCGCTCGTGACAGCGAAACTCCTGAAGACGCCGAACAAATCCCGACGACGCAGACGCCTCAAAATATTGCTAATGAGACTGTGATGCTGCGTCAACACATGCTTTTATGTGCCCGGAAGCATAGCAAGGTGAAATATAAGAGCGTCCATACCTTAATATAACAACTCCGCGTCGTTACTGTAGACCAGACTATTTAATAGCTACATATACATTTGTTTTAAACACCTGCTGTAGCATGCAGGTCACTTTGAACATTAAAGTAAAAATACCTAACTATTACTTGAGTTGAGTTTTTACACGACCTAATTAATATTATTTAGTATTAGGATTATAATATTATACTATTGCGACTTATCCGGCTCTTAACAGTTATAATTCAAGAACGTCCATAATCTCAATCATTCAAGCCTTCAAGCATTTGCGTAGTCTGACCGATTTAGCATGCGTTGGTGTTTCACTATTATTTGCTGCTTCCTGCATATGAGCAGTCGTGCAACGGTGAAAGCCGTCGAGATTTCTCTGCCGCCGCATCAATCAGGCTGTTGAAATCAGTGAGTTCTTTCTTTTGGTCTAATGCCTGTTTGACCTGTTCGACATTAGACTACGGACGCACAAAAGTCACTAGAGATGGAAGCTGAAAGAGCTGTGGAGCTCGGAACGCATTGGTTGCTTTACACTTAGTATGCGAACAATATCGCACCGGTACTCATGCAGATCCTGGTTTTCTATAGTCTTTATTATTTTTAGTCATTTCTTCTATTTTCTTTGTTACCATAGCATTCCACTAGCACGTGCTCGAGAATAAGTTGCCTAGCACAGTTGCAGCCACTCTAATCCCACAATAGAGTAAGCTTAAATTTGATGATAATCACGGGTTATCAATTGTCTGCCTGTGAATCATGACCGCGGGTTAATGACGTGCACGATTTCATGCTTAGGTAAGTGCGAAAAAGCCTACAAGCATCGTGCTTAGACCAACACAGATTAGCATCACAGGAGACGCTCCGAGCCACCGGTGAGTAACTCACTTTATTAAGTGAATGCATTTAATCATGTGCTGATAACTATGCAAAAGAAACAAAATATAAAAAGATGAGTTCACTGGGCCCAGGGAAACCCCAAATGGCACATATGCGAATGCGGTGGAGACTTAAATTACGCAAATTCATTGCAGTTAACGAGTCAAACATTTTATCTCTATACACTCTTGCACTCTAACGGTAATAGAGTACGGTATGGAGATAAAGAGCGCCCATTCCTTAAAACAGCAAGCCCCTTAGCGCAGGACCGTCTATTTGGCAACCGCACAGGAGCTGGTTACATGTGGATAGCACTTGCCATAGTGTAAACCCCCCACCGTTCGAAGCCCGCACCACAACTATTACATGTGACATATCGGGTTCTTATTATTCTTAAATCATGAACCAATAATAATCCGTGTACAACTTTTATATTTTTGCTTATATAGTAGATCAATATTTTATTATAAAAAAATAAAAGAAACCTCACGCAACTAGCCATGGTAAGTGACGACGCTCAGCCTCTCCACAATATCAGACTTACCCACCAAGTACACCGCATCATAAATTACTATCGAGTGTTTCCGGATGCCTTCTTCGCAGCTTCCGTTGTAACCATCAATCATCCGTTCGTCACCATTGACAGCGCAGCGCAGTACCGATCTCGGCTCCCTGAGCTCTGAACAGTCGACTTTACCGTCGATAGGGTCTCAAGCACTTCACTGGGCCATTGACAGGTGCGCGTCATTTGTTTCACAACTATCTTAATGACCACCTAAAACAATATCGAAACGTAGGTAGTAGAAAAGCTGCATTAGAGTCTCACCTGTAAGCAGATCAGACCTAGTCCAGAAGTTTAAAGTAATAGAAATGGGTCATTTGTATAGTGCCTAATGATTATATCTCCATTCCGAGGCTTCAAAACTTGCAACAAGAGAATTAGAAACCCAGGCTTAATGAGAATGCAAGTTATCGTGCTATGCCGATCATGAAGAAAGCAACCAAGCATTAACCTTTGACCAACAAGAAAAAGCACACGCGAAGACACTCAGGACTACTAGCGAGTTAGAGATATGCATTCTTTGGTTAGAGAGATGCATAAAATCGTGCGCAAGTAAGCATACAAAACACACAGGAACCAAAAGACAAGATCACTGAGGCTGAGGGAAAGCTGACAGGAACATATTATTTCAATAGCTGAGACTAATAGGCTGCAAAGTCATTGAAGTTAGTGACAGAAGCCACAAATGGGCTCCATACATTCATGCATACGAACAGAAGTATCGATCACGAAAAGATTTTGATTTATGGCGAGAAACGGCAAGACGTGTTGAGGCCGAGCAGCTAATGGTGCGTCAGAACACTGAAGGAGCAAGGAGGAGATTGGATGGATGTCTCATTCCTGCATGCGACCTGCAACTATTTCAGCGCTCTCACTTAAATCCACAAACTCTGGCTTCACAGTCCGTCAATCGTATTTCCTGAATTCGCCGCATGGAGCTTTAACAGTAGCTCTGTGCAACCCTGGTCAGCTTGTCGACCCTGACATCAACTAGATTACCGTAGCGGGACCATCCCAGCTGTCGCCATTGGCACGCTTAAACTTTTTGATCATCTCGGCATTAGTCGCGCTAGACTGAAGGTTATCGGTAGATTTTGGTTACACCAAGGCAACCGCTATCCATGCGCCTAGACCAGTTACATTCTCAATATGCGTAAACCACAATTCAACCCGATGCTCAAGACGCTGCAAGTAAAGTGGCAGAGCTATAGGGGCTATTAGTCGGTTTCTCAACCCTAAGAGTTCATGGTAGCAGTGATCGGAAACTCGCCTAAGCTCAATTAATTTCAGCCCGCTAATTCTCCAAAATTTAACGGAGGATTTTCCTAAGTTCCAAACGTACTTTAGACAATTAAAGCAGCCAATTAAGCTCTCAGGCAGTCAATTCCTCAAACAGTGTATGCTTTGTAACTTTCCAGATTAAAAAGCATACTTCTGGTATGGTGGTCACCGATGAATTCGCAAACAACGACACCAGCACGAGGTCACTTCAGAGGGTTTCTCTATAATTATCAAAAACTTCTAATTTCTATGTAAGGAATGGGCTATAGCAGCCTACGCACTTCAATCCGTAGACCAATAACATGGTGCTCGTAGCGGTGCTAGACCTTGCAAGCGCTTAACAAATACTTATGAGGCTGCTCCCCGAAGCACCACTAATGAGTCACAGATGCCGCTGCCTCAGTGAAAGCACGTACGCCGTCAGCAGCAGTTCACTGTAGCCATAAATAGTGCCCATACCTTTTTATAACAAGTCAATGTCCTTAGCTTAGAACCTTAAATAGCCGCAGAAGTCAATATTTGCACAGAAACACAATTAACATACGACTGACTAGTTCTTATATCAAAGCACGATACGCTAACTCAAAGCTTTGCGTATGATGGACTAATTATTCTACAAGATATATCCGCTTCCAATATACAGAAATTAGGACCAGCTGAGAATCTCTCAGGGCTGTCACAATCTGGCTGGTATCTTAAATCAACTTTTCAGCCAATAAGAATGGCGATGCTTTATTTCTCAAGCTGACTTCCTGGAAGAAAGTCACCGACGAGTGCACAGCACAGTATAAATTAAAGAGACGATTTTTAAAAGAGCTATGGGTGCATCGGCTACTTAATCAAGCTGAAATCCACCGCTCGTGGTAATATCTTACTCCTAAGCACCATCTTGATGGTCAGTGTATTTTTCTGTCCGTCGAGTCATGAGATGCTCATAGTTAGTTGTACTAACGGTGTATCACAAGTTTGCATCGGGCATTTACACTAGTACGTCATTCTTTGACAGACCGTTTGCTTCCGAGCGGTAACCGGACAAAAGCGTGCTGGACGAAAGTGCCGCCGAAAACACGCCGACAAAAGCTCGCAAAAAATAATTTTAAAGAATCCTGGTTTAAAATGACACTCATAACTACAGAAGTTTATAAGAAAAATACGTACGTAGTATAACTTGGATCACATTATAGCTTATGCCTTCTCTTTCGAAAAGGTATAGTTATATGTAAAGAGTAACTATAGTCGAATAATGTTAGTATATTTTTTAATTGGATGCTAAGTTTGCTTGCGGTTACTTAAAGATAATCTCAAACTAGGACTATTCCGAGATAAGCTGTTGATGTTTCGAGCACAAACATTCGGGTCCCACCGACACAGTTGCCTTTCCACAATAAACGCTAGAGCATTGTGGTTTTGATTCCAAAATATAAACATTATGGGTTTACCCACCATATTGCATGGAGTTGCGCTTTCGCGTTCTTGTGCTATGGCCACAAATGGCCCTGATCAGACGGCCTATTCACACATTCGAACGGCGGTGCAGTTTCCGTCTCCACAAAAAACTTCGAACAATTACGATTTTAATTCCAGATTATAACAAGTAGTGGTACGGGTCCACCGTCAAAATTTCGTGTAATTGTAAGTACGCATTCTAATGTAATGGCCTCCAATGGCCAAGGCTGCTGAACAATTTCGAAATGTGATAAGACTGTCATTTTCATAATATTTTCCGAATTATAGGAAACAAAGGAGCATGTTCCGGGTTAACCAACCAAGTTGTACAGCATAACGCATGAGCGTTCTCACGCTATTACCTACAATGACCCGGACCAGCCAGCCTCCGTACATAAACTGTGATTGCGGCTGCCATCTCCACAATAGGTGCTGAGCAGCGGCGGCTTGATTTCATGTTATAGCAAACAGTGTTCGATTTGTCCAACCAAATTTCAAGATTTAGCCAATGTAAGTGTTCATGCAATGGTCTCCAGTTACCTGGCAAGATCTATATTTCGGACTGCGATACAGAGACTATACCAACAATAGGCGTCGTTGAAGTGCGGTTTTGAATGCTTTTTATGGAAAAGTCTTCCGGATTTACCCACCAAATAGTATGCGATTGCGTTAATGCGTTATATTGCTGTTGGCTCTGATGACCAGGGCCATTGGGGGCCATGGCGCTAGAAAGAAATCACCCTCACAATATCATGAAATTAGATGGGTAAACCTGAAAAACTTGTATCAATAGTGCGACATCAAAACAACAGTTTCCGAACATCTGTTGATGCAAATGGCAGCTGTATCGTCTTTGGAATATTAGGGAGGTTCACTGTTCCGGCCGTTAGAGTCCACAGCACAAGAAAGCACATGCGCTACACCGTAAAATTATGTATTAAAGCTGGAAA
This sequence comes from Cristatella mucedo, assembly GCA_009760855.2. Classification (NCBI taxonomy): domain Eukaryota; kingdom Metazoa; phylum Bryozoa; class Phylactolaemata; family Cristatellidae; genus Cristatella; species Cristatella mucedo. Next base: position 5,924,253 of record WPIO01000020.1, read on the forward strand.
ATGGTTTTCTTCAAATTGATATCAAAACTGCAGCTGCGAAACGCGTATTGCGATAATGGCTGCATTATCGCCGTTTGAATATGTAGGTAGGCTGGCTGGCCCGGGTCATTGGAGGCCATAGCATGGGATCGCGAAAGCACTATCGCATGAAATTTTGTGGGTCAAACTAGATCACTGCTTGCCATAATAAGCTATCAAAACCGCGTTGCGAAAAACACTTTTTTGTTGAAACAGCAGCTGTATCACAGATTGACTACTTGGAGCTCAAATATACGCCGGGTGATTGGAGGCCATAGCTTGATAACGCGGAAGAGAAATCAAATGAAAATTAATGGGTAAACGTTGCTAACGTTTCATTATGAAGTTGGATTAAAGCCGTAGTTTCACGAGATTGTTTGCAGTAATGGCAGCTGTGTTGCCGTTTAAATGCTTAAATAGGCTTAATTACGCGGGCCATTTGAGGCCGTAGCACGAGAACAAGAAAGCGCAATTGCATGTAATGTGACTGCTAAGCAACCCGCAAGACCACTCTGTATAATTTAGAATCACGGCCGCAGTGCTCTGAAATTTAAGTTGGAAATGGCAGCTGTATCGCAGTTATTCATGGGACCCCAAACATTCCACAGTTGCAAATTAAACCTTGGGTTAGCTCATTGATCTCTTAACGGTCTGCCAAAGTATGGTATATATCTTCCTAGTCGTTAATTAAGGGTGCCATTAGATGAGAGCAGTCTTCAGCCAATTCGTCAAAAGGAGCAGGGACATCCGCGTCCGGAACGAAGCTTAGAACTAACATTGTTTTGACATGCATTCGCAGATTTTCGTCATCATGGTATTGTGTTGCAAGATTGAAATCTTGAACTTTTCACTTAAAATTATATTAGATTCAAACAAACATCCAACTAGCTGCTCTCCAGGAAAGACGGTTTAACAGGTATTCCGACCGGCTTTCAAAAAATCTGACATGGTATTTTTTGTCATGGTTTGCAACGTTAATGCTTGACGAAACTGGACATACAATTAATACTTCCTTACCTATCTTTAAATAATAATAATGCGCTTGATAAAGCACCCTCAGAGAATTCAATTTCTTTCTAGACGCTTCACATTTGCAGCAAAGAGAAGCGCGATTGAATGGTGAGTTATATCATGCTTGATAAACATGAATAACATGGTTAGGGGTCACATGCACAGGGTCCGCATGCAAATGTGGTTAGTGGCAGCATGCACAGTGTCAGCACGCATAAGCACGTCAAGGACAAAGCACAGGGACCCATTAAATGCTGTCCTAAATATGTGTGTTTTTAAGTTCTTTTTAAATGTGGTCAAGTCAGGGAATGTTCTGACGCAAGTCGGGAGGGAGTTTCAGGCTTTGGGAGCATATGAACTAAATGCACGGTCTCCAAAGGATTTGAGGTTTGTACGAGGTATTGGTAAACTGTTGGATTCCGAAAAGAGGGTGGTACGATGCCTGGCCTGGTGCGGTAGTAAATCTGAGAGATAGGCTGGAGCCAAAGAATGAAGTGACCTAAAAGTGAGCGAGAAAACCTTGAAGTCAATCCGTTGCTTGACTGGTAGCCAGTGCAGGTCGGCGAGAAGTGGAGTAATGTGGCAACTGCGACGCTCACGACAGACAAGCCTAGCTGCCGAGTTTTGCACCATCTGTAATCGCCTGATTGGACATGCCGGTATGCCGGCAAGTAGTGAGTTACAGAAGTCAAGACGGAATGTCACAATTGCATGCACCAACTTAGACGTGGTATCCTTATCCAAACAAGGCCGAATTCTAGCAATGTTGTGTAGCTAAAAGTAGGCTTTTGATTTGAAATACGCAAAAGCTGGTTAAATCAATTAAATGATATATTTAAAGTTCCTATCGTAATTACATGGTTTTTTCGCGACCGCATTTGTCGCGGTTGCTAGCATTGTGCACTTCTGTCGGAGTGCTTTTGTCCTGCGTGCTTTTGTCGGGGTACAGCTGCGAGCTGATACCAGCCTCCGTCAGGGGAGTGCATACCATTCCTTCGCAGCGACCATTAGCAAACGCTGAGTTTGTCAGTTGCCAATGTGTGTGTGCGTTGGCATAATCTCTTATCATTGTAATCTTCTAGGTCGTGGTTTTAACTCCCACAGATGGCCATTCGAGCTATCATCTTCTGCTACGATACTCCTTAGGTTACCAGGTAAATCAGGCTGGTGGTTTTTTTCTATTTTCTTTGCCTAGCTGCATCGAGACCTGAAATGAAAGATTAGTTGGAAAGCATTAGATTACGGTCATGTTACGACGGCACCGCGATAGAGACTGGTGCAGTACGGTGCAGCACTGTAGAGCCATTCGTCAGGAAAACTTAGAAGAAGCGACCAGATGTAAATTTTTCATGGATGGATCCGGTACGAACTAGCCAACAGGCTCAGGACTACTACCAGAACGGAGATTTAATTGTTGCAACGCGTGGTCTCTTGCTCGTGCGTAGCGAAACGGCTACTAAACGACTGGACGTCTCAGTCGCTACTGCGACTGACCCTACAAAACCAGCAGTGAATTACACCTGCTCATCAATTTAAACAGCTAATTCCAACGCTAATTACTTGGCAATTTCATAGCCAGTGGGCTCGAGAAAGACTCTGGATCCCTCTCAAGAGCGCATAGCGCCAGAAATGCCTCGTAATATTTCTTTTACCTCTAAAAATAATAATCCACTTGATAGAGCGTCTTCAGAGAATTCAATCTCTTTCTAGGTGCTTTGCATTTTCTGCAAGGGAGCTCTACGTCAGTTCTAGATCTGAAGCGTAACGCCGCGCCGCACGCAAGGGCTCCTCAACTCTCTCCCTAAAGAACATGGCGAGCCAAATTTTTCGCGAGCCCAAAGCTCAGCACCGAGTGTACACTGCACGAAAGCTTTTTTCATCCGCACATAAATACGAGACGATCGTCTCACTTGGAGAGTTGAAGCCATGCCGCAGAATGTGATTTTCCAAACAGGTTTACTTGGCATCATCTAAAAGAACACAAACTGAGCTTCGCATCTGCTAGAGCGGTGGCTCGAAATGGCGCACCGAATTCACGCCGTCCGAAATGTCTCTGCAGCCTTCCTCTGGCATAGATCCCTCGGGAGAGAAAAAATCCTACTCCCAAGCAAATGGTTTTTTACGGCGTTTACGAGGGGTTCTAAAGTTACGCTAAGACGTCTCTCGGCCCTGCAGACATTTTGATACTCAGCTAAATCGCAGCACGCGCTCCCGTTGTGAGAAACTTAAGCTTCACCGAAGCTAGCCGCCCGGCAGCCCTCCGCGATATAACTGTAAAAAGAATTAACTTTTTTATTCTCTATAAATATGTAGAGCGCCTACAAAGACATTAAGCTCTCTAAGGGCGCAACAGAAATTTACTATTATTTATCATTATTATTATTAAAAGAACGATCTTATTCTTCGACTTGTCTTCGACTTTCGATACACAAGGATAGTTCCCTCTCGGGAAATTGATTCAACGTGAGCAACGAAGGCAGTCATCTCAATCTTTCCAGTTCCGTCGATAAAAAAGTGATAGCGACCCTACCCTTCTCCGGGGAAACAACTTTAGTCGACGCACGCCACCCTATAAGACGCGGGGGCGGGCCCTCTCTAAGCGTGGTAGCCCGTCTCCTGACGCTCGTTAGCCACTACTCTCGAGCGACTGGACTTTCAGGCAGAGGGGGTGAAGGTGTGCAGCTGCCGGGCTCCCTAAAATGCGCCCTGTTCTTCCGGCTCGAGCCGGCGGCTGGCAGCGAACGGCACTCGATCCCACTGCCGACGGGCTTTCTGGCTCCACACTGCCTTCGTAGAAAGCCGCTCTCTTTGCCTTCACCAATGGCATTTAGCTTTTTCGTGGCACTTGAAACTGCTTATGACATAGAATTTTCTTTGTAAGACCTGCCTGCCGCAGCGGAACCCTACCGAATATCGAGGTGGCCCCTGGGGGCGGACTTCAAGATGGCTACCTATACGCTCGCCCCGCCCCACAGCAAGCTGTTCAATGGACGTCGCACGCCTACAGATAAGAGATGCCATTGTGCGCCATTCACGCACGCAGCAGCACAATGCCACATTTCGCGCCTCCGCCTAGTCCGATCGTCTGCGGGACTTCCGACGGGCCGAGTAGACCGTGACAGAGGTGGCTCGCGGTCTGACTGACCAACGCTGCGCACCGCGCGACGATTAGAGCCGATCGCTCGCTCGCCCTACCGGCGCGGCGCGTCGAGCTTTAGCTCGGCTGCTGCCGCTGCAGCAGCGGGAACAGCGGCAGCACTGGCGTCAGCTCTGCACTGCGGCCCGCTCGGATGCGGCGAACCACTCGCGCTCGTCCGGCTTTCCGGCGTGAAGTAAGTTGAGCTGCCCTGAAAGCGCTTAGCGAGCAGACGAGCGGCACGCCTCTCGCCGCCTCCTCCGCCGCCTGCGCGCGCTGGCGAGCCACGGGAGGCGACGGTGAGCACGGATGATGATGAGAGCGGCGGATCGATCGGGCGCACCGGTCGGAGGCGGCAACTGCCGGAAGAGGGCTAGCCGCTGGACCAGCGCGGCACCCGGGCATGGGGTCTGAATTGGATGCAGGCGATCCGGCTAGAGCGGACTGATCGACGGGTCGCGCGGCGAGTGGCGATCTGTCCCTTGTACGCATCGGCGAGATCGGCGGACTCAGGCGGGGTGGATTGGAGCTGAGCGCAAACGCTCCGCGCACCGGTCGAGTCGATGCAACTCGCAACCCGGGTTGAGCGAGCGGCAGCAACTACAAGTGTTCGCCGCGCTCTCTGCCCTCAAAGATCTGACCCCGGTTTTAAAAAGAAAAATGAGGCTTCAAACAGCTTGCTAGCCCGCGTGCGTAGGTGTAATAACGCGAACCGCTTTAAGAGGCGCATCCAGCAGGATTGCAGCAGGCGTGGCCATGCTGATGCAGGGAGCCGAAGGGGCCTAACCGACGCTCCGACGCACTGGCAGAGAGCGGAGGCGCAAGCTAGACGACAAGGAAACTCTTTGCGTCAAGGCGTCATTCGCTTTACGCCGACTGCGCACGAAGACGTACTGCTTGAAGACGGCCAGACAGCAAAAGTCGCCCTCCCATAGCTCTGGTTGAAGGGGCGGGCTGTGGATGCTCAGCCAAATAATGGCCATTCATCACCCATCCCCCCTCAGCGACGTAGGAAACCCGATAAAAAAAAAATATTAGTTGATTTAACAGCCTCGCTTGTTTGGCGGCAAAAGGATCCTAATGGCCATCACCACCACTTACAGTTGGCAATAAAGGATCGCCCTCTAGCGGATTCGAATCCACGACCACGGTCGTGAAGAGCCAGCACACTTTCCAGGCGGCTACCATGTTTAAAGGATGAGACAACCAAGCTTTGAGAGCGGCTCTATGTTGGAATCAGGCGGTGCTCTGAACCACTTTGGCAGCGGCAGGGCCAGGAGTCGCCCTCTATTCCTACGCCTCTCGATAATCACCAACGACGATATGTTTCCTACTTCCACTCGACCCAAGTTATGTGTTCGAGTCCGGTATTGAGCGATTTTTTATGCCCACTGCAAGCAGCGACAATAGCCGTTCCAGTACGTCTTCAGGTGTTACCTTCCAGTTAAGGAACATCAAGAAGATTCAACTTCTAAATATTATTAAATGAATATTATTAATATATATTATATATATATATATATATATTATATGATATATATATTCAACTTTATAAATGTATATATATATTATTATTAACATATTATATATATATTCAACTTGATTTATATATATATATATATATACTTATATATATATATATATATACTTTTTATATATATTCAACTTGTTTCAAGATTCAACTTTTAAATATTATTAAATAAATATTATTAATATAGTATATATGTTATATATATATATATTATTATATTATATATATATTGATTTATTATAGATAAATATTAATAAAATTTTAGTAAGATATAGCATGATTGAATATCGCCCTGAGAGTATTTAGTCTCTTCTAGGCGCTTGACATATGCTGTAAAGGAATCACGATCGAATGGTTAGTGGTTGTATGCACAATGTCAACAAGCTAACATGGTTAGTGTGTTATGCCCAGTAGCAACATGTGAATGTGATTAGTGGCAGCAGGCACAGCGTCAGCACACGAAAGAGCACAAAGGTAAAATCACAGGGACCCACAAGATGCTCTCAGAAACAGGAGCGCTTTAGCTTCTTTTTAAATTTAAGAAGCTAAAACGCACCTGTTTTTTGCTTTCCGTATAGACGAGAAAGCCTAAATTGTGCTTCGCGATCGAACCGGCGAGACAGAGAGAGAGAGAGAGAGAGAGTACAAACTGTGAAAAGAAGCGGACCGAGCACAAAGACCTGAGGTGCCCCATACTTCAGTGGTTCCTCAGATGATCTTTTTTCCGTTCGCATCAATACTCTGGAGACTCGCACTGATTTAGCAGCCAAATCATCGTAGTGCATTGCAGGTGATGCCCAAGCGAGACGAGAGGCGATCAAGGACTCAATCATCGCTGTAGGCCGCCGGTGGCCGGCACACTGCGCCGCTTATCAACCATTGCAAGTTACATAAGGATGCTAAGACTCTGCGGCCGCGTAGTTTCTTGTTTCTGTAGCGGAGACCGCATGAGGCCAAATGAGCAGTTTCTTTTGAGCCTCTGTCACTCTCCTCCCCGCTCAGACGAAAGCCCGGAAGCCCTCCTCGGTAAGCACCGCGATATTCATAGAGGTGCTAACGGTCCTGAGAATTTTTCCTTTAAGGACATATTTACAAGTGTTCTCTAATTGCTAGTATTCGTAAATCAGTATTTTAAATAAAGAGAGAAGCGGCGGCTAGAGAGGCTTATTTGTATCTCCGACTCCGTGCTTCTTTGTGGACGAGACGACCGCATTTTTAAATTTTTGGTTTATGCTGCTGGGGAAGCGCCCGATCGGCGAGCGCGTCTACTGTCTCAGTTCCACTGAGGGATGAGGCCAATTTTTCTATCGGACGTCATATTGGAAGAGCTGCTAAATAGATAATTCGTAACAGACTGGTTTAAACGAATGCGGTGCTTCGCCGCTTTGTCGGTCGTCTGAGGCTCTCCAAGTAAGATACGACATAAGTTATTTGACGCACATTAAAAAATGCTTCCCGGTGGCGAGCCTTCCCAGTAGATTGCTAAATGCATTTTGTGATTTTTCTGTAATGAAAACTAAGGGATAAACTGAACTATGACCAATAACAGTCCAAATCAGTTTTCAAAAAGTTGGTGAAAGTGTTTTGAGCGTATCTCAGCGTAAAATCCTAGACTTTGCACCACGTGCTTCAAATCCGTGGCTTAATTACAATAGTAGAAAAATAGTAAGATTCTCGTTTAGCGATCTAAAATAACTAAATATTCTGCTACGCTCTTGGCCTTCTCCTTAGAAAAACCCTGGCTATGCCCTCGGTTAAGTGGATGGCGGCTGCGATTAACACAGACGGGTGAATGTTGTTTTTCCGTGCATGCCGTTCAGTTCCGAGTTCTTGGTATTTTTTTCGACTCTGGTCGAAAGCGTCCTGATCATTCATTAATTTTCGCGGACCTTACATGTATCTTAGCCCAGCAGCACTTCGCTCGCTAATTACTATCCAGGTCCCGCGTTCGAGCCCTGCTGTGGGCGATCCTTTGTTGCCCACTGTAAGCGGTGTTGATAGCCATTGTGTCTCTTCTGCCGCTTTATAAAAAGAGGCTGTTTGATCAGCTCACCTTTGCTTTACCTTAACCTCAAAAATACAATAAAATAAAAGTGCTTGCAGAAATGGGGCCATAACCACTGTAGAGCAACATCAGGCAACGGCCTCTTTGAGTTCCGTCAAATTCTAATAAGTAACGTCGCACGCTTCTGTTCGAACCGAGCTACTGCAGCCGCAATTTCGATGGCTTTTTCAAAAAATATGGAGCCACTCTCAGTCAAATCTGCCATTTGGCTGAGAGTGGCAGAATCTCGCCTCGATGGGGGAATGAATGATACAGCAATCTCTGGCTTGCCGGGCCAGCGCTCTACCTACTGAGCTGTCGAGACCCGACATCTTTAGCTCCAGAGGCAGTGCTAACAGCCAGGACTCTGCCTATGCGCACCGTCCTGCCGTTGTCCAGCTTGCTACCTGAATGCGTGTCCGGTTGTTTTAATTGGTTTTGGATTGGTTTTTAGCTAATCCTCTGAGCATTTGCTTCACTTCTGCAAAATAACGAGTCCGGATTATTTCCTTTCTGTGCCCCCCCCACACCACACAGCACCAGAGTGCCTCGGCAGGGTTGTCCGTTCGTATACCCTTGAGATATTTGACGCAGAGAGTAGCAAAACCCTGCTTGGGCCACCGTCCCTTTGATTCTTTATTTCCACAAGAAACCAATCAATCATAGTACGATGTGCTGAGCGCGGCTCAAGTCGTCGAAAGGCCGGAGTACGCTTATTTACACAAAGCGGCAAAGTGCGCTCCCGCTGTGCGGTAGTCCGCGTTCTCTTTACCAGGGTGATTTGAACATCCCTGTCAGGGAATTGAGGTGTTGGAGTTCTGCTGCCCGTGTGTGCTACTGCCTTCGTCCGACATAGGAGGCTTCTTCCAAGCGCACAGCCAATCGTTGGCCCGACGATGGCCCGCGTAGCAGGAAACTCTTCCAGACACAGGATGACAAATGGCGAGCAGGTGCATTCGAAGGTGTGTGAAAATCGGTCTCAGTTTGACTCCGTGACGAGCTTTGTTGCTTTCCGCAACGGATGCTTTTATGCACCGCACTCCGGATGGGCCTCCACTAAACGACGTCGGCCGCAGCCGTACGAAACCTTACTTCCGGTTGTGCCCATTGGCGGTCTCAGTCGCAGCAACAAAAAGTGAGCTGGATAAGCTAGGGCGCGCCGCGCCCACCGCGTGCCTCACGAGGACAGCATTAAGGGGCGTTCGTAGCTATAATCCAGAGAGCAAAGCTCGCTGCGGCCGATCTTGATGCCAATCGAAAGAAGCGGAAGCCATGCTGTGGGCGGTTTCTCGCCTTCGGTTATCATTATTGGCGCTGGGCTTAAGTGCTTTGGTTTTTAGCAGATATTAGCCGAGGAGTTTCGTGCAACGGTTAGCCACTACAGTGCGTTAAACTGAAGGAACTGCAAGGGACTGATGCTTGTGACAGTCACTCCGCGTGCTATATTTGGCCGAGTTTTTAGCTTGACGAAAAATTCTTCTCAGTCCCCCCCGGCAACGGTCCTTATTGCTGTCTACGTTGCGGCCATGCAGCGGCTGGAGCCCCATGGCCGCTTGATAGAGAAATAGCCGCAAGCTCACTCCTGTAGCTCATCGCTGGAGAACTTTTCGGCACGGCGAATTATATAGCGAATATGCTACTAAGGGCTTACTGAACCCTGCTAAAACGTTTCTCGTGAACACGCTTTCTTGAAAGCACGAGCAAAGTGCCAATAACAAGATTTACTTCTCTTAGGGTACCGTTCGTATGGAATGGAATGTATCTCCGTCTGTAACTCCACAAAGCCCTAAAGGCTGTGTGGGTGTTTCGCAGGAGAGTTTTGTATAGCGCACTCACAGCCTAAGCGGCTTTCGGTGCGCATAATGCCATCACTAATATTATTGCAATTACTATGACAATGGGCAGAACGACGTTTTATCAAAAATAATGCAAGAAATTCCTTTGCGAAGCATCTTCGCAGAAAAATAGGTTTCTGAACTGGGCGGGAGCCTTAACACGTGACAAACGCGAATTCTATCACTGGCTTTTCAGTGAGGTGCGGGAGTTCTAAAACGCACTGAAACTGCTAGAGCCAAATTCGCTGTGATTATCATGCTGCTAACAACTTTTTTTTCTAAAAGACCTAACCTGTTTGAGCAATCCTTAGCAACTCTGGGAGGTTAACTATTCCTACTAGCATCTTTGTATAAACACCGGCCTTCAAAATATCGCAAGAATCTATCGACTCTCGTTTCAGTAAAACGAAAGGCACGTGCGCCCATTGAAACAAGCCGACTGTCGCTGGCTACGTCACAGTCGGTACAAAGAATGTAGCTGAAGGTCACAGTTGGTGCTGACCCTAACAGTAAGCCATTGCAGCGTCCAAGTCAGCAAGCGTATACAACCGCAGCTCACGTCGTTTTTCTTTTGGCTGAAACCGCCGGTAAACCCTTTCTTCTCTGCTGCTCAGTACGTCCTCGCGTCCGGTGTGACGTACTTGGCGAAACACCTCGGGAGACAGCCACAGCCTGCCCAATTTAGACGGACATTAAATGATAGTTTTTCTGGCTCCGTTTTCAGAGATCCGTGTAGGATTGATAGTAAAATGCAAGGACCGCTTCGTTAAGTGTATACAAGCAATGCCTGCGCGCAACCAAACTATCTGCAAATATGTATATTTTACAAATTCATTATTAATGTATCCTAACTCCGTTTTCATCGTTATCCTGTTGCTTGAATTAAATTCAGAGCTTGCATGAAGCAATAGCTTATAGCAAAGCCAAAGGTTATTGCCGTCATTAAGGTGTCGCTAGACGTATCAGTTGCCGAAGACAGACGACAGATATTGCTACCCATATAGCTGTCAAGAGGATTAGTTAGCTCCGCCAACAAGCTGCTAACCAATGCATCGAATAAGCGGGCATCGGGCGTGGCCACTCTGGCTAATCGCCCAACCGTGAAAATATTCGCAACGCGAAGATGAACTGAGAATCGCCATTGACTAAAATTAAACCGTCTCAAATCGGCAGCCAAAATACACCCCTTTGTAGGTATTAACAATGGCCAGAGCAGAAAATAAAGTTGAGTCCTGCCTAAGCCTTCGGTCGACCATTGCAAAAAGCTCCGATTTACGTCCAGCCAGGTTTCAAGCTGATGACTTAAATTGCGAACTTGACTAAAGATAGGTTAGACTACCAGCTCTGTTCTGCTACGCCTGAGCAGTCACACTTGAGCACCGGGCCAGCCCTAAGCGTTCGGAATCGGCTAATCAAGCCACTGGGCCACCTGGGCTGTCCTTGTCAATGGCAGAGACTCGCCTAGCGAGTCGCGGCGGATTTATATTTTGCAGCACCAGACGAGCACCTTGCTTGATCGAATCCATCCCGGCTCGCCGTCTGTGTGGCCATAGTCCGTGCGGCTGCGTCTGTGAGAGTCGGAGAAGCAGAGGCGGGGACATGGGCAAAGAGAGAGAGAGAGAGAGAGACAGACAGACAGACAGACAGACAGACAGACAGACAGACAGACAGAGACAGAGAGACAGACAGAGACAGAGAGACAGAGACAAAGAGAGGGAGTGGTGGAGAGCTCTAGAAAGGGCGTGAGGCGCGCGCCCGATCTGCGGAGCGTCGACCGCTGTGGCGGCTCGTGTGAAGCGCGTTCGTCGAGCTGCTGCGGCGGCGACAGCGATCGAAGGCTTTCCATCGCGTCTAGCCTGCATCCAAGTACCGTCAGGAAGACGCTTTCAAACTCGAGCTTTCTATGTCGTTTAATTGCTCGCCACAATACTTGCCTTTGCCCTAATTTTTTTCAAACTAAGCTTTTGCTGTTGTCGCTCTTTCGCCACTAGTAGGGTAGTTTTCGGCACTCGGTACCGCATCACAGCACATCATTGACGATTTCGTCCTCGTCCGCGGGTATTGCGTTGCACGTTGATTCGCTGGCTGGCGCGCGATGGCGCTTACCGGCGCCACCGTTCGCAAGTTGCCGCCCCACTTAATTAAGATTGCACGCTGCGCGGGTGACATTCCAGCAGCCAATGCGCGCTATCAGTGACCGTGCTGGCAAAAAACAGCCCAGGACAAATGCCATGCAAGCGGAGAGTCTTCACTCCGACAGTAAGCTTAGTTGTAGCGGTCATATCAAAACAGTGTCATCCAAGTGCATAATGTTACATAATAAACGTTTGCCTGCATCCTCGTGTCGCTAGTTGACCCCTAAGCGAAGTGATTGGGGCGAATTTGCCGTGCTCCTATTCGCCACCGACCGTAGCGGTCGATCGCGATAAGCTGCTACAAAAATGCTTCCGCCAAGCGAATCGTCATTAATACCGCAGGTGTGCGACTCAGACATCGTCTCCTTGCATTACTCTGCGATTCTCGGAAATAACTTTTTGAAACAGAGCAGTGGCGTCGACTCGTGCGACGGAGGCGATTCGCACGCTGGACGTTTCCTCCGGTAGCGAGTTCTTCCACACTTCCGCACCGAGAGCTCCAATTGGCTGCTCGCAGCACGCTGTACCCAGAAAGCCAAGTGGGCTTTGCAGCTTACCTATTGTATGCCGAGTTGAAGGTCCACGATGCTGAGTTTGAAGTGTGAGAGGCCTGGGTCTCGCGACAGCGAAGGAAAGTCGAAAGTGAGGCGCCGCGCGATTAGGGCCTAATCCGCTAGTCACTTGATAATAATAGAAGATTTGCAGTCCTCCAAGGAGAACCAAATCTCGCTTTAGGCACTCAGCACGGACCGAAAAAGAAGCTCTGCAATTAGGGTTCGAACGCGCACTAAGTTCCGGCGGCTCAGTGGGCCGAGCAACAAAAGGAGGTACGTTACGTTACGTTACTTTGCAAACCCGGTTGCGGGCTCGACGCCTGCAAGAGGGATTCGCTCATTTCCCGAAACGGACGAATGAAAGTCGGCGCCGGTGCGGCTCCTCTGACGCTTTAGAACTGCTTAGACATGTGACACGCCGTACTTTGACTTTCCACGAGCGCAAGCATCGTGCAGTCGAATCGCTGCCGCAAGACTGTCTCGGGCGCGGCTTCGCGGAACAAGCGGGCGATGTTAAGCACCGTACCCAGGGCGTCTTGCTGCTTTCAGCGTTTGCGTCCGTCGGGCTAGGCTCGCGCGTCAGCGTTTCCGGCGAGCGTTGCTCCGAGGCTTTTCCGAGCGACGACTGGCGGCCGGCCGGCCGGCGCGTCTCCCTCGCCGCCTCCGGCCGACTGCTGGCGCCCTCGCGCGGCGCCGAGCAGGTGCTGGCGCGCTCAGTCGGCCTGTGGCCGCGCCCAGCGCCAGACGTTCGTACATCCGCCGCCCCGCCCCCGCCCTCTCTTGACGTCTTTGCTCGCTGACGCGTAGCCACTAATCTCCCAGATCTCATAAATCCGTCGGCGGTCGCTAACTGGCGGCCCCATCGATTTCGCCGCGAGCGCGCTCCGCACAGCCCTCTCCGCCTCCGCGAGCGCCGGATGCTGAGCGCGACTTCGGCTGTGTGCGCTGGACGTCGCGCTGGACGTCGCTGCAGCCTTGCGCGCCGCGCCGCCGGCGGCGCGACAGCGAGGGACGAACCTCTTCGTTCGCAGGTACGCGACGACGGCAATCTAACCCTAGCCTTGCCCCCCCCCCCCCAATTTGACCACCTCCAGTCTAATACGTAGCAGACGACTACTCGGCGGGCGGGGTGCGCAACCGATCGCAGCTGGCGGCGCGACGCGCCACCTAGCTCCGGCGAAACGCCGACGCTGGCTCACCCCCCCCCCCTCCGCCCGTCGGTCCACGCAGCGAGCGCTCGTCCGACATGCCCATAGCCGACGGCCACAAAGCGGCCGCGCGCGCGGTAGCGGTCGCTGGCTTCGCTGACACGGCGAGTCGCCGCTGTCGAGTCGCTGTCGCTCGCGGTCCTCTCCGCCCGACTGGCCGCGCCGCCGCGGGCCCGCTGCGTGCGCAGCTCGCCACGAGTCGAACGAGCGGTCGAGCGCCACGCCACGCCCCTCGGTGCGTCGAGAAAGTGAATCGCCCGTCGAAGGTCGCTACTAGTCAAACGACGCGCGTTTTACGAGCTCGGCGTTCGCGCGAGCTTGACCGACGCTTCTGCAGGCATTTAGCAACGTGCAGAGGGAGCCAACTGCTGGCTGAGGGGGGGGACTTTTTTCCTCCAGGCCAGCAGTTCCTGCGGGCTTCCGGCAAGGCTGCAGGAGGAAGGGGATAGGGAGGGCCGTGGGGCAGCTGTCTGGGAAATGGCGTCGGAAGGGGGCTTGGAAAGTGGCTCGAACCCCTTTCATCTGAGGCTGGCTGTAGGGGAGTGGCCACCACGCAAGCTGCAACAGCGAGTCCCTTTGGTGCTAAGGGAAGGGTAGATGCTAACCTCCAGAAAGTGCGCAGATTCATTGAACAATACGCAGCGGCCGAGAATAGAGCTTCTAATGAGCCGAATAGGGCCGCCCTTGAGGAGGCGGTGGCTAGCTGAAACATGCCGACCCGGAAGCGCTGTACCATCCAGAATGTAATGTAATGCAATAGAATGTATCTCCGTCTGTAACTCCACAGAGCCTCAAAGACTATGTGGGTGCTACGCAGGAGAGTTTTGTATAGCGCACTCACAGTCTAAGCGGATTTCGGTACGCATTCGGTAGCCAACAGACGTCATCTCACGAAACAAAGAGAAAGTGGAAAGCATAGCAGAGTCAGGAGAGCTGCTCAGATAGTGAGTGGCAGAAAGTAGCACCCCGAGACCGCTGGAAGTGGTGAGCCATAGTCAGCAGCAGGGGAGCAGTTGTTTTTGGGTAAGAATCGTGGAAGTGAGTTCCACAGAGTAGGACGTGCAGAGCAAAAGCTTCTGTCGGTCACCAACTGTCTTTAAGCAGAGGAATGGGACGGCTAATTTATTGTCCCCACAGGACCTGAGGGCACGAGGAGGCTGAAACTAGTGCAGCAGTACAGCTAGGTGCGGAGGAGCCAAGCCGTGGCGGGCTTTGCGGATCAGCATAGGAACTTTGCTCAGCGTAAGAACGCTTTCTTTCACCGAGATGCAAGCAGCTTGACTGAGAAAGTAAGGTTGGATTAGTGATTGGTTGCAGCTGCGCTTCGTGATGAGAAATTTGAGCAAACCGCGATTGTGCTTGTCAGCGGGAGCTGACAAGCACCGAGTCTCTATAAAATGTACGCCAAAAAACGAGTATGGCCTCACCTAATTCGGTTGTGATTAATCCAATCCCGTGATACTGGGCCGTGATTGCTAAGGAGGTAAGGTGTTAGTAATAATAATAATAATAATATTGCACTTGATAAAGCGCCCTCAGAGAACTTAATCTCTTTCTAGGCGCTTTACATTTGCTGCAAAGTGATAGGCAATAGAATAGTAAGTAAAATCATGCTTGAAAAACAAACAAAATGAATAACATGGTTAGGGGTTACATGCACTGGGTCAGCATGCAAATGTGGTTAGTGGCAGCATGAACAGTGTCAGCACGCATAAGCACATCGAGGACGAATCACAAGGACCCACTAAATGCTGTCCTAAATAGGTATGTTTTTAAGTTTCTTTTAAATGTGGTCAGGTCAGGGGATATTCTGATGCAGGTCGGGAGGGAGTTCCAGGCTGTGGGAGCATACGAGCTAAATGCACGGTCTCCAAAGGATTTAAGGTTTGTACGAGGTATTTCTAGACTGTTGGATTCCGAAAAGAGAGTGGTACGATGCTTTGCCTGATGGGGTAGTATCTCTGAAAGATAGGCTGGAGCCATAGAATGAAGAGACCTAAAAAGTGAGCGACAAAACCTTGAAGTCAATCCGTTGCTTGACTGGTAACCAGTGCAGGTCGGCGAGAAGTGGAGTAATGTGGCAACTGCGACGCTCACGACAGACAAGCCTAGCTGCAGAGTTTTGCACCAGCTGCAATCGCCTGATCGCACATGCTGGTAGGCCAGTAAGCAGTGAGTTGCAGAAGTCGAGACGAGATGTCACGAATGCATGGACCAACTTGGACGTGGTATCCTTATCTAAACAAGCCCTAATTTTAGCAATGTTATGAAGCTGAAAATAGGCTGATTTGACTGTGGAGCTGATGTGGTCGTCTAACGAGAGGTCGCTTTGGAATATGACACCTAGATTTCGAGCTGATGCAACTGGAGATATGCTGGCAGAGCCAATTTTGAAAGTCAGCCTTTCCAATTTCTGAATAACACTAGGTTTGCCCATAACTAGTAAGTTAGTTTTATCATCGTTTAGTTTTAGAAAATTTGCTGCCATCCATGATCGGATGTCATCAATGCATGCAGCAAGTGAGTTGAGAGAATTTGAGGTGCTCGAAGGCTGGGAGGGATCAAAGCAAAGGTACAACTGAGTGTCATCCGCATAGAAGTGAAAGCCTAGATTGTGCTTGGCAATCACATCAGCGAGAGGGAGAGTATAAACGGTGAAAAGGACCGGACCTAGCACAGAGCCCTGAGGTACTCCATATTTTAGAGGTACTTCAGATGATCTTTGTCCATTCACGTCAACACTCTGGAGTCTCCCACTGAGATAGGACCTGAACCACTGCAGAGCAGTGCCAGTGATGCCCAGGCGAGATGAGAGGCGCTCTAGAAGTACTTTGTGATCGATGGTATCAAAAGCTGCCGAAAGATCGAGCAAAACAAGAAGAGACACTCTACCCATGTCTGCATTCCTAAGTAGGTCGTTGTATACCCGAAGCAATGCTGACTCTGTGGAGTGATTAGCTCTAAAGCCAGACTGGAACTTACTAGCAAGGTGTGAGGTTTCGATATACGAGTTCAGCTGGTCTGCCACGACCCGTTCCAGTGTGGTAGCCCTTCACAATCGAGGTCGTGGGTTCAAATCCTGCAGTTGGATGGTCTTTTATTGTCAACTGCAAGCGGTGATGATAGCCGATAAGTTTTTTCTGCTACTATGCAAATGGGGCTGTTCAATCTGGTTATACTTTTTGCGAGTGCACCTGTTAACTTACCCTTCAGCTTTGCCGTGCCGGTACCATGTTAAATATGTAGCACCAGAGCAGTTGAAACAGTACTGATTGCACACTTGTTTGACACACATCTCTCGTTTCAGGCTTGCTGCATCAGGTATCAGTTGGACCTCATCCGCGAGCCGCGAGGATGCAGCCGTCGAGCACATGACACGAGCTGTCGTGACACGGACCCGCTAGACGCTATCTGCCAGCCGTGAGCATTCTTGGGTCTCGACAGTCACCGCATGTAAAGAGCCAATTGCAGTGTCCGCTTGCATGGCTCGCTTGTTGGCACATCGGGTGCGACTGCTGGTGCTGCCTGGGCTGACCGTCTCTCTGGTCCTCTGCGTTTACGTGAGCTGGTTTGACGCCACCGAGTTTGATAGAGTGGCTGCTGCTAGCTCTTTTGAAAATGCAGACGCATCTCGCCGCATCGTGGCTAAAGTGCACTCGAAAATGGCTGACCCCAGAGCCGGAGCCTACGTCACTGACTTCCTCCTGAAGGGCTTCGGCTACTCTGCTAGAGCTGATTCTCACGCAGGCCGGCATGTAGGCAGTGGCGTTCCAGTTCTGTCGTCTGTCACTTGGTCGGTAGTGGCCTCACTGTCACCAACAGTGGTGGCTGAGGCTCAAGAAATGTTCCAAGATTCCTACGGCGAGAGCAGTATGCACGCATTAGGTGGTGGGCTAATTCGACATCCCACCAGTGGCCATTTGCTTATTATGCATCAGTTGTGGCTAGACAATTATTACGAGAAGAAACAGAGCATGCGGGAAGGTCTCTCCAGCCACTACGACGTGTTCCTGTCCTTCAAAAACAGCTGGCACGAGTACTACCTCATACACACGGAAACCGATGACGCCTACAAGCCTCTAATGGGGTCGCGACTTTTTGAAATACCAACACCAACAAATCTGGAGTTCTACCAGGAAAGTGATGGTCCAATGGGCCCCAAGTAAGTTTCTGAGCTGCACGCGGCATGCTAGCTATCGCAATCTGCAGGCACCCTTCTTGGCTTGGTGTACGATATTGGCGAGCGCCATACATTAAAGGCCTGTGTCCACTAAATGTAGCTGCTTGGTAGCCTTACTAAATACAAGATTGTCAAGCCCAGTTGACCCTGGCGCTCAGCATGTTTAAATGATTGAAGATTGAAGTTGCAACAGAAAAAACAAGCTCTCGATAGAAATGGCTCGAATTAATTAGACTCGATCTTCAGCTATCAGGACAGGACCATTGGGGTTTCGTGTGTCGAAAAGATTGTGAGTTTGTCCTCTAGGGAAGATAAACCACATCCTTCTCGTCAGCAATTCAATATCTCTTAGCTGCTGTGTAAACTCGTAGGTTTACTGGTCAGTCACGTTCACGGTCTAAAATTAGCGCGATATGCATCGAGCAGTTTTACAACAGCTTCTTGGTGTTTTGGTGTGACAGTCTGATCTGCTTCTCTATTAGCTTGCCACACCACTTTCCAATTTACCATTGTTCACCACACGCATTCACATTATAGAAGCCGCTGGGATTCTTAGCAGAACTTTTCATGCACCTATCTAGTAGAACAAATTGTGACAAGACGCCTTTTAGGTCATCTAGCTACTCCGCTATTTTACTCCTGCTGTAGAGCAATTGGATCAGATTTACATCCGAGAAACTTCCCTCAACAAGAGTCACGCCTTTGATCCACTCTACACGCCATTCCTGTAATTTGCCAGCTTCCACTTAGGCTTACCTGGTTGCGTTATCTAGACGAGTTGCTTTCACTCGATCGCTATCCAGGTGAGCTGTATTCGCCTGCTCGCCATCCAGGTCAGCTTCCGGGTAGGTATTGGCAGCTATCCGCCCAGTTGGTTAGGTCGCTCTGATTCCCCCTCCTCTCTGCAATGAGTGAGCTTGGTGTCTTGATATTTGAAGGCTAAAGGCTTAACCCTCTCACTTCACTGCTGGTTACGTCTGGGCTTGTGCGGTTAGCATATGCTGTCCATATTAAAATGTTACCCGGCATCAGGACTCTGTTACGTCTTCTTGTCAAAGGCCTAATTTGCTACGACTTAGCTTTCGACTAATGATAACTGCTAAATTATCATATCCTATAATAATCAAAATACATTTTATATAGCGCCCTGTGTTTGACTATCGGCCCTCAATGCTGGGTATGCACTTCCATCGCTGGCCTTACGATGTGTCAGCTGTTTAGCTTTGCCACTTCCTTCTTCCTTGCTTCCTTGATGAGATTATGTCTGCTGTTCCGTTCTACTACACTACACTACACTAACCGTGCTCACTTCCATTCGGAGCCTCTCGACAGGTTAATTCGGCCCTCCCTCCCTCCCGGCCCCCCCCCCGTAGCATTTGCCGTCACTCGAAGGACGACCAAATAATACTCGTCTGTTGGGCCCCTCCCCTCCGTTTTAGGTACGTCGACGTCGACGGCAAACTGTATCTCACATTCTACACTTGGGCGCGAGAGAAGACGGAAAATAACGGCGGCGGCGGCGACGCCGTGGCCGGCCGCATTCACGTCTGGGACTTGCAGAGAAAGGTGAAGATCAACTTGCGCGTCGGCGGCGGCCTGCGCCTGCGCACAGCCGAAACCGGCTGGGCGCCGTTCGCCAAGAGCGGCTCGCTCTGCTTCGTCTACTCGTTCGAGCCGCTCCGGGTGCTGCTCTGCCGTCTGCCGAGCGGCGACTGCCACCTCGAGCACGACGCTGGCGCCTCGGCGCTGGCGCCAGGGGCCGCCGCCGCCGCAGCGCCAGATGGAGGCGGCGGCGGCCTCGTCAAGTCGGTAGGAGCGACAGCGCTCGTAGAGTACGAGTATCCGTACTACGTGGGCGTGCTTGACGAGGCGGCCGACGGCGCCAGCGAGCGATCGGGGCCGGG
Organism: Cristatella mucedo; assembly: GCA_009760855.2. Lineage (NCBI taxonomy): Eukaryota > Metazoa > Bryozoa > Phylactolaemata > Cristatellidae > Cristatella > Cristatella mucedo. Next base: position 5,943,809 of record WPIO01000020.1, read on the forward strand.
CGGCGACGAGGAGCAACGGCGGCCGCCACAGGCGCACGAGACGGCGCCGCGCCTCGTCGTGCTCTGCGTCGAGCCGTGGCGCGTCGCCTACGTCAGCGAGCGCCTGCCCGCGAACGACACGTGGCTGCGAAGCGCACCCGTGGTACGCCGGCAGCGATCGCTCGGCGACGGAGCCGGCGGCGTCCGGAGGCCGCCGGAGCCGTTCTGGCACCCCACGGCCGTTATGCTAATCGACGCTGACACGCTGGATGTGTCCGCTCAGCTGAACGACCACAGCGCCTATGTATTGCGCCTTCAGGGCATTCGTCGCCTTGTGGAGGCGGCCTTGGCGACGAGCTGACGACGACCGGCCGGCGTGCGGGCGACGCCGCCAGAAGGGCGGGCAGAGAGCCCGTCTGCGCTCGCCGTAGCTCTAGAGGCGCTATCGCGCACGCGAGCGTTCGTCCAACGGAGCGGCGAATCCGAGCGGACTTCGACAGACTAGTAAACGGAAACGTGGCGGCAACGGAGCTCTCCGGCGCGGTCACGCAATAAATATCGCCATCTCGCCAGCGGAGCCTCGGTCGAGCCGACAAAAAATTCACGTGCCGTTGGTGACGAAAGGGTCACCATAGTAGGGATAGCGCTGATGCAGTGCAAGCCACTCGGCATTTCAGCAGCTCGCTCGCTCGCTCTTCCCAACCAAGGTCGTGGGCTCGAGTCCTGCAGCGGGTAATCCTTTATTGGCGTCAGTTAGCGCTAGTGATAGCCATTGAGGCTCCTCTGTGGCTATATAAATGAGGCCATAAATCAACTAGCATATTTTTCAAGGTGAGTCGAACCACATGACGGCGACTTCCGCCGAACGTGGTAGTTTTCCCACGCCGATAGCTTTATCCTCGCAGGCGTCATTCGTCTTGCACCTTTATTCTTGAAAAAACCAATTAAAGCAAATTACGAAGATTAATATTTTAAAAAATGATTTACCTATTTGCGCGAGTGTGACTATTCATTGACACACGTGTCTTGGAGAAGTTTCCGCGTAACCCTCACTAGTTCAGCTAGCAGCACAATGTGGGCAAAGCGTGTGGACTTGACGCACTCGGCACGTCCATCAACTAGCACCGCTGGAAACGCTTGCCTGTGGCAATGGACTCAGGTGCATACATTGCTGTTGGGCGTTCGTAATATATACTTATGATAATGGAGATGTTGGATAATTGCTGATATATAATGTATTTGTATAGCGCCCCAATAGAACTAAATCTCTATTCAGGTGCTTCACATGTGCCTCGGGGCTTGAGCCCAAGACCTCCGCCAGACCTTGGTCGGGGCGAGCACCTTAACCGTTGGACCATACCAGCTCAGCTGCTAGTCTCACTGCTTGCGCCTACGATGGTGAGCACCACTCGAAACATGCCTTTCGATAATGGTTGAGTTGGGGCACGTGTTTGCAGAACTATTGTTTGCTTAAATTGTGTGAATTCGTAATCAAAGCTCATTCTAATAGTTCAAGAGGGAGAACTTTGCATCTAGCATTTAAATGTAAATTTCATGAGAGTGCAATCACCCTAAACAATGCGGTATCAGCCAGGGTTACAGGTCCGCGTGATGGAAACTGAAATGTCGATAAACTCCTTAGGAATCAAGAAATCACAATTTTAAAGGAGATTATTGAACAGACTGTTGGTAACGTGCATGTGTCTGGTACCATCGCCTTGAATGACGTTGTGAAGGAATAATAATAGTACATTCGATATAGCGCTCTCAGAGAACCCAGTCTCTTTCTTGGCACTCTACATCATTCTATGCAAGTTCCAGCTACTGTAGAGCGCCTGACCGTGGTAACTTGCTTCCTGGCTTATACAATTACTAACCACTGAGGCGATGGACTGTTGCACTGATGGCGGTCAAGCTGTTAAACTACTCTGCAATCTTGCTGCCGATGGTGGCCGTAATCCGAGTCGTGTGACTGTTTTTTTCAATCCTCACTACGTTTCTGATGATGAACGGTTTTCGCAAATTTTCTGTCGAGCGGCAATGATATATTCACATGCCCACGCTTGACAATGACGAGGAAGATTGCTTGGTGACTTCGTGTGCATTGACGATTCGTCTAAACATTTTTTACCGCTTGGGCAAGCAAGCTCATTCTTTCACACGTCGTAATTTTTACTTACTTTCGCCATTTCCTTTGTGATCGTAACCGGCGGAAAGGAAGGCAACGATACACGTGCATGTGCACTGCTACGACCCTGCTGCTGTTGTAGAGTAGTCGTGTATTTAAAGCAAATCAATTAGAATTCGTGTTCCGATTCGCTGTAACTTAATGGTTCACTTCCTTTCAAAGGTCTGCTAGTTGATATTATTGTTTTACACTAAATTTACAAGCGAACGTCTGGACCTTAAAGTCAATACACTCCTTGCTAGAGGGGTCAGTACCGGTCTAGGTCAAATTACAAAATGGTAATAATATTAGAACATTTGCATTGCACCTGAGGAGAACTAACTCTCGCAATAGGCACATAGCTTTTTCTGTTTAATCCCTCCTCCCTCGATCGGTGGAGAGGGCGCATTTAGTCACTTGTCCAACGTCGTGGCCCACTAACCAAAAAATACAAAACATTAGCTGATTCAACAGCCGCACACACACACACACACACACACACATATATATATATGAGGCTGATGAATATATATATATATATATATATGTGTGTGTGTGTGTGTGTGTGTGTGTGTGTGTGTGTGTGTGTGTGTGTGTGTGTGTGTGTGTGTGTGTGTGTGTGTGTGTGTGTGTGTGTGTGAGTGTGTGTGTGTGAGGCTGATGAATATATATAGATACTAGCTGATCTAACGGCCTCTTTTGTATAGCGACAGAAGAGCCTTAACTGCTCTCCGCACCGCTTGCAGAGGCGATAGAGGATCGCACACTGCAGGATTCGAACCCACGACTTTGGGACCGAGGTCGTGAAAAGCAACTACCTTATCTATTGTGCCATCACGGCTCGCCAATTTTATTTTAATACCGGCGGAAGCGCCTTAACGGCTCTCATCACCACTTGCAGTAGTGAGAAAAGATCGTCCACAGCATGACTCCGACCCACGACCTGGATCGTGAAGAATTTGCACCTGACCTCCTGGGCTAAGACAAAGGGGCAAGCCGGTCACATCGCCTACAGCGTTTCTGGCGCTACCCAACTTACCGCTACCGAGGGGTCGTGAGATCGCTAGCGCGACCTGGACTGAAACACTACGCTCGCCTGGGCGATTTCGCCGAGCGTAATTCTCGAGCGCACAGCGTCGCTGCTCGTCTAGTTTAGCCTTTCTCCCGCTCTCCCCGCCTCATCTCCTCCTCCCCCCGCAAACACTGGCCACGACAAATGCGCGGACCTCGCCCTCCGCACGGGGCGCTGCGATGCAGGGGAAATGCCGCGCCTGCGCACCTTCACCGCCTACGCCAGGCAGGCGTCACCAGCGCAGACCGAGGGCTCGACGCGCCTGACTGAGAGCGGCGCCGGCGCAGGCTCCCGGCGGCTCGGGCCAAAGAAGAACCCCAAAGGACGACCCAACCCTAAACCCCGGAAACCGTCCTCCTTCCGGCCCCTGACTCGCAGCGGGAAAACTCTGCCATCGATTCCTTACCCGGCAAAAGACATCGCTCCTATTCGACAAACGGGAAACGGGGAAACACCTGCACCCAAACTTGGCGCGGGCTCGCGAGCGTTTACGAACGCGTCCGACGTCCGCGTCTCGAGCCACCTCGCCGAGCCGCCGACTTTGGAGCACCGGCCCGTTGCCGGCAGGTGACGTGCGCGCCTGCACGCGCTCGCCGCCTGACGAATGCTAGGCAGGTCGCTGGCTATCCCACTCGCCGGCTGGCTCCGCGGACGCTCTGGCCGACTCGCTCCGGCTGGCTTACTTCCGGACGCACTCTCGCTGAGCCCCATGGCTCCCGCTAGCTCTCCGGCTCTTTCCAACGCCGGCTTTCCCTTTCCGCTGCTGAAGCCTCACATCTTTAAATAGTTTGGTCCGTAGGTCACCTCCCCCAAGGCAAAAGTATAACCACACTTCTCAGGCAAGGCTGGCTCGCGAGGCCGAGACACTCTCAGCGACTCCTTACTAGGGTATGCGAGCGTTTGACGTATAAATCCGAGTTGCCTCCCGGCGTGCGTTCGTTGCGGCGGCAGGGTGTAAAAAAAGCCCGCTATGTTTTATTTAGGATGCAAGATTTTCACAAAGGCTCAAGTGACTCGATTACTAAAAAGTGGCAGCAGATCCGAATTCGGCAGCTGCTCATCGAGTGGAATTAGGACACGATTCCGTCGGCGGCGACGGTCAGGGGGTTGTGAGAATATGGGACGAGCCAGACCGCTGAGCCGCTGGGCGGAGTGGGGCTGAGGGGGCAAATTATCCTCGCCCCTTCCCTGGCGGCTCTGCCGCTGCGTTCGTTCACCGACATTCTACACGGTTAAAGACTTGATTACAAATTGCATATTCCTCCGCTTGGCGTCGTTAGTAGATTTGGCGGGCAGAGGCGACGGTTACAGCGGAGGTGGTCAAAATGTCCTCCGCGGAATCCTACAACGAGCCGGCAGCCGGCGCGGAGCTGCCGGGGCCACAGCAGCGCGATCCGAGCCGACCGAGCGCAGGGTCCTTCTGTTGAGGACTCGCGGGACGCGTAATCGAGGCTATACTGCGAGTCGTTGCGGGGACTCGACTGCAAAGGGTCGGCTAAAGATGAGACGGACACCAGCGCTTTAACCTAGCTTCTTCACGAGCTTACCGCCGCAGCAGCGGACAATCAATCCTTACCGCCCCGCCGATGGCGCCCAGCAGTGCCGGACCGCCGCCCGCGAAGCGGACGGCACAGCCACCGTCGCGAGCATCCGCTTCGAGGCGTCCAGAGCGCGTCCGACGGTCCGCCGAGGAATTCGCTTATCACCGCAGGACGCCGCAAGGTCAAAGGGTAGGGACTATCGAAAGGAAGGATAGCGGATCGGCCGCTCGCGTCCTTGAAACCGCGCCCCTTCCCCCGAGGCCATCGCCACACCTCGGCCGTTGCGACGCCTCCCCCGACTGGACCGACGCCGGACGCGGGCCGAAGACCTCTCTCGCGGCATCAGCCGCAATTCCACTCCCCGCCGACAGCTGCGGTCATCGACCGTTCGTTCGCAGTCGCGCAGGCGCGAGGGCCTGCGCCGGGCCCGCTCTCTCTCGCGCGTGCGTGCTCTAGCCGCCGCGCGCGCCGGTCGCTCTAAATGGATTTCCTAATCGGCGGTGGAGCGTCGGCTGGAGCGGTGCTCTTCACGAACCCGCTCGAGGTGGTCAAGACGCGCATGCAGCTGCAGGGAGAGCTCAAAGCCAGAGGTCACTTTGCCGTCACGTACAGGCGAGTGGCGCGCTCGCGCTCCTTGACCTCTGCACCGCCGCCGCCGACGCAGTCGCCGCCTCTGTGGCGGCGGCGGCTGCGTCGGCGGCGTTGCGATCTTTACCGCCGCTGAAGGCGCCGCGGGGCTGCGGCTCACCGCCGCCGGCCGCCGCCGCCGCCACCGCATCGTCTCTCTAGCCGCGAAAGTGCGACTTGCCGCCTCTCAGGAACGTCTTTCACGCACTCTACGTGATTCCGAAGGTCGACGGCGTCTCTGCCTTGCAGAAGGGACTCGCTCCGGCGCTCTGCTACCAGTTCATTATGAACGGTACGAGACGAGCGCTCTACCAGGTGCGCGTTCACTCTGCGCCCAGACCAGCACGCTTCCCCCTCCCCACGTGGCCAGGCCAGCGCTCTGTCCCTAGACCCACCCCCACTTCCCGCTACTTGCGAGCTGCAATTCCTCGCGCGCGCGCGCGCGCGCGCGCGAGAGAGAGAGAGAGAGAGAGAGAGAGAGAGAGAGAGAGAGAGAGAGAGAGAGAGAGCAAGAGAGAGAGACAGACAGACAGACAGACAGACAGACAGACAGACAGACAGACTGAGGCAGAGAGAGAGGGAGAGAGAGAGAGAGCCGCCAATCCGGCATCGCTCGCCGGCTGCCGCTTACCCGTCGGCGGTTCGCACTTCCGCTGGTGCTCTCTGCGGCCTCCAGCCTGCAGAGGCGAAGGGTAGCGCTGACCTCGCGATGACCTTGGCGTGTTCGGCCGACTTGCGCTCGCGCCAGTCTCACAGAAACGAGCCACGCAGTCGCCGGAGCCTCCATTCGAGCGTGCGAGCGAGCTCTGCGTTTAGCCGAGGGCGTCGCTCTACGGTGACGTGCTTCGTTCACCGGGCTGAGAGCGCGCCGCGACAGGTAGACCCTTTCGGGGCAGCTGAGCGCAAAGACCCGACCGCTGGGGCTCCATCGCATTCCTTGGACGCACGACCAAGTCTCCTGAGCTCTCGTCTCTTGGAGGTCGTCCGTCCTTCGCCGGTTGCTCGAGGAGACCATTCGGCATAAACGCGCTACATGCTCCGCTAGTTAGTTAAGCTTGCTACTAAGCACGCATTGCAATGACCAGCCTATAATTGTGGAAAAAATTATGGGGATCTCCTACTTTATCTTTGGAAGACGGCCCAGAGTTCCCGCTTAACTGGCCGGTGAGCCCGCCTTACTGAAAGAAAATCTCGCTGTTCTTTCTTAATGAAGCAAAATCTGTATAGGATACAAATAAAAATAGTTCTTTCTTAATGAAGCAAAATTCAAACGCCGCAGTGAAGCTCATGCTATTCCTGCGCGCGCTTCACTAGAGGGGCGTGCCTTTCACCGAACTCTCAGGCAAAAAGAGCTGCCTACTGCAAGACTCTGACGCACTCTGACCTCGGATGCGAGGTGCGAGCGCGTCAACGCTGGGCAAAGACTGCGGCAGAGGACAGTCGCCGGCGCCGAGCTTTGCTCTCTTTGGCTCGCATCCACTGACGTCAGAGTTTGGTACTTTATCACGTTTGGTAGCCTTTCTCTTTTCGCTTTGCCCTGAGGAAATTAAGTTTTCAATTATGTGAGTACTTTTTCCTATCGCATTCCTCGCGGATTCTCTTTACACTGGTCATCGCCGGCTATAGTATCAGCAACGACATTATTTAAAGCGACGGTGCATGCTAACCTATACTAGGTACTTCAAAAATTATGGGTATATAGCGCGTGCCCCAGTGGAGTGCTTATTCACTAATTCAGTATTGTTATTATTCGTCATTATTTATTCCTAGTCATATATTTCCGAGCGTGCAATTACTTCTGCAATTGAAATACGGCGCGCAAAAAATGTCATCTGCGGTCGAAAAAATGCACGCCAAGCGTTTCGCGAAATCTATCGCGACGCGCCAGGCTCATCCGCGCGCGCGCGCGCGCGCGCGCGCACTCGCTGCATCCGGCGTCTGTCTGTAGTCGCGAGGTTTCGCATCCCGCTCCAGGTGCTACTCGAAAGCGAGGTCTTCGGCTCGCATCTTGCCGGAAGCCCCGTCGCCCAGCATCTGCTGTCTGGAGCGATGGCTGGAGCTGTGGCTTCATTCATCACCAGTCCGTTTTTTATGGTGCGTACGAGTATTTCATGCCGTACGCGTATTTCATGCCGTACGCATATTTCATGCCGCGAGCGCCGCTGGCGCAGCTGCTGCGGCTGACGGCCGGCGGGATGTGCTCGCACGCCTCTCGTGGGTATTTGCAGCATCTGCGCCAAGTGCCTAGAAAGAGATGAAGTTCTCTGAGGGCGCTGTGCAAATCTATCGGTCCTATCGCCATTATACTAGTAAGACGCGTAGCGGTGCGCCACCGGGAACTCGAGTGCTCGCGAAAACGGCAATGGCACCGACTCCGGAGCGTCCATGTACAGACAGACAGGCCGAGCGAGTGTGAAAGAGCGAGCGCAGGCCGAGTTACGAGAACGCCCACGTGGCGGAGCGGACTGCTTGCCCCGCGGATGGCTGCCACTTGTGGGCAACCGCCGCTCTATTTTTTTGGTGAGTCGTAATGGAACGCTAGGTAAGGTGGTAGCTTTACACGACCTCGGCCCCGGGGTCGTGGGTTCTAATCCTGCGGTGGGCGATCCTCTATCGCCGCTGCAAGCGATGGCGATAGTCGTAAAGGCACTTCTGTCGCTGTACAAAAGAAGCTGTTAAATCAGCGGCCCAGGGGTTAAGGTGCTCACCTTTACGACTGGGGTCCTGGGCTCGAGCCCTGTGGCATATATGAAGCGCCTGGATAGAAATTTGGCTCCCTTAGGTAGTTATGCAAATGAATTATTATAACTTGTATTAGTAATTAAACGTGGAAAATGCTAGCGGTCAGTCGGAGCACTTTTCTAATTCATCTCATGAAGCGAGTAGATGTATCTGAACACTAAAAATTGATACTCATCAAGTTATTCAAGACACGAAGGCCAGACTTCCCAATCTGGTAATGATCCCCCCAATCGCGCTTACGCGTCGCCACGCAGCCGATATCAGACTGCAAAACTTCCTTCAGCTCCGGGTGACCGGTGAGTGAAATGGACCTTGTTATCGGTACTGGCTATTTACCGTCGACGAACCTGAACGCCAGTCAACCAGTTCAAGAGGGCAATCTTGCTAGGACATGCGCGAACCTGTACTGATCAGATGCACTTCTCGCTAGCGGCAAGAGCACGTTCTTCTCATTATCATCATTACTTGATGAAACGAGAACTTCGACATCCCAGGACAACAGAGCGTGCCGGTTGTCGATGAGGCAGACGAGGTCAATGGGTTAGCCCGGCGAAAAGCTCCGTGGGCGAGAAACAGCGACTTCGGCAGCAAAGCTCCCCCGAGCGAGCCCCACCCCCAAAGCGTCTGAGCCAGCGTCTTGCTCTCGAAATGCTTTCTACGCTTTCACTGCAGCCGAACTCTCGCACGAACATCGCGCGAACCGCCCAGGCATTATGCGGCGGCTCACCGACCTTCCAAACCCTGCAAATATAGCACAGCCATCTAGGCAGTTCGCGGTTAAGGATGCGATATCCCAAACTGCGACGTTCTCCTTCAGCTGTCCGCCGCGAGCACGGTTTGACAATGAGCAAAGGATTTTACCTGTCACTAGTAGCCATTAGTAGTCACTGCTCACTAGTAGTCAATGCTTAGACCTAAAAACGTACGTAGCAGCTGTACGCATGTGCACTTACCCGAACGTTTGAAGCCCGGATTTTGACACGAGTCAAGGCATACTGGTTAAGAGAATGCGTGACTGTGTCGGCAGTCGGATTTGAGTTAAAATGCCTCGCTGGAAATATCGTTTACCAGTAAGATTCGAAGACGTGTCAAGCACTCGCCGAGAGCTCAACCAACGACTTTTATCAATATCGGCCAGAGCCCTTGTCAAGCCTTTTATTGGCAGTTACAGCGTCGATGCCACACAATAGTGGCCGCCCATTTTTTTATCGCATTTTGCCTGCTAAAATAGAATCCAGTCAGTAATGCCCGATAGTGACGACCGGTCTGACCAGGCTACACTGCTTCGAAGGCGAATGTCGAGCGATCGCCGAATGAGAGTCGCAAATTGGAGCGGAACCAACCCTATCGAGTGCCTTTAGTGAATCGCTTGCTTCGTGAGTGGCTCCTTCATTTCCAATATCTGCTCGTTATTAAGCTTAAATTAACCTTGAGGAATTGCAAGTTTTCATCGGTTACAGCGCTGCATTATAGAAGGAAATACTATTCTGGTGGGAGGGGCACCACTTTGCGTCAGCCTAGCGGGCGGGGTGAGACACCTGCTCGGATGGCTTGCTGGGCCTGAACTCGCTTAGGCTTTGGGCGTGCGGATGCATGTGCGGTCTTCAGATGAGCAATAGGCTCAATTAAACATTGAGCCACCTGACCCGCTTCCGGCGCAGGTCAAGACACAGCTGCAAGCGAGATCCAGCGATTCGATTGCTGTGGGCTACCAGCACAAGGAGGCCACACTTCGCTCTTCCCTTCGATCGGCCTATGCTGCATCCGGTATTAGGGTGAGAAAAACCGCGAGCTCGCTGTCCGATCACTCGCCTGAACCTCTTCTGGACTGGTTCACTCTTCGACGCATTGCATGGCCAGCAAAGTAGGGTGTAATTGATCAGGTCTGTGCCAAGACAGTATGGCTGTGGCTGCTATATGTCACGTTGCTTAAAAATGGCCGTCTTCATTAGAGTTTATTGTCAAAGCAGCAGCCAGTCGCTCGACTTATCGCCGAGAATGAAGTTCACTTTCTTAGGGAGTCTACCGAGGAGCTCCGGCACTGGCCATCCGGGTGACTTTTGGGTCAGCGGCCGAGGTGACGTCATTTGCGGTCGCAAAGGACTTCCTCCATAGCTACGAGGTAAGCCAGCGACCGAAACTTGCCCGTTGTGCCTGTACCTGGCGCCACCGGATGTTCACTTGCTTACCTCGAGCGGATGCTCTAGTAAAGGGTCGAATTCCTGAACCGGGTGTTAGTCGATTGCTTTCTTTCCAGCATACAGAAAGTGCCCAGACATATTTAGCTCTCCAAGGTTCCTATTTATATAATTAATATGGTTGTAATTACTACTAACAGAGAGGCATGTCGGCTGAAATGGCAGGCTTGAAGCATTTATTCAGGGCATTCGGATGATATAAGCTTGCCAGCATTTACTTAAAGTGTTTCAGAAAGTAGTCACAGCCTAGCCACGAGGCTAGCTAGTAAGTGAGCAAGCTACCTCAGTCGCAGTACGTTACAACGCACGCTTTTGATCCTTGTCTGTGAAGAGGCCTCTTTTGAATTCAAGTTACTGCAGCGCTCTTTATAATAGCATAGTAAAAAAGAAGGAAATGACATTTGTAATATATATATAATATCTTCTGTCGTGACTTCACAAAGCTATGCGAAGACGAGGTTACGACAGTGAGTTTTCTATAACACACTCAGGTCTATGCGGCTTCGCTACGCATGCAGTAGCCAACAGACGTCATCAAAGCAGCATAGAGAAAGTGAGAGAGAGGCTTAGCTGAGTCCAGAGCTGGTGACCTGGATTGACGGATTCCTGGATTGTCGATTAGCTTGCTCAATCAGGAATTCTATTTAGGAGAACAGTTGAGGAAGTGAGTTCAGAAGAGGTAGCAGCGTAAGACGGCTGGAAACGAGCTGCATCCGTTGGTAGCAAGAGAGTATAAGACTGGTTCAAGTATGTTTCGAAGTATAGGACCCGAAGAGCAAAAGCTTCTGTCGCCAAAATATTTAAGCAAAGAAAGGGAACAGCTCATCCGCTGTCCAATAAGGACCCGAGGGCACGATGAGGCTGAAGCTAGTGTAGCAGTTCAGCTCGAAGTAAAGGAGACTAACCGTGGCGGATCTCGTGGGTCACTGTAAGATTTGTATAGTGCCTGAGCTATATCTCTTTCATGGCACTTTATAGCTGGAAAGGAAGATTGGCAATAGGCTAGGGATATCATGCACAGTGCGATCACCCATGTTCGCATACAGGACAATTCACACAGACCCGGCCAATGATGTGAGGAGCTACCGTGGGTTGATTATTAGAAGTTTATCGCACTCTGAACGCATTCCATTGGCGCACACTATAATACTGTTCGACGGGTTAGAGACTGCCTAATGACCTGTAAGTGTGAGTCTCATCGCAGCCTTGAAGATCTCGTATGCGAAAAATATTCGCTGTCTTGGCATCAAGCAAAATCTCGATTTTTAAGTAGCCAATGTATGCAGCAGCTGCCAAGCTCGGCAGCACGTTGAGGCTGCCGTCAAAAGCATGGCCGACACACATCTCCCCCACTTCTGTCCGAGCTTCACTGGATTCCTATGAAGCATAGAACTGACTTGACATGCTCTCTTTAGCCCTACAGGTCGCTGCACTCTCGTGCACTGGCCTACCCATCCGACCTCATTGAATCGTCACGGTGCTCTCACACTTCTGGACATCAAGTCGTATCGCCACTACTCACACAAGATTGAAATCTTTTGCTCGGACTTTCGGATCGTATGCACCGATATGTCTGGAACTCGCTTCTTCACCACCTGTACTGACTTGGCATCGTTGTGAATTACGGCTCTAGACGATTTGTTCTGCTCAACCTCTCTGCGCCCTGGCGATCGTATCGATTTCTCAATTATGTGGTGGGGATTTTCGTACTTTCTAATGCATGGTTATTGTGTGAGTCAACGAGTATTTCTGAGCCAGTGACTCTACTGTGTTTTTGTGAGCCTTATTATGCTTTATAAGTAAGCCTGGCAAATTGCATGCCATTTGGCCGAAGGAGCCCAGCGAAAAAAATTATCTGCTTAAAATGGCCCAACTTTCACTTGCAAGAGTCACTAGTTACGTAGTAGTCATGTTACCCAATCCAAACAAGGCTTAGTCTGCACGTGGCTTCCAAATGGTCTTTGCTTACCCGGGGCGTTGCTGGGCCATACAATAGTCTATGGCTCTTCGATGTAGAATATGCAAGTTTGGCACTTTCGTTATTCAATACATTCCATTATACAACCTTTCCGGGTTGACTCCGAATGTAAGGTATGTCGTATGTCAAGTTTCCTGTAACTCAAAATTCGCACTGGCCTCACAGAATGATTTTGAGTACTAAGTAGCTCAAACACCACTTTCGTCACACAAGCCTGCCAAAATTGTTCATCAACGCTTAGGCTACGTTTAAACCATTGCGACCATAACTTGCGACCTTCACTTGAATTCGAAGCAGTTTACTGTTAGTATCGAGCTGCTGCTTGTTTTAGAGCGACACTTATCGAATCGACACGTTACAAGGGGCATCGTTGCTGTGAGTAGGAATACTAGTTTGTTTATTCTGCAATTTCCTTATCTCAAGTAAGCTGTTACAAAATTAGGCGAATCGTTTACCTCTGCCGTTATAAAAAGGCATCGGTCAAAGAGGCTGTCGACTTTGTTCTTTAGCATTCAGAGGACCCACTGCTAGCACACGGGCTGGGCCATCAAAAAAAAACCGAGCTTCCTTCCATCTTCATCGTTTGTAGCAATCACGGTCCAGAACGGTCGGTAGAGATAGCCAAGTTTGCTGTTTTCCAATTGCGACAAACACTGCTTTGTAGATATTCCACGCGACATCTCTGAACAATTCGGTGGCTGCCAGTCTGCTGAGTGGCATTGCCGTGGTGCTGACGATAACACCCTTCGACGTGCTCACGACTCGCCTATACAATCAAGGCATCGACTCGCGAGGGCGAGGCCTGCTCTACTCCGGCTACTCGGACTGCGTCTACAAGATTATCACCAGAGAGGGGCCTCTCGGCTTCTACAAGGGCTTGGCTGCTTGCTTTTTCCGCCTCGGCCCGCACACCTTGCTGAGCCTCGTCTTCTGGGACAAGCTACGAGGCCTTCGTCGGCAGCGAAACGATGCCTAAGGCAGTCTCGAGGCGCCAGGCTCACGCCCATCCGGGTCGGCGAATCTGGGACGCACGGACGAGTTTGCGCGAGACTTGGCAGCGAGCGATGGACATACAAAAACTACATATATTTTCATTTTAAGTAAAACCTATGCTGACACTGGCTGGTACTCAAGCTGTTAGGAAGGCAGCGGCGGCGGACACAGACAGACGTGCTCCAAGCAGCCGGTTGGTAACTCAACGAAAGCCATTACTATTGATGCGACGGTGGGTGCCGAGACACACTGACTCTCCGAGCAACGTAATTTCATTGGGGCCGCAAAAGGGTTCAAATGCCGATTAAAAAAAAGGAGGATACAGGTGGCTCCACGTTCAGACAGGCAGCCCAGGCAAGGCTATCGTGCTAGCGGCAGCAACCGGAGGAGAGCACTAAGCATGCCCTCGTCCGGCGGCGAAGCGCCGACGATCGATGGATCTGTGGTCGGATGCGCTGCTGCTGCTGCCGCCGCTGCTGCTTCACTGGCCTCCTGGCGGGAATGTGAGCCAGAAAAAAATATGTCAGAGCGCTCGGCCAGAAAATAAGCGAACGGAAAATCGAAAAACGCTCGCGCTCACACACTGAACTTCACCGCAGGGGCAGCTGCCAAAAGCATCTACAGGGGGGGGGGAGGAGGGGAGGGGGCAGAGGCCCCTCCACGAGCTGAAACAGCAGCTAGCGGTGGGTGCGCCTGCAATGCGCAGGGCACTTTCGGCCGGCCGGCTGCAAATGTACATATAATCTTTCACGAGACGAAAAAAAAAATCACTTCCCTCCGGCACCGCTTTGTAACGCCATCAATAGTGGAGGCCCTCGTTTCGCGGCTGCAGGCGGCCAGCGCACAGCCAGCAGCTGGCCTGCTCCGACGCCGGCCGTAGTGGCAGCCTACTTCCGGCCCCTCCTGCCGCCAGCCTTCTTCGCCGGAGTGGCAGCCTGAAAGTGGCAAACCAAAGCATGGCAGCGGCTGTGGTGGCTGGCAGTCAGCAAGCTCGAGCCGTTTACTCGTCCGCTGGCCGTAACCACGGCCACGCCAGCTCAAGTAGCCCACAGGTGAGCAGCTACGGCTCGGCAGAGGGCGCTTCTTGGTGCGCTCACCTTCTTGGGAGCGGCAGCTTTGGTCGGCGACTTCTTCGGACTACCGTTACGCGCCGGCACTTTCTTGGGCGAGGCGGCGGCCTTGGCCTTCTTGGCAGGAGGCGGCGCAGCCTTCTTGGCAGAGCCCGTGCTGGTCCTGGTCTTTCTGGGCTCGGCCGGGGCAGCTATGGACGAGTGCCGAGAGCACGTTATGAAACCGGCTGGCCACCGGAAGCACAAAGCGATGGCACACACCACAGGAAGCTCATGCGATCGAGCTTGGAGAGCGCCACGTGGCGGCTCCGAGCCACGTGCCCGACTGCTATTCAAGCTGGAGTGATGCGAATGCCAGTCACTTGCAAGCTGGAGCGATGGCTGCAACAAGTATCGTGCTGGCGAGGCTACATAAACGGGGGGGGGGGGGGGGGGGCTTCCGAACTTCAACACAGCTAGTGAGGTGCCCACGGGTGGCACTGGCACGGGTCGACGGCCGAAGCAAGCCAATCCATGATGCACAAAGCCAATGATAGGCAAACAAGGAGGCACGAGCATTACCGTCAGCCACGGCGGCCGCACGTGGACGCTTGGTCCCGGCTTTCTCTGCAGCCGTGCCGCTCCGTGAGCTGCCGATATCATCGCGGCCAAGGATGACCTTGGCCTCCTAAAGAGAGGGCACGCCAGATGCTAAAAACCAGCTCGCCGCCTGTGAGCGCATGCGCCTCGACGGGTGGTTACAGGCGTGTGATGGCAACAGATGGCCTTGCACGCGTGCAATGTTAGCAAGCCGTGCACACGCGCACGCGTCAAGCTCACAGTGGCGGGCCGCTGCAGCAGCTGCTGCCGGGAGAGGCAACGATGAGGGAGCGAGCTGTAACGGAAAGGAGAGGACGTACGGCAACCGTCGCTTTCATGGTGCGACCTTTCTTGAGCGGCGCTGCCGCTGGCTCCTCGGCCTCTTTCTTCTCGTTTTCCTCGGCCTTGGCTTCGTCGACGACAGGTGCTGCAGCTGCTGCCGGAGCGGCGGGCACCTCGGCCGCTGGCTTGGCGTCCTCGCTAGCAGTGGCTGACACGCTGCTGACTGCCTGCGTCTCGCTTCGTGTGTTGCCCAGCTCCTCGCCGGCCAGCAGCTCTTTGGCCTCCTAAGCGAATTAGAGGTGGTGAGTGTCGACCTCTGGCGCGGCCCGAGGTGGTGCAAACGTCTGCAAGCGAACTGGCGCCGCGGCTACGAGGGGCGATTCGGCGGCGACGGCGGCAGACACCGAGCGACGCAGCGAGCGGGCAACGTCGGCGGTGACTCACAGCCGCCGTGGCCTTCATGGTGCGTCCTTTCTTCAGCGGCGCAGCAAGCGCTTTCTCGGCCGTGTCGCTGCGCGTGGCGCCCAGCTTCTCTCCTTGCAGGATCGCCTTGCCTTCCTGTGCGAGCGACAGACAGGGGACTCGACGGCTGGTCGAGTGCACGAGAGAGCCGCACGTGCACGCGGCGGCGTGAATCCAAGGGCTGAAACCCTGCGAGACAGCCCAGCCCAGCGCGACGGAGTGGCAAAGTAGGATCCATGCAGAGCGAGGCGTGCACGAGGAATAGAGGAGGATTGACAAAGGAAGAAGAGAAGCAGGAGAAGCAGCTGCTGGAGCAGCAGTAAGGGGAAGGGAAAAGACGTGAGGACGAGCGGGGAAGACAAAGGGTACTTTATGGACCGAACGCGAAACCGATTCGGCCACTGCAGGCACATTCGATAGCGCCGCTGCACGAACGGATAGGCCGCCGCGGGTGTATGTTAAGAGGTCCAGCCGGGGCTAACAAAAGCCGCTGCTGTGCCGACCTTGGCCGTGACCTTCATAGTCGAGCCTTTCTTCAGTGCCCCGGCCTTAGCGGCGGCAGCAGCCTTGCCACTTCCCTTCGGCCTGCCACGGCCTCGGCCGGCGGGCGCCTTCTTGGCATCGTCGGCAGCACCCTCTTCGCCGTCCTCAGCCTCCTCGCCCTCCTTGAAATGAGCAGGGCGCACGAACGATGCGACCGAAGAGCGAACGGTGTGCGCGCGCACACAGCAGGATCGGTGCAAGTGCTCGCATCCAAGAGAATCATCAGCCAATCAGCCGCTGAAGGAATCCGCTCATCATGATCAATCAGCCGCTGAAGGAATCCTGCGCAAAACGAACGCCTGGCTGTAGCGGGAAGTAGCGCGGCCACCAAGTTACACCAAGTCGTAAGGATCGAGACGGCGGCCCCGCAAAAACGAGCACACAGCCTTTTTATAGTCAGGCTTGGGCTAACGCATCTTTTGTTGGGGGTTCCCAAAACAAAGATGGTCCAATGTGGTGATACAAGAGGTTCAGAGAGATCAACAAGAGAAACCGATGCTATGGACTCGAGGGAATCGAGTGCTGCCAGAGAATATAAATAATAAATAAATCCTAGCTGATTAAACAGCCTCTTTTTTTGTATAGCAACAGAAGAGCCTTTACGGCTATCACCACCGCTTGCAGCGGCAATAAAGGATTGCCCACCGTAGGAATCGAACCCACGACCTCGGGACCGAGGCCGTGAAAGCAACCACTTAACCTAGTGAGCCATCACGGCTCACCATAAAGGGACCTGCAATCGAGGAGTGCTCTCGAGGTTGCTGCCCTGCTCATCCCAGCTCGATCAGCAATGCAGGTCGCAGGTAAACGGCTCAATGAGGCAGCTCATCCTGGATTCACCCTCAACCGTGTTCGTTAATCAATTTCATCCCTTTGTCTCTTTTGGCAGGAGCTGTCACAGGCTAGCTATAGGTAGCTGCAGAAAAACCTTACTGAGAGACACAGCGACTCCAATATATTGTCCAAGATATGGCAATTACTATAAGGGCAAGTGATACAATCAACCACAGGTAAGACATTCGATTAGCATGATCCGGCAGATCACGAGGCACAGACGACTAGCGAGACAAAAAAAACCTGTGCAGTCCACAACCATGCACGCTGGATGCACGGACTCCACCAGGTAAGCCTCCGTTCAGCGATGGGGGATGGGCAGATTTGCTGCTTCGCATGGTCAGCCGAGCTAGCTAGTTAGTGAGGGACGCACCTGGGCTTCCTTAGAATCAGCAGTCGCCTCGTTCGGCTGGTCGCCGGCAGTCGGTCCCTCGGCTGCCGGGGCAGCAGCAGTCTCTGCTGCAGCACCTGCAGCAGGTTCGGTTTCCATGGGCTGCGTATCCGGCTGAGCCGACTCTGCAGCAGCAGGTTCCTGCAACGAAGGCTCCAGTTGCCGATGCCACCAAATATCGACAGCAGCTGCTCAAGCTAGAAAGCTGCGGTGAAATAGCAGCAGCACTAGCAGCTCAACGGGTCATAGACTGCAGTGAGCAGCTATCATAACCAGAAATAGCAATAGTAATAATTCGTCATTCGCATACCACCTTAAGAGAGCTAAATCGGGTTCTAGGCACTTCACGTGTGCTAAAAAGAAGCAACAAGCCAATAACGAATGAAGACTTTGCAGCCATACTAAACGCTAGCCAGAGGCTGCGAGCAGCACTCGATGTCTGCACTGGCCGTCGCCCAGGGCGGGCGATTCCTTCTTCAACAGCTTATGGGGAACGACCATAAGAAGGAGGGGGAGGGTAACTCTCAGGATCAGATATGCATGATCGCATGATGCAGACTAAATACCTCGCCATTATGAATCCTTAGCCATAGGTTCGCAGCCAGAGCCTTACAGGTGTGGGGTATTAGTAAACTCTAATGATATGAGCCGAGAGAGATATTGAGCACCGTGAAGCTCTTAAGAGAGCGAGTGGACCCTTGGAAACCCGACATAATCTTTAACAGAGATAGTCGGACAAACGTTGGAGAGGACCATGCCGGCTACAAGACGTGGCATACGGCAGTAACAGCAGCATCCTTACAGCTACACGTAGCCTGCCTGCAGCCTAAAGCTCTAAAGGGGAGGACTGCAGCAGCAGGCGGAATAAGTCAATTGACCGACTTCGCCCTGCCAGAGTTTACAGAAACAAGCGCTCGGAAATTCCAAGGTCGATGGCTGCTGGAAGCAGGTGTCCTTTCGAGCGTAAGCGTGCGCACGTGATGAAGAACTCGACCTAAGCGTGATGCGACCAAATCCTGCTTTCGATACAGTCAGCTCGAGTGTCAAGTGAGTGCAAGGACTAGCGAACACGTAGGGACGGCGCCAACAGAGTGACTGTCAACTAAACAACGTCGTCTGCCCATCCATCTGCCATGCTGGGGTAAATTATCAGAATTGTGAGAGAGAAGAGCACAAACGCCTGCGCACGAACGCTCGTGCTTACAAGAGCCGTTGCAGTCAGAAGCAGCAGCAGCGAAATAATTGTCCGGCGACGACTCGTATTGCAACTGAAAAACATCACGAGGCCACCGACACTAGTCTCACCTAATTTTCCAGTAACACCAAAAGCTGATGAGGAATATGAAAGCTAAGAAACTATCCTCTTTACAAATATAAACGGCATATTTTTTGGACGTTGCATCTATGCGCACTCACTGATGAACGAAAGAACATATTTTAGCTATAGCCGTTGACCGAACTATAAGAATGTCTACAAAAATACAACAAGAAAAGGTTTTGATAGGATATTCCATGCAGCCTAATGGGTATTTGACTCATTACTCAACTACGACATTAAAACAGTAGGGCAGAGCCACAGGTGGCAGGGCAAAAACCCCCACCTTAACGACGAGGGGTCACCAGAGGTCACGTATTACAGCTTAGGTAGTAAACATAGGAACGTCTTGCAGATGGCTCAGCAATCCCTCATAGGTCAAGCTCAAGAGGTAGGCCTATGATAGCCATTTTAGGGCATCCAAACAGCACCAAAAAAGCAGAAGTCAGTTTGAACGTCTAGCAGGCATGCTTCACAGAGTAGTCGTCTGACAATCGAAGCACACATTCTGCCTACCATAGCAGCACTCAGCACAGGGCTACACGGCAATGCTCTTAGGCATACGTCACCGGAAACTCAGAGCCAACCAAAAGACCGAATTGAAGACGTCGAGAGGGCACGAGCACAACTCTTCTGCTGAGGTGCGGTGGGGGGGGGGGAATGTGGTGACCTGTATGACACACCAACCATGGCAACCAAGCAAGTTGTTAATTTCCTCGAGGGAAATGGCAGGAAGCGAAGGCAAGCAGAATTTTGATGAAGACAGTGAGCAAAACGCTGGAGTTAGGCAGTCGATTAAGTTAGCTGCTTTGATGTCCTCAGGAGGGTTTACTGAAAAGCATGCAATCTACTATTTCCCCAAAGCTATGTGGCCGTACGCTCGACTTGACGAAAAATCTTTATAATTGTTGAAAAATGGTCCGAATACATAAGCTACGGGCACTCATGAGTTATTACTGAAATGAACAAAGGCTTGCCTGCAAACCACCATAGTGAGCGGACGACGATCACCGACATGCCGCTTCAGAAGCCAATCACAAACCTGCTGACTCGGAAGAGCTGAGCTCGGCAAGTGCAATCACGGACATCAGAAACGCGACCCGATGCCCACTGCTGGCCAGGCGGTCGCACAGGGCACACGACTGCGACAAAGCAGGAGAGCGGCGCCTGCCTATCACTAACCGTGGCGACAGATGCAGCAGCAGGCGTAGTCTCAGCCGCTTTCCCTTCGTGCTCTGCCGCAGGTTCTACCGTCTTTGGATCCTTTAAAAGACGAAGGAATAAGACAGGCGGCAAGATATCAAAAGATACGCGACCCCGAGGAGGAGACCCGAGGACAATCACGCTGCCAACAGCTGAGAGCTTGCCCACGTCAGGAACTAGCCTCGGCATCAGTGCAGGGCAGCCAACGAAACGGCTCTGGGGCACGAGCCACGACCCAGGTAGTGACCGAGTTCGGCAGTGAGCAATCCTTTATTGCACAGAGCAAGGTGGCCGGTGATAACCGCCCAGGGTTCACACGACGTAGGGCATATAAGAAAGGCTACCCAAAGTGGGCTAACCTTTAACCAGCTAAGCCACCGGGCAGACGCATCTTATGCAGCCAGCAAAGAAGAGTATGCGTGCTCGCGGGCTCACGAGGAGGCCAAACGCCCAGTCAATCTCAGGTTGAGCATGACGAGTGAAGAACTGTCACGGCATCGCTCCACGCAAGAGGCCACCCTATGATCTTGACGAGGGAGGCACTTAACACGCAGTTGGGAGAGCAATAAAGCCCGCGACGCCGAGCCATGAAGCGGTTATGCGTGCACGAGGCAACATACAGGCGCCAGCCTGCACAAACGTGCAGTAATGATGATAGGCAGAAGTCACCGGCCCGAAAAAGAATATAGAAAAGACAAAAGAAAAATAATTCACTGGCAAAAGCCACACACACACACGGCTGAACAGGCATATCTCAATAGCACAGCGAACACGAACACGTGGTTTTCGAGCAAGGGCTGAGCGAGCTAGGGCAGACAAGTGACTGCCGATATCTAGTATAGCAACTCTCCGCCTGCTCCCAGCAGGCAGCCTTCCCTCTGCCTGGCACAAAGCATCCGAGTGGGATCTATGCGAACGACGAGCCAACATGCAGCTCTTTGGTGTCAGCAAATGAATGAACGACGTGACGTGCCTCAGGCGGTCTCTCCAATTAATTGGCTGTGTTTGCATAATACCATCGAAGCTTAGCACTAAACGATGGGGTTCAGATATTAAAGGAGTCTGCCGTCAATGTTGCTTGGTGCAACGGTAGACGCTGTGCTTTTATTTGGGGCTGGGAGAGAAGGTGGCAGAGAGCCGGAAACAAGGCAAAGTAACTCATATGCCAGAGTTTGCAAGGGGAAAACTGAGACAAACAAGACAAGAGACTGGCAGTCTACTCTTCTCATGGTTCTCAATGTGGCTTTAGCTGCTCTAGTACATAAGTAATGCTACTGGTAGACCAACACAGGAGATATGTTCAGATACCAGGGGTTGGCCAAAAATTACTCGGAAAACCAATTTGCATTGTCATTGCCTTGCTTGTTTGGGCACGAGCCTCGTGGCATATTCGAAGCCCCTGAATTGTGATTAAGTTCTCTTAATGCACTATTTAAATTATATATATATATATATATATATATATATATATATATATATATATATATATATATATATATATATATATATATATACACACACGAGAAAAAGAGCACAGTACACACCGTTCGCTGCGCACCACTGCCGCTTGCTCACACTTTGAGCTGAGTTAGTTAGATTGCTCAGAGAATCGATGCACAGGGACACTCACTGTGAGCATTTACAGAGCAGGGGGCGCACGTTCAGTTTCACGGTATTTGTCCTGCTTTGGAGCACAGCGCTCTCAGCCACTTTCAAGTCATAGCAGCACGTGACACGACCCACAGAAAGGAACCGGATGCCCACGACAAGGTGTTCATACAGTATCAGCAGGACTGAAACCGACGCAGGCGGGACCTTGCAGCTTCCTATAGAAGTGTCTAGTGTGTATACACACAGAGAATTTGGTCAAGACGTGCAACAGCCCACGAGCCCAACTCACCTGTGTACCACCCACATTGTCTTTGTTGAGTTACAGACGCAGATACATTACATTACAAGCCAGTCGGTCTAGGAGTGGCAAGCACCATGCTGCATAGCTGTGACCAGAGCGTATGTACTTTCTGGTGCCACACTTACTGAAATGTCACATATGTTGCTGCTTGCACTTTGAGGATACTTTCTCAAGCAACAATGAACCATCTAACCCATAGTTTGAGGAGAAAATGATATCTTGGATATAAGGATGACTTATAAACTATTAAGAACACATGCCTGAGTGCACACAACCCCCTATACAGGTCTACAGGCAAGTAAAAGTTAATGCTATAAAGCTAATAAATAAAGTACATATGCTGTAAAGTTAATGCTAGGTTTAATCCTTACAGCTGAAGCCAGCAGCACAACACCATCGTACGTCCAAATCATACGATGTTACTGTGCATACCTTACACTATGATAACAGCTACGTCAGCAGCATTTTATATAACAATATTATTACTAAGCATTTCTGACAAAGGGACAGAGCAAGCAAATAAGAAGAGCTAAACAAAATACAAATAATAATCTCTATATAGTTTTGAAAGCAACCTTTTTTCAATTACACAAAACAGTCGTATGCCGACTACTAGAACAGTGAGGTCTAATTGAAACTAATAGAAAAACAACACAATCAATCAAGGGTGTAAACACAGACACATTACAAGTCAGATTAGTAAGCTGCATTAAATACAGATAGTGCTGGCCCAAAAAATTCACAGGCTACGAGGTCAAAGGTTTAACCCCAGATATTAAATTTGTTTATAGACTGCTGGCCAATACAATTGTATCAGAAAATAAGTTATTTGTAACTAATCACGCATGCTACCAACTTGCATAGTCATCAGGTGCAACTACATAAGCAGACCTTTTTTGCAGTATCCGGGCAATTTCTGGATTCCGACACCGTCACTAATCTCGGTGGGCGTGATTTTCGAGTACCTTCGAAGCATCGTGTAAACCCCTTCACTTTGCCAAATGCATAACTCCTACGGCTCTATAGTTTTTCCAATTAGTAAGCGTAGTTGGTCGGTTTCTGACTACAGCCGCACAGCTGACTTCTTTCGTCACTCGAACGAGGTCGGGCCTATGCACACAATAAGAAGTCTCATAACTTCAAAACATTTAAACTAATACTAGACAGCTGCAGAGATCAATTTTTCCAGAGATACTTCACCGTGTTTTGATTGTGCTCATAAAACTATCCTCTGATAACAGCAACTGTTTCCGCAACTTGAAAACGCCAAATAATGTTGCACGTTTTTCTTCCCCCAGTAGGCTAACCAAGGTGGCAGGCAGCATGACAATCTTGTGCATTTAATGCTTCCTCATAATAACCTTACCCTGTGGTGATTTTTGGGCCTGGCTCTTTATTAAACTGGGCTACATTTAAGATTTATGTTGATTCCCAGGGTGTTACAATTTTTCGGGCTATCAACTGAATAAGATAATAGGTACACAAAGAGCCAAACTTACTAATGAAAACATATCGTCATGAGATGACCACTGCTGAACATTACTAACTAGCCAGGCGTCTACTAAGCGAATCTAACGGCAGGTGAGGCTAACAGAACCTAAGAATATAGCAGTTTGCTCGATCGATGGACACAAATGCCGTTAAAGGGGTAACCTCAACATGCGGCGGTATTAAAGAAATCACTAGTTTCCCCTGTAACTTGTATCCGTCACGAGGCCTTTTCGACCGCATAACAAAAAAGGATGATTGAAAATACCTAGTGCTTGACGATCGTAGTGATAGAGCGCAACTAACAAACGATGGTGAACGGGCAGTGGACTGAAATAACGAGATGTGAATAGTGGCGGTGCTGGACAATGCATTCACAACAATAGTCTCTTTCGAGCATGAGCCTGTCGATGGCAATGCGTTTAAGGTAACTACAACTAATAAATGTCATGGCTATAAGAGATATGTAGTAGGTAAGAGAATCGCTCTGGGGACAACGACGGGTATAGCGATACGCAGTTTTGGCGGGACACTAACCGGTCGGCATGAGCAGCAGATCACCCCTACGATTCAACACAACTGTAGCAAGCGTGCACGATTTATGTATCTCGATCACAAAATTTGATCGTTCAAGATAAATGAAACTCGTCACTGTAGAAAACTATACATGTGTAGTTAGCATTTGCAGGTGCCAAGAGAGGGGCAGGACTCTCCGTCCTTCACCTTAGTCAGTGCCGCCAAATCCGTTTAGTAGAGAAGAGGCCGATGCCTGAGACATGCGACGATTTACAAGTGGCATATCTGCGATTTATGATCGTTTTACTCACTTTTGTGACCGCATTGGAGTCCATCTTGAACGTACTTCTTCAGTTCACCGGCGCCGATTCAAAGTAGCCGACAGCAAGGTCGCAAACCGCCAGAATAAGTCCAATAGGCTAGAGTGGGGGCACGTGGGCCCGTTGCTCAGCTCTGATTGGTGGGGTCTCCGTAAATGCAATGGTGGTTCTCTTACAGAGCCAACTCGAGTGGGCGTGGTAGAGTTTGTCAGTCCCTCTCCCCAGTTTGCTGTCGGCGGCTAGAGAGGCGTCGGCGATTTTCGTAAGTATTAGGTCATTATTCCTAAGACAGTTGTATTCCTGTGCTTTTCTAGAGGCTCTGGGTAGCATCTGGATGGTTTGGTTGACTTCTACTGGCGCTGGCATAATTTTAAATATGTTCTGTCTGTATGCGGTTGGGCTGCTCCCGTTATTTAAGGCACCACACGAGATGACTTGCTAATCAGGTGAAGCTGGACTCAGCCTGGTATTTATGGAAATCTGTCGTTTATATACTATATAGCCTGCGTTGCATATTTCCAGCTTGTATCGAGGGTGGATTTTAGATTTCTCACACCGATTTGAGGTGTACGTTCAAAATTTTAGCCGCAATGGAGCTCTCCTTTGGTAGCATGACGTTGCGACAGAAGCTAGCTGTTATATGGATAGAAGCTGAAGCTACGCTTATCTGAACTGGCAAACTTTGATGGGAATACTTCAGTCTCCATTCTTCTTCCGGTTAGATGCTCTTCTTCCCTAATGTTATTGTAAGCGGCCAGCCCCTCTTCACGCCGGCCAATGTCTGGTGGCGTTGGTAGGAGATTTTTAAGTTTCCACCATCTATAAGAGCCTCATTGATTTCCATAGATATTTTTCTGTATTTCTTTTTCTTTTAGTATCATTTTTAATCTTGTCCAAGCATCTGCCATCTCACCAATGCTTATCAGTGTATCGATTGCAGATGTTCCTGTTCATACCATCTAGATTCTAGACGGTGTAAACAGGATGGTTTCCATTAACTTCGCGTTAGATTTATAGCTTTAAATGTATAAAAAACGCTTACTGTGTAAATCTCATGTCTTATGGTGGCTCTAGCAGGGCTTTTGCTGTGGCAGAACATCTACGTATGTTGATGGTAATATTTTACTTTGTCTTCTTTAAACATCTCTGCCTGCATGTTTGGATTACTCCGACTGTGTATTGCCTCTTTGCATTCCTCTTCTGCCATCTCCACTGTTTCTTGCTGCAGTTTACAATAAATGGGAGTCGTACATGGCTGGATTCAATGATCGATCATCTGACAGCAGTGTAGCAGCACACCATGGTATATTTCGGGGCTATGTAATCTTGGCGTTACAGCCAAGATCAGTCGGTATTATCTGTTATGTTATTCCCACATCTATATAAACCGACTGCTAGTTGATAGCTTTTCCAAAATATAGCTCAATAGCATTCACGAACACAGCTGACTTTTGCAGCCAGAGCTTGGCTGGCTGGAAAGTGGCCTCCGTTCTGTTATCTGCCCCGATTCGACCCTTATCTTTTAACTTTCAGTTTTTGTTTCCATTTTGGCTGGCATTATATCGATCCTTGTATATCTGATGAGCAATCCACTAACCATACTTGCATGCTGACCCTGTGCATGTCACTCCTAACCTTGTTATTCATGTTGTTCATCAGGCATGATATTTCCACTCACCATTCGATCGTGTTTTTCTTTGCAGCAAATATAAAGTGCCTAAAAAGAGATTGAGTTCTCTGAGGGTGCTTTATCAATTGTACTATTATTGTTAATGCAAATTGAACGGTTTGTCTGTTTGATCTCCGAAACCTCGAAATGCAGGATTTGAAGGCAAGGCAAATAGCTTAATTTTGGCATTGCATGCATCACCGCTGATGATGCAAGTGCATGTAGTCCGTGTCTGTAGCTTCATTTCCATCATTATCATCTGCTGCTGTCTTACACAGATTCGTGATTCTTCCGATCCTCTGCTGTAGCATCTACTAAAGCAAAGGGGTTGCAGCCGTGCCCCAAAACGGCATGCCCACTTCTTATACTCAGCTGTAAGAACTTGAAATGCTTCTGGGGAGCTGCAATGTCAACTTACTAATGCAGTGCTGTTTTCTAATGTTGCCTTCCTTAACCAAGTTGGCAGGTGCTATTTGCTGTAGCAAGATCTGATGCAGTGGTGACATGGGGGACAGCCTGCTGTCACTACATGGGCAGCAGAAGCTGGTCAGCGCACTGGTCGTCGGCGCTGGCCACAGAGGCTATGGTTATGCCCAGTATGCCCTCGACCATCCCGAGCTACTTCAGGTCAGTAAATACCTCCCTGCAGCATTGTGCCTGTGTCCTTCCCCTCCCTCATCTCAGCTTGGTGTGTCGTGTCAGAGCCCTACACTTGTCTGCAGTTCTAGGTATATAATTACACCTGCTATTAGTTGAGCTGCTTATGCACCTCACGATCTTTTAATCTGACTGTCTGAATTGGTTATAATAATAATAATATTACTAGTATAATTAATGCATTTGATATAGCACTCTCAGAGAACTCAATCTCCTTCTAGGCACACTGCAAAGTAATTTGAACAGCTCAAGAACCGGTTATTTATATCACCAGTGCTCCTGTCTTGAAAGAGAGAGAGAGTGAGAGAGAGAGAGAGAGAGAGAGAGAGAGAGAGAGAGACTCCAGTTGTATCTCAGAAAACAATCCTTCCTGTCGGAAATGTAATAATAATAATACTAATAGTAAGTCGTTTGTATAGCTCCCTAGGTGAACCAAATCGCTATCGAGGTGTTTGACATCTCACTGTAAGAGAAGGGGTAACCAGGGGTTAATGACATGCAATGTATTATGCTTAGCAAAAGCATGCTAGGAATAGGTCCTATTGGCACTCTAAGATGCGGGTTGCAATAAGAGCAGGTTTCAAGCTTGTTTTGCATCCCACAAGTTCTTTGTCAGCTGGCTGCCTGGCCACTCAGGTGAGTCACACTGAAAAAGCATTATTGAGCAAGAATTCATTGGTATATTCTGCCAACTGGGCAGTTTTTTGGAAATGCACTGCATGTGTTCCACCGTGGGCCCGGTAGGAATTCTGTAAGAGATGACTCAAGTATCTAAGATGAGGGTGGAATGTTTGCCTTACCCCAAGCCAGCCACTCACAGCCCGGGGCATACACCTTTTGGGCATCCTGCTTGGGTGGGTGGGGGTCGCCCATACTGGCAGTCATCTTGCTATTTGCTATGCTTCCGCTACTCATGCTGCTATCCAGCAATGCGCTCAATGTTGCTGTTACCTTGAAAAAAATTGTCCATCTCTAATATTAAGCATCTGCACACGAGCCTTCTTCTATTGGGTCCCTGTGATTCGTCCTTTATGTGCTTATGCATGCTGACACTATGCATGCTGCCACTGACCATACTTGAATGCTGGCCCTGTCCATGTCACCCATAACCATGTTATTCTTGTTTTTTATTGAGCATGCTACCACTAACCATTCGATCATACTTCCTCTGCAGCAAATGTAAAGCGCCTAGAAAGAGCACTCTAAGGGCACACAACCAAATTTAATAATAATAATATAATAATAATAATAATGCACTTAATAAAGCGCCCTCAAAAAACTCAATCTCTCTCTCTAGGCACAAATGTATGTTCATTATAACTATTTTGATTAAGTCATATATATTCTTCCTAATAATAGTTATAATCATAATAATAATAATTATAATCACACCACTTCTCACCGACCTGCACTGGCTACCAGTCAAGCAACACATTGACTTCAAGGTCTTGTTTTGCTCGATCTTTCGGCAGCTTTTGATACCATCGATCACAAAGTACTTCTAGAGCGCCTCTCATCTCGCCTGGGCATCACTGGCACTGCTCTGCAGTGGTTCAGGTCCTATCTCAGTGGGAGACTCCAGAGTATTGACGTGAATGGACAAAGATCATCTGAAGTACCTCTAAAATATGGAGTACCTCAGGGCTCTGTGCTAGGTCCGGTTCTTTTCACGGTTTATACTCTCCCTCTTGCTGATGTGAATGCCAAGCACAATCTAGGCTTTCACTTCTATGCGGATGACACTCACTTGTACCTTTGCTTTGATCCCTCCCAGCCTTCGAGACCTCAAATTCTCTCAACTCACTTGCTGCATGCATTGATGACATCCGCACATGGATGGCAGCAAATTTTCTAAAACTAAACGATGATAAAACTAACTTACTAGTTATGGGCAAACCCAGTGTGATTCAGAGATTGGAAAGGCTGACTTTTAAAATTGGCTCTGCCAGCGTATCTCCAGCTGAATCAGCTCGAAATCTAGGTGTCATATTCCAAAGCGACCTCTCGTTAGACGACCACATCAGCTCCACAGTCAAATCAGCCTATTTTCAGCTTCATAACATTGCTAAAATTAGGGCTTGTTTAGATAAGGATACCACGTCCAAGTTGGTCCGTGCATTCGTGACATCCCGTCTCGACTTCTGCAACTCACTGCTTACTGGCCTACCATCATGTGCGATCAGGCGATTGCAGCTGGTGCAAAACTCTGCAGCTAGGCTTGTCTGTCGTGAGCTTCGCAGTTGCCACATTACACCACTTCTCGCCGACCTGCACTGGCTACTAGTGAAGCAACGGATTGACTTCAAGGTTTTTTCGCCCACTTTTAGGTCTCTTCATTCTATGGCTCTAGCCTATCTTTCAGATATACTACCCCATCTGTCCAAGCATCGTACCACCTGCTTTTCGGAATCCAACAGTATGGAAATACCTCGTACAAACCTTAAATCCTTTGGAGACCGTGCATTCAGCTCGTATGCTCCCAAAGCCTGGAACTCCCTACCGACCTGTGTCAGAACATCCCATGACCTGACCACATTTAAAAGGAACTTGAAAACACACCTATTTAGGACAGCATTTAGTGGGTCCCTGTGATTCGTCCTTGATGTGCTTATGCGTGCTGACACTGTGCATGCTGCCACTAACCACATTTGCATGCTGACCCTGTGCATGTCACCCCTAACCATATTATTCATTTTGTTTGTTTTTCAAGCATGATTTTACTGACCATTCAATTGCACTTCACTTTGCAGCAAATGTAAAGCGCCTAGAAAGAGAATAAGTTCTCTGAGGGCGCTTTATCAAGTGCAATATTATTATTATTATAATCAAGGTTTTGTCCCTCACTTTCAGGTCCCTTCATTCTTCAGCTGCAGCCTACCTATCAGCTCTACTGCCCCACCAGGCTAGCTAAGCAAGCTACTCGCTTTTCGGAATCTAACTGCTTACCTATACCTCGTCAAACCTCAAATTCTTTGGAGGCCGTGCCTTAATCATCCCTAATAATAATAATAATAATGAGATATTTGTATAGCATCCAAAAGAGCACTAAATTTAGTTCTAAGCACTTTATATCTGCTGGTAAAGAAGCATGTTTAATTGCTTAGGAGGCTTTATGTTAACCTTATTAAGCTCCAGCTCGGCCTATTGGTTCTGATCAGCTGTTTTTTTTATTTTGGATGTAGGCTTAGTTATTGTCACTCACTTCATGAGTGAAATACTCAGCAACCAAACTGTCCGCAAGCATTAGCCACGCCACAGCTGCATTTGTCTTCAGCTGAAGCATGGGTCCGCCTCCCCTCCACTCCCCCAACTCCACCTCCCCTCCCCCCACTGTTGTATGCAGTTTTGGTTCCTCCACTGCCTTAGATGTTGGCTGAGATGCTAGAGCTTGTTGTCATCACAAAGTCGCCACGAACTCCATAAGTGTCGTGCTGCACACTATAAATGTAAACAGCTCAAGCACTCAGCGTAGGCCATTGCTAAGTGCAGCACTGATAATTCTTTGGGCCATTGATGTGCTTTCTGGATGTGTCTGTGGCTGTACAGGCTTTCAACCTGCCTCGTGTTGCCAACTCAATAGAATCTAACAAGCATGGGCACTATAAAAGAGGCAGACAGATAGAGAGAACAGAGAGAGAGAGAGACAGAGAGAGAGAGAGAGAGAGAGAGAGAGAGAGAGAGAGAGAGAGAGAGAGAGAGAGAGAGAAGGGAGAAATATGGAGAGATAAGTAGGGTTTGGAAGATTAGTAAGTGTGTGTGTGTGTGTTTGCGCGCACGCGAGTAGGGAAACAGAAGTAAAGGAAGGAAGAGTATAATTGAAATGTGACTGCTGGATGGAGTCTCGGATCTTGTCCTTACTCGTCGAGAAAGTGCTAGATTGTTGCAAGAATCTTTGGCTGCAAGAATCTTTGGCTGTGATGCTAACCTGTGAGCAGTAAAGGCTGTGGTTGATGTTGTTTTCTATCAGCATTACTTGATTGTGCATTTGATATTCAACTATGTCATTATAGCAGCTATATTTTGGATGGCCTTACAGTCCTGACTTTTTAGAGCTTACACTTTCCATTTGTAGCTAGTCAACCGTCTTCTGTAAACTGTAGGGCACCTTGGCAAAGTTGTACTTAGTCCGAGAAGCAAGCTTATCCATAACATGGGCCGGCATCGTTTTACAGCATTCCTTCTGTCATGAAGCTTGGGTGGCAGATTGGGCAAGTCGTAAACAGCATTAGTGAGAATTAGCATAGTAGAGAGCAAGCACTGTGAATACGGCCTAATGTAACTTTCTTCAAAATGGCAGTTGCCTACAAGGCTTTCACACACAATCTGACAGCAATGGAACATCAACATTCGTTCTCGCATGTATTTGTATAGGCAGTGTTCTCTAGCCTGGCCACCATGTCCAAATTTTCAGTTTTGTTTTGGCTATTGAGGGGTAAAGTGATGCCTCCAGGCTGGACCGTCTCCTCTGTGCTGTCAAGAGGTTGTAACTTCCGACCAGACTATAATATAGTCTATTAGTGGGCCAGTGAGAAGAAACTCCGGGCAAAACAATGACGATGTGCTGGAGAACAGAGGACGGGCGAGACCTAAACCGACCTGTTATAAATAATAAATAAATCCTAGCTGATTAAACAGCCTCTTTTGTATAGCGACAGAAGAGCCTTTACGGCTATTACCACCGCTTGCAGTGGCGATACAGGATCGCCCCACCGCAGGAATCGAACCCACGACCTCGGGACTGAGGCCGTGAAAGCAACCGCCTTACCCAGTGTGCCATCACGGCTCACCGAGACAGGTAGTGCAAAATGTGTGGGTGCTGCTGCTTGCACGCTAGTCTCTCACACTGTCACAGCAGCCTTCCTTTTTTTCTGTCGCCCTGGCTTGGCTCGGCGGCAAAGCATGCCACTTTGTAAAGGCAAGCAACCCAGCGCTGGTGGCTTGTCTGCCATCGTGATGCTATCTATCCCTGCCTCGGTTAACGTTACTCGATGTTTGTCGACTCCTGGTCTACTGCTGTCATGATGGTGTTTCACATTCGGATCGTCACCGTCATCACAGATCCTAAAGAACGCGTAAGGAGCCTCGAGTGTGCACTCTCCTTGCACGTCTCATCCTGGCCGTGCAGTGAGACCGCTCGCTAAGCTGCTAAGCTTGTGCGCTATGAGTTTTTTGACTGCACGTGATGCCTCTTCTCTCTGACAAGTCCAAGCTCCCTGTCAAGTATCGGATCTGTTTCACGGTCCTGTCAAGTCACTTTGTGTCCCTTCACCCCCCCTAATGTGCTAATCTTACCCAAGTCGCTTAGCTGTGCCCCTAATGTGTCCATATGAATTGTCCACTGCCTGTTTATTAGTTCTGCCACTGTTCTTGTTATCACTAACCAATTGGCAAGCTTCCTTTGTAGCATATATAAAGTGGCTGGACAGAGATTTAGCTCTCTGGAGGCACTAAACAAATATCTTGGTGTTATTATTAGAAAGTTAAAGACTGCACATTTGGTCTGACAATGACTACATCGGCAAGAGCAAGAGTGGGGTACACATTGCAAAAAGAAGGAGAACCAGACCGGATTCGGTACTTCTACAGATTACCATTTGTCTATTGATTCTTTTTTACCTGCTCTTGCTCTCCCTCTCTCTCTCTCTCTCTCTCTCTCTCTCTCTCTCTCTCTCTCTCTCTCTCTCTCTCTCTCTCTCTCTCTCTCTCTCTCTCTCCCCCTTTCTCTCCTCTCTCATCTCTCTCTCTCTCTCTCTCTCTCTCTCTCTCTCTCTCTCTCTCTCTCTCTCTCTCTCTCTCTCTCTCTCTCTCTCTCTCTCTCTCTCTCTCTCCCTGATATCTCCAACTAATACTGGTCATAAGTTACAGCAGTGCAATGCCAATGATGTCCATCTTGGTAACTTACCAGTGTGCCATGCTGACGGCTGTGTTGTCAATTTTCAGATTGTCGCTGTGGCAGATCCTAGCGAATTTGCAAGGAGTCGTGTGCAGCAGAGCTTCTCCTTACCACCGAACAGGCTGTACGAAGGTTTGTACTTAATGCTTCTATTAGCATGGCGTTACCTAGGAGGGCTGCTTGGAGCCTTGAATGCGCTACAGAGAACTTTCTAGCATGGCAACTATTAGTTCTGTATTGCTTTGTTTGGGCACAAACAGAGATGCATGCACTGCAAATGCTCACGTTCTCATCCCGATGTGTTATTGTGAAGAGACCTCCGCGGCTGTTCAGTTATTTCTTTGCAGAATGGAAGCTAGCGGCCGAGCAGCCGAAGTTTGCCGACTTTGTCATTATTGGTACACCAGATCGGCAGCACAAGGTATTCACCACAGCTCCTACTCCTAGAGCTCCGCGCCCTACTGTGTGAGCTAAGTGTCAGGAAGCTTCACTGCAGACATTGTGTCACAATTTGGGAACCCGTCAGCTGCCCATTGGACATCTTGTAGCCCAGGAGACTAAAGTGCAGAGCTCTCTCACCTGACTTCGCGCATGCAGCTGCAAGTCCGTGCAGAGTGGCCGATCTAACAGCCTCGTTCCGGGTATGCCTGGTGGTGCCTGCCATAGAACCAGTGAATGGATAGCCAGCTGACTAGTAGGCCCGCTGCTCTTAAAACATGTCTGACCAAGCATTCCTGGCAGACGTGACTATGCTTGTGCTCCAGCTGCAGCAGCTGCTTGATTTGTAGCAGCAGAGTGCTGCTGCTACAAATCAAGCATCCGGCTGCTGACAACAGGGGGTTGCCACGTGCTCTCTGTGGGTTTGGATTCCACTAGTCGTCTTGGCATCATGCCCGACTATCTAGCCTAGTGCGCCTCCACCTAGCTGGCGTGGTGGCATGGCGGGTAGAGCCGGTAGAGTTGTAGGCGCCAGCATTGCATGCGGTCTCAGGACGCTGCGTCTGAGCTTTGCCGAGGAAGCGCTCGCTGGAGCCACTGACAGCTGACTCACTGGCCTCGGTCACTGGCTCTAGCTGTAGGTGGCAGGGCGCTTCTAGATAGCAAAATTAAAAAAAGAATTTTTGAGAGCCAACCCCCATGATTTCTTTTCATTTAATAACCAAAGAAACATAGGCATGCCGACATGAAGTTGTGTGCTTGATGGAGGCATCTGGCCTTTCAAGCTTCCCTCAGCAACATTGATTCCAAGCCGCTGCAGATGCTGCAATATTCTGTCTTCCGGTTTCTTTACTTAAGATCCTCATGCATTCGATAAATACATGCGGCTTTACTGTAATTGAAGCTTTAGCAGATATGAAGGGGAAGCAATTGAAGGCACTGGGGTGGGGATGGACGCCGGGTCTGCAGAACCAGCTTACGTCCGCCTTCTAAGCTTCGTGCAGAGCCCCTAAACACCAACATCAAAATATTGAAGAGCTGCTTTGAATACTCATTTTAGAATGAGTGGGCCCGATTTAGATGGGTTGGCTTGTGGCCAGGCTTATTTTCTCAAATCCTGGCAGTCGGTAGATGCACCCTTGTGGGCAGCAGTCTCTCAAGCTGCTGACTGGCTATGTTAGTCGGAGCTGTGCAGTCCAGAGGCTCCGAGCCATTGATTCCCTCCGCATGTCTATGTATCCTGTATTCGTTTGTGCACACGTGTGTGTGTTTGTGTGTGTATATATGCGTGTTTCTGTGTGTGTGTTTGTGTGTGTGTGTGTGTGTGTGTGTGTGTGTGAGTGTGTGCGTGCGTGCGCGCACGTCGCATATCTAGGGCGCTCTCTTTTTCTCTCCTTTCGTCGTTGTTTTTGCTGTCTTTCATCAATTCCTCTGTTGTCTTCTATAATAATCTGACAGTGGCAGCTCCTAGCTTACCACTTTCAGTTGGCATTTCATAAGAATCTTTAAAGTGGAAAACAAGCCATGCTGTCTGTTGCCATGTTGAAAACAATCCTTGCAGTTCTAGGGTAGGGCTAAGATTCTATTTGCTCTGGAGTTCAAGCACAAGCGCAGCAAGCAGCATTGACTGATGGCCTCGTCGATGCAACCATTGCTGCAGTCCTGGCTGGTTCTGCTTGCTTTCGTTGTGTCTCTTTTGTATGTTCAGTGATTGGCACTTTTGTATGTCATGCCCCAAAGCGGTTTGCCATCTTTGCTGAGAGGACTACCTCAGCCCAGTCTATTGACAGTACGCTTTGTGACAGTGTTTATGAGAGGGTAGCCAATCCAATAAGAAGCATTTGGGTTTGCGAAGTTTCAGCGGATCACTGTATTCTTTTACGGATCTCTTTTTTTCTTAACAGGAGCCGGCAGTTGCCTTTGCCAAGCTTGGCTACCACGTACTGCTTGAGAAGCCAATGGCTGTAAGGATGCGCTGCTGCAGCAGCAGCTGCTGCTGCCGCGGCGCACACGCACATTACCGCTCTCACTGTTTGCTTAGTTACTCTCAGCTCGATAGCGTGCTGCTGCTACCGTAGCTGCTGTTGCTGCTAGGTGCAAACCCTCAGGCTCCTTTCAGCCCTGAGCTTTTGCTGTCGTCTGAATAGCAAATAATGAACAGTGGATTTGCACAGGACGCATGGTAGCCCCTAGGCATTCACACTGCTCATTCTAGCTGCTGCTGCTGCTCTCTTTTAGCTGCCACTGCCTCCCTTTGACCGTCGCCACTGTCCTACATTGTGTGATCTCACTGCATATCCCCAGCAGCGTGTGCCCTTATTGCTTACTCGGTTGCCCCTGCACACATGCGCACCCGTCCATGTGTACATACACGCGCACTATTGCAAACATGCACGAGAGCACTCATTTACACGTGCATATTCATTTGTTCATGCATTTATGCATGTATAGTCGTGAGCCGTGATGGCACACTAGGTAAGGCGGTTGCTTTCGCGACCTCGGTCCCGAGGTCGTGGGTTCGGTTCCTCCAGTGGGTGAACCTTTATTGCTACTGCAAGCGGTGGTGATAACCGTAAAGGCTCTTCTGTCGCTATACAAAAAGGGGCTGTTTAATCAGGTAGGATTTATTTATTTATTTATAGGCACTCACACTTGCTTGCACACTCAGGAGTGTGTGACTGCATGCCTCGCTACTGTCTGCAAGCCTGGTCAGTCCTGGTCGTTCGGGCTCTTTCATGCCCAGGTGTTGATCCCCACAATCTGAGGACTATCGCCGCTAGATTGTAATAATATCTGTCCGTGGAGATGTGGGTTATAATAATAATAATACATTTGATATAGTGCCCTGAGAGAACTCCATCTCTTTATAGGTGCTGTACATTTGGGTTGACCTGAGTCAAGTGGCCCTTCACGAGACCAGAAGTAACTTCGAGTAAGCATCAAGCCCAGTGAAGATCATCAGGACAGCAAGCTATGCATAATTGAAATGTGGTCATCTAGCGTCACTCCAGTGACGGCTGTCCATTATTCGGGCATGCTAATCCAAAACGACGTGAGATTAAATGGGTACATTTCTTCCGATGTCGATTTGGCCAATCTTAAGCTAAGAAACACAGCAAAAACCAGGGCTTCCTTAGGCAAGCGTACGAAGACCAAACTAGTTAATGCATTTGTGACATCGCGTCTATTTCGTGGCAATGCCTCTATTCAAGACTTCCGGCTTGTGCCCTTAAGCGGCTGCAGCAGTTGCAGAACTCTTGGCTCGGCTGGTCTGTCGTCAGTGACATAACTGCCACACCACACAACACCACTTCTGGCTGAGCGACACTGGCTCCCTGTCTAGGGCTTCACTGGCTCCTACCCTAATCGACTTCAAGATGCTTGGAATGTAAGGAGCATTGGCTGAGGATCATTGGCTGGCCAGTTCCTTGCTCTCTGCTGCCGGTGTTCCTGGCCTTCATGATCACCCTTGAAAGTGCTGCAACCGTGCCGGCGATTTTGGAGTTTCTGTCGGTTTTGTGCATGTGTTTGAGTCTGCTTGCATGCTTGTGCATCATGAGTTTGTACTTCTGCATTATGAGCAAACTAGTGTATACGTTTTCTGACAATGCGTCTAGATACCGCAGTTCCCTTTATTCATGACTCCCGGCCTGCCTGTGCCCTTAATCGGTTGCACATGATGAAAGCCTACATGCTTGGCTGGTCTGTCGTCAATGGCGTTGCTGTGCTTCATTTCAGCACTTCTTTCTCACCTTCTGTGGCACTCTATCAAGCGTAGAATCAGCTTGCAGATTGCTTCCTT
This sequence comes from Cristatella mucedo, assembly GCA_009760855.2. Lineage (NCBI taxonomy): Eukaryota > Metazoa > Bryozoa > Phylactolaemata > Cristatellidae > Cristatella > Cristatella mucedo. The sequence goes on from WPIO01000020.1 coordinate 5,980,480, forward strand.
GTTGTCATTGAGCATGTTACCACTGATCATTCGATCATGCCTCCTTTGTAGCAAATGCAGAGTGCCTAGAAAGAGATTGAATTCTCTGAGAGCACGATAGCAAATGTATTATTATTATTGTTATTATTATAGGCGTATTATTATCCTTGCTCTGGCTTAAATGTCCTTCATTCTCTTTTGCCTGCCGGCTTATTCGACATCCTTGCAACTCTATGCTGCTATTTTACCACTTACTTCCTGCCATCTCATGTCCCTCTGACTAGATGTGGATTCGAATTGGTGAGTAGCAGAGCATTGAGATCTGCTTAGTGGAGAGCCAGTAGAGTTTGATGAAAAGCTGTGAAATGTGGCCATGTGACCCAAGACGACTTTAGCAGCAATTGTGGACTGACCAACTCTCTATATGTTGCTGCTCAAGTTGCATCTCTGCCCGATGCTCCATCTGCGGTTTCTTGGCTCTGCATGCATCTGTGACGCTCTGCTCCCGAGCTGCCACCTTGACTGATGCAGTTACGCAGGTTTCACTGTAAGCTTCACTCTTGTTGCCATGCAACGCTTCCGGCATGCAGGCGTGCAGCTCCTGCACATATGCGACGCGTACACATATCGCATACGCGACATGTCAGCCTAGACCGGCATGCATGGCAGACCGGCGGCTCTGTCGGGCGCTCGAGCACGAAGGTCAGGCAGAGAGCTGCGCGAGTGATGCACGACGTGCCGCCACTTTTCCTGGCGGCCTTCATATCCGCCCGAGTGACTCGAGACGACGGCCGCAGTCCGCTTCGGCTGCCTTGCAGGTCACCGAAGAGGACTGTAAAGAGATAGTGTCCGCCTGCAAGGCCAGTGGCGTCATGCTGGCCGTCTGCCACGTGCTGCGCTACTTTCCCAACTTCCTGAAGATACGCGAGCTGATCGACGCCGGCGTCATCGGCGATGTCTGCTGCATCAGGCACACCGAACCGGTGCGTCTTGCTCTGCGCTCCCATGGTCTGCACTTCCGGGCTCTGCGGTCCCATGCTCTGCAAGCCCGTGCTTACTCTGGTTCGGCGAGCGGTGGCCGTGGTGGCTGTCTGCATAGCACCTGCTGTCACGTGGGCCGTCTGTAGGGCTGAGTTGCCTGCACCTCGTCGGGCTGCTACGAAATGGCCGGAATGGTCGCCCTACTAGGCACTCCGAGATGCAACTCTGCAACCGGAAACGCTGCTGCTTTTGAGCTTTCCCTGAGAGGCAGCCGTGCGTCGCACGTACTCTTGGTCGGAGAGGCACGTTCCAATGCAGTGCCCAGCCAGCAATCGCTGTTTGTACGCCACACGCGGTTGGTGCCTGTGACAGAAGCCGCACCAGTGCAGTCTCATCCGGGGGACGGTGGAGAGAGTGTACCTTTAAGAGCCACAGTGAAGCGCGATACCTGTCCTAGCTGCGGTCGAGATGGTGCTCGGGCGTCTGTGTACCACTGTGTTGGGCTCTGCTCTATGCAAATCCTGGGCAGTGAATAACGTGGCCTCGGGCCTGCACACAACCGGAAGCTTTAGAGGTTAAAAAGTAAAGAGGTCAAAAGCTTATGACCTGTTAATATTGAAGCCTTATGTGCCGGCGTAAAATGCATGCATGTGCATATTTGCATATGATGTATGTATGGGCACCGTGTGTGCATACGTGTGTGTGTGTGTGTGCACATGTGTGTGTGTGTGTGTGTGTGTGTGTGTGTGTGTGTGTGCACATGTATGTGTGTGTGTGTGTGTGTGCACATGTATGTGTGTGTGTGTGTGTGCACATGTATGTGTGTGCGTGCATGTGCGCATACATGTGCGCGTACATGTGCGTGCCTCTGTGTGTATGTGTGTGTGTGTGCATGTATGTGTGCGTGTGTGTGCGTGCCTGTGTGTGTGTGTGTGTGTGTGTGTGTGTGTGTGTGTGTGTGTGTGTGTGTGTGTGTGCGCGCGCATGTGTGTGCATTCTAACATGGCAGAGTCTGACCGTTCTCTCATGAGTCAGGCTGGAGCCGTTTGGGCTGGCTGTAACAGTGAAGCAGAGGCTGTGGTGAATGCTAGAATTGAATCCGTGCACTGTGTTAGCGTTGAGAGGTACCGTGAGGGTGGGAAAGGGAAGATGAGTGGAGAGACAAATGGAAGGGAAGGGGAAGCAGATAGACAGAGACACAAACAAAGTGAAACAATGAGAGAAAGATGGAGAGATAGAGAACTGAGACACGGTAATAATAATAATAATGATAATAATGCGTTTGCTATAGTGCCCGCCGAGAACTCAATCTCTTTCTAGGCACTTTACATTTGCTACTGTCAGGCGTGTGTGAGAAGGTGTGTGTGTGTGTGTGTGTGTGTGTGTGTGTGTGTGTGTGTGTGTGTGTGTGTGTGTGTGTGTGTGTGTGTGTGTGCTTTGCTCTGCCACTGCTTCATCGCGTGGTGCCTCAGATGAGAAACCTGAAAGAACCGAGTAGCTGTGAGGATGCGCAAACGCGAGTCGAAACGAGAGCCGCTAGCCGAAAGAGAGGCTGCTGTGCCGAGCAGTCGGCGCTGGAACTAGAGTCTCAGCGGCTAGCCAGGAAAGCTGCGGTGATCTCGTGCAAGGAGGGCTCGGGCTTTTCCAACGGGCTGGACTCTTGATGAGTTTTCAGTCAGCTGGACAAAACGGAAGTTATCAAATGGTCACGAACTGCAGTCTTGTAGGCGGGTGCTGTGCAGAGGGCTTGGCTAAAATAGTGTCCGAGCATACAGCAGTCGAATGCCGCAAGTGTTTGTTTAGGATATCAAAGCTAATACCAAAGTCTGCCCACCCGAATGTGTAACCTAGCTGAAGCGCATTAATAGTGGTCCCAGAAACGCTGCTAATGCTGAAGGCATAAGAGTGGAGCGATACTGAAGATGCTTGCCCTTGCTGGCTGTGGTTTAATTCTCGAGTGCAAATGGGACATGGCATAACTTTGTGGTTGGAGATGCAGTGGAAGCAGCAAGATCTCTGTTGGCACTACACTTGAGCACGGCTGTTGGAACACTTTTATTTCCTTTTGTCTTGCTTTGTTCATCTGGCAAAGTGTGTGCAGTATACAAGAGGGATGCTGCGGTTTCACGATAAGCATCAGCACTATAGCTTGCTGGTTCTTTCCCTTTCCTAAACCACTGAATAAATTTGCCATTGGCCATGGTCTCTGCAGCTGCAGGCTTGCGGGCTGATTCCGTGCAGCCTGAAGGGTTCAGCCACCTGCTCACTTGTTGCTCTCAGCTGCTCGCCTGCCGCCACCGTCGCTGGACCCTCGTGAAGGCGAGCATGTGGCAGGGCGCGTTCCGGCATCCACCTCCTGCAGGTGGGTTTCTGGCATTTTGCTCACTCTTTCGTGAGAGGCAACTGGCGGCGTGCCGACGAGAGCAGCTTCTCGCTGCTGGCCAAGTGCTGCCACGATGTGGATCTCATCGCTTTCTGGATGGGCAAGCGGAAGTGCGTCAGAGTGTCGTCGTTCGGCTCGCTGATGCACTTCAGAAAAGAGGACAAGGTAGGCGGCCGCGGCGGGAGACTGTAGCTGGAGCAGGACAAGCTGTGGCTTGTCAGAGCGAAGCAGTCAGAGGCAGCTGCAGGCAGTGCACGAGTGGTTGGCCCCTTCTGACCTTGTGCTGGCTGGCTTGCTGCCAATTGCAGCCACCCGGTGCTGGCAGCAGTTGCCTCGACTGTCAATTGGAGCCCGGCTGCCCCTATTCTGCCAAGAAGATCTACATCGACAGGGCCAAGGTAAGTAGCTGTCTGCTTGTGAGAATGTCAATATAAACGCCTAGAAAGAGATTGAGTTCTCTGAGGGCGCTTTATCAAGTGCATTATTATTATTGTTATATCGCTGGTCACATCGAGAAGGTACACTTTTGTGGTTTACAGATCCGGCTCCAGCTAGTCCAGAGCTTATGGTTTTACTGCGTTTGACTCGGTCGCTGCTTTTCCAGTTCGAATAAGCCCATCGATGCTTGACCAACTTGGACTGATCGTGCTGACCTCCCTGTGTGTGTGTTCCTTACATTAAGAGAAAGAGAAACAATAGCCTCTCAAGGTCAGAGATTGAGGGTATTGTTGAGCAAACCAAAGACTGATGATGCTTGTCATGCCAAATGCAGTTTTTATATGCTGCTGGCTTTTTCGAGTCCTCCATGTTAAAATTCGATGGTCGGTCAAAGATATCATCTCGTCTATTTATGCATCGGTGCATCAGTTAAGCTGCTCGGCCGGTAAGTGAGAGCCACCTTCTTGATGCCCTGGTCCATCTTACGGAGTTGTGACTTTAGTCCCTTAGCAGACTAGCAGGCTATCTATATTCAAACTGGAATATGATGGGTAATAAGAAAAATAGAAAAACGTCATGTGACAATTAGTCATGCCAGGATGCTATGATATCAGTCAATAGTGAGTTTCAGGCTTCCTAAAGCATGCGAACTATGGGCACGGTCTCAAAAAAAAGAGTTGAGGTTGGTTTGAGATGCCGATAAATGACTTAAGCCACAAGAGTGAGTGGTGTGATACATGGCCCGATTGAGAATTAGTTTAAATAGGTAGGCTTGAGCAAGAGTATAAAGGGACTTAAAATTGAGCGACAACCTGAAGTCGATATGCAGCTTGATTGGGAGCCAGTACAGGTTAGTGAGAAGTGCTGTAATGGTAGAACTTCTATGCTTACGACAGACAAGCCTAGCTGCAGAGTTTGTGCAAACTGTAAGCCATTGATTTTGCAGGTGAGTAGACCAACAAGCATCGAGTTACATAACTCGGTGCAGATGTCATGAATAAATAAACCTATTTTGATGCAATATCAAAGGCTAAGCAAGCATGAAGTTTGGCAATGTTATGTAGCTGAAAGTAGGCCGACTTAACTGTGGAGCTGATGTGGCCGTCTAGTAGTGGTCACTTTGAAACAGGAAGCCCAGATTTCATGCAAATACTGCAGGAGATATGCTGGCCGAGCCCATTTTGAGAATTCGGTTTTTATAGTTTCTGATTATTACTAGGTTTTCCCATCACTAGTTAATTAGTTTTATTGACATTAAATTTTGGAAAGTTGGTAGACGTCCAAGTGCGGATGTATGCGCTGCAGTGCTGCTGCAAGGCAGTTGACCGAGTGCTTCAATGCTGCGGCTGTCACGACAGATGTGTGTACCGTTAAAGAGCTGCGCTACGACCGTCTGAGAGGATAGCATGGCATTAGTCGAATTAGGACGAAGAATCAAGGGAGAGCTTGTTCGTAGGCCGAGACAGCTGGAAGAATGCTCTTCTGCACCGGAAGCCAGCCTTGGAGTCGCCCGCGCATTTCGACTGCCATTTCGTCAGCTATCTTGCACTGATCGTCTGGATCCTAGGGGGAGCGCGAACTCGGCGCATGCTGCTTCTGGCTCTTGCAGAATTCTGGCAACTTTGGCTGGCCGGTCAGCGTCGTTACGCCGGTGCCAGACATCGAGGCACTTACCGAGCAGCTGCAGTCAGGGCCCTACGGCCGATGTGTGTACGATTGCGACAACGACGTCGTGACGAATCAGGTGCGACCTCTCACGTGCTGCTAGGCTGCACAGGCCTCCCTCTCAGTACTCAGTGCTATGAGAGATTCGTTACTGCCCCTTCCTGCACACCAACTGGCTACTTGACTGCTCTGGTGGCAGATTACAGCTGTTTGTTGTCGGTTTCTGAGTTTCTTATAGATCCTTCTGTGGTTAGTCTTTTCATCTTGAGTTTTATGGGGAATGGTTTTCACCGGAGACTCATTCTTGCCTGCCATTCCGGCAGCAATTAGGTTTTCACCACATGTCGAAGCAATCATGTTCTGTGGCTAGCGGCTCACTATGATTGTTATTTATAAATGCTGCGATGTCAAAATAATTGGCTTCGGTCATCAAGCCAGGCAGGCACTGCCGAGCATGGGTTATTGCCTTCTTCATCCAGTTACACCACTCTTTCACTGTGGAGCTCGTTCACTTTGCCACTCACTCACTTAGCAACTTTTTCACTTTAGTGTGCATTGCTGTTGCTGAGCCGCACGTTGCTGTAATGGGCATGCATAAGTTTCTCTGCTGACTTGCTTCTGCATGCTCCCTGAAGCGAGCCGGACATCGCTGACCTGGAGCTTGTGGTGATGCGCTCATGCGGCAAGGGTTGCTACAGAATGCTTTCACTTTCGCTTCGCTAACCATTCGATTGTGTTTCTTTTGCAGCAACTGTTAATCCCCTAGAGAGAGAGAGAGAGATCCAGCTCTCTTGGGGCACTTTATCAAATGTATTATTATTATTGCTTGCAGCTTTGGTAGCTTTGTAAACGCTAGATCTCCTTTACCAGCCTTCGCCAAGAGCTAGCATCTCATTTTAACTGGCTTACCTTGCTCTTGCGTCATGTCATAGATCGTCAACATGCAGTTCGATAATGGTGCGACAGCCAGCCTGCACATGGTGGCTTTTACGCAGAAAATTTGCTCCAGGGAGACTGTGATATCGGGCACCAAGGTCAGTCGATGTTGCTGTGTCCACTGGGCTTGAATTGCTTTCTGCAACCAGAGCATTGATCGGCAAGTCGTCGAGTTGATTCTATTGAAGTGCATGCCGTAGAATGACATCAGACTTCCGATGGTTGCCTAGAACTAGGTCTGGTGTCGTTGTGGGCTTTTACCAGTCACTGAGGTGCCTGCTGAATGTGCATCTGCTGGATGTGTGTTTTGTGATGCAGCATGGACAGTTTTCCTCTCTATCTGGTACCTGCTAGCGTCTCTGGAATAGTTGTGGCATTGACTTGAAGTCTGCTTATAGGCAACCGTCTGCTATTTTGGTACTCTGGTGTGCTAAGATTAATTGCTATAACTTGTATGCCATACAGCAGCCTACAGATATCAGGAGACACGACTTCTGCTGCCTGCTGTTTTTAGGTTGAGTGTTGGGTTGTTTTCTTATTAACCTGATCCTACTTGCACATTCTAATGAGCTTTCCCTTAGCTTGCTAGACTGCTGTGCACTACTGGTGCTCTCACTTCATGCATTTACACACAAACATAGTGTGATCCCAGTTCCTGAACCAGGAGTCGAGGTTAGCACCGCAGCCCCGGCAGGGCAGAGCTCCTCCGGCTAAGGTACCACCGATGACATTGTAAGTTCGTGCGACCGGCTATACTTACCAACGTGTTATCTGTGTTCTATGGTAATTAATCCCCACCACTGACATGGAGCTTCAATATCTCATGGGGAGATCTCGGGTAGTTAACGATCTTAACTTTGCTCCAAAAAATCACAGTGGTTTTTGATAGGGTTCAGATTGAGGCTCTCAATTGTCTATGTATTATAATGTAATGTATCTCCGTCTGTAACTCCACAAAGTCATAAAGACCATGTGGGTGTTACACAGGAGAGTTTTGTATAGCGCGCTCACAGCCTAAGAGGCTTTTGGTACGCATTCGGTAGCCGACAGACTTCGTCTCATGCAACAAACAGAAAGTGGGAAGCATAGCAGAGTCAGGAGAGCAGTTGAGGTAGTGAGTAGCATGGAAATAGCAGCTCAGGACCGCTGAAAAGGATGAGCTATAGTCGGCAGCAGGAGAGTAGTTGTCGTTGCGTAAGAATTGTGGAAGCCAGTTCCACAGTCTAGGACCTGCAGAGCTAAAGCCTCTGTCGCCAACGGTCTTTAAGCTGAGGAATGGGACAGCTAATTGATTGTCCACACAGGACCTGAGGGCGCAAACAGGCTGAAACTGATGCAACAGTTCAGCTAGGTACGAAGGAGCCAAGCCGTGGCAGGCCTTGTGGGTCAGCGTAAGGACTGTAAATACAGTCAGTGGAGGATGTCCCTGATCTGGACCATTGTCAAACAATTCTGTCAATGACAGTGCTGTTAGCTTAGGATCGCTATCTTAATGCGCATGAAAATATCGCCCACCATGGGCCATTGTAAAAATCGCTTACAATGTATGCCATGGAGAGTCCAGTTAATTGCTTCTGTACATCAGCCCCCTACCATAATTCTTCTGCTACCTAAGCTTACCATCTTGGCACTTGGGCTGGCCAACAAGTATTAAAGAGATTGAGTTCTCTGAGCGTGCTTTATCAAGTGCATTATTATTGTTATTATTATTAATATCAGTGAATTTTGATTCATCAACCTACGCAAGTCTGTGCAAGTCAGTCAAGGACCAGTGCGCTGGTTCCTAACCGGCTGCTGGTGGCTTAATTTTGCTGTTATGAAGTGTAATGCCGAAGACTCGGCGGAGTAGACGTAACCTGCCGCTTACCGAGTGGCGAAGCCTACTGCCGAATGTGGTGTGCGTCTAAGCTCAATAAGGTCAGCAGAAACGAGTGTTTCTGGTGCCGACCTACTCATCGTTACTGAGGGGGTCATGAGTCTGCAGCTGGAATTAGAAAGAGACACAGATAGCAGATTTTACTGAGCTTTATTCGAAAGCACACAAGGTCGCTTCGTGTTGTACCCTCCATGATCCTCGTAAGGTCACTACAGCACAAGCAAGCTTGCGGGAAATGCGTCTCCGAACTTAGGCTACCTACAGCTATTATGGGGAACGACCCAGATAAGACAGAGGATGTTAATAATAATAATAATAATAATGCACTTGATAAAGTTCCCTCAGAGAAATCAATCTCTTTCTAGGTGCTTTACATTTGCTGCCAAGGGAAACACAATTGAATGGTGAGTAATATCATGCTTGATAAACAACATGAATAACATGGTTAGAGGTGACATGCAGAGGGTCAGCATGCAAGTGTGGTTAGTGGCAGCATGCAACAGTGTCAGCACGAACAAGCACATGAAGGACGAATCACAGAGACCCACTAAATGCTGTCCTAAATGGGTGTGATTTTTAATTCTTTTTAAATGTGGTCAAGTCAGGGGATGTTGTGATGCAAGTCGGGAGTGAATTTCAGGCTTTGGGAGCATACGAACTAAATGCACGGTCTCCAAAGTATTTGAGGTTTGTACGAGGTATTGGTAAACTGTTGGATTCCGAAAACTGGGTGGTACGTTGCTTGGCCTGGTGGGGGAGTAGATCTGAGAGATAGGCTGGAGCCAAAGAATGAAGTGACTTAAAAGTGAGTGACAAAACCTGTGGTACGTTGCTTGGCCTGGTGGGGGAGTAGATCTGAGAGATAGGCTGGAGCCAAAGAATGAAGTGACCTAAAAGTGAGTGACAAAACCTTGAAATCGATCCGTTGTTTGACCGGTACCCTGTGCAGGTCGGCAAGAAGTGGTGTGATGTGGCAACCACGACGCTCACGACAGACAAGCCCAGCTGCAGAGTTTTGCACCAGCTGTATTGCCTGATTGCACATGCCGGTAGGCCAGCAAGCAGTAAGTTACAGAAGTCAAGACTGCGCAAAGCGCCTGACAGTAATGCACATGCCTAACCTGTTGCCAATAGTTAAGCCTTTGAAGAAGGTAAGCGTCTGGCCGTAAATGCAGGTTAAATTTCGTGTCGTCTGCTGCGATTGATTGGGCTCTCATGTATGTGCCTGTTGACAGTAATAAAGGAGAGCTTCGTTTACCGTGCACGTGCGCCAGCTGTGTCTCCGTGAGACTCCCACTAGAACAGCCTCGACCTGAGACACCAATATACAACTAGGAGCCCGAACCGAAGCCTAGACCATAACTGGAGAACTAGGGCTCTGCTTCCACCATGAAGGCAGGAACATCTCACACACTACCTCTAGCACTCTTTCGGAGGAAACATGTCTCTGCACTTAAGGTACCTACGTCTTTAGTGGGTAACGACCCAAATAGGAGCCCAAATCACCGAAATATCTCACACGCCACACCGAACTGCTTCTAGTCGGCATCAGCAAATCCTTATGCCGAGACCACGTGTGAGCACATACACAAAACGCAAAAGAAATACAAAATGCAAGCTCGGGTGCCGTATTCGATCCACCGAATCCTCCTGGAGCGGTCTGGTCAAGTCCAGTCATTCGCCAGCAAACAGCCCGCCTTCCTCCCTTGCTTTCAGAGAAACGAGTCTGACAACTTACGGCGACAGCGTCGAAGCGGAGCCGAAGACGAAGAAGAAACCACTACCATTATGTAACTAGCCAAGACAATGGGGTTGACAAGCCAGCCAATATCGATCACCTCATGGTCATACTTCGACCTCTGTGTCCTCTTGCTCACAGCTCGAGAACTCTGGTGCTCTTCAGCCACCTCTATCATTCTCACAGAAACCGCCTATCAAGTCCACTGCATCCTAGAGAAGGCGTGTGCTTTTCAGCCACCTTTCTCGTTCTCACGGAAACACATCCAGCAACTCTAGGACGGCTGGTGGCGACAGTGAGCTGGGAAAGCCCTGCACTATTCTTAAATTGCTAGCCGGGACTATAGGGTTGACAGGCCAGCCGATATCAATCTCATGATCCTACTACGACCTCTGCGTCCTCTTGCTCTAGGACAGAAGTGCTTCCTGCTGAGCAGTTCTTGTGCGCCCTAAAATTGAGTCAAGCCGGCGCTGTGCTACAAAAGTAAAGTTTTTTATAAGTAACCACGGAGAGTGTATCTTGAAGGCATAACTTGAGTAAATGGTTGATTAACTCAACTTGAGCCCTGTCGTAAGTTGGTGTCGTAGCAGAATTTTCTAAGCGGAGTAAATCGGTTTTCAAGGCTCCCATTTGCATGGCCCTTTCTAGATCTGAGAGATAGGCTGGAACCAAATAATGAAGTGACCTACAAGTGAGCGACAAAACCTTGAAGTCGATCCGTTGCTTGACTGGTAGTCAGTTCAGGTCGGCGAGAAGTGGTGTGATGTGGCAACTGCGACACTCACGGCAGACAAGCCTAGCTGCAGAGTTTTGCACCAGCTGTAATTGCCTGATTGCACATGCCGGTAGGCCAGCAGGCAGTGAGTTACAGAAGTCAAGACGGGATGGGAAGTAAAGTAAATGTTGGCTGATTTTCAGCCTCTTTTATGTAGCAGCTGAGGTTGTAGTGAATGGTGTAGCACTGTCTGTTGCAGGACAAGTTGCACCTGGCCATCAATCGGCTATTCCTCATGCTTGCAATAAGGATACGTTGTATATGGATGCTCACAGATGCTCAGTATTTGCATGTGCCACAAACACCATCGGTCTGCTACTCTTGCCTACCACAGATTGGGGTTATGCTCTTGTATTGCATATCTTCATGCAATTTCTTTTGTCCAGCAAACCCAAATCGTCGATCACTATTCCCTTTGTCATGCAGTGCTCTTTTTACCATTTCAGGGGGAAATAACATGCAATCATACTGGGCCAGTTCGAGTTTTCGATTTTTTAACCAACTCATCAAGTAAGCTAGCCTCTGCCTCCTATATTGCATGTACCAGCTGGCTGTACTTGTTATCCTGCTAACTTCAGCAGTACTATTCTAATGGTTCAGGGCTGCGCGCTGGTTCAGCTTTTCGTGCAGCTGTGAGCTGCTGCTGCTGCTTCTTTACCTGCTGTTTGTTTCGATTTAGCTCGATTTAGCCAGCCGTTCCAGCTCCTTCCCAGAATGTGATGGTGCTCTTGTGGAAGGACTTCCCCCCCCCCACAGCCCTCGTGGAGTCGAGCAATTCAAGTGCACCGTGTGCCAGATCAAGCCGCGAATGGTCTTCAAGGCACTCCCGCTGAGATTTGAACAGTAGAGCAACGTGCAAGGATGTGATGGCCCGGGTAGCAAGTCCGGAATAACTAGAAGTCATCACATACGCCTATGCAAAGACCCTGCACATTTTCAAGACCAATTGCATCTTCGGCAATTCTTTGGCCGAGTGAGGCAATGCTAGCCAGTTGTGCACACATTCTGACTTGCCAGCTACCAAACAGCCTGAGGCGGCCGGCTGCAGTAACACTTTGCTAGCCCAAACGCTGCTGCTGCTAAAAGCTCGGCATGCACTTGCATTCTTTCCTCCGGTGGCCACACTTTGTCCATGCATGTTCTGGTGCCGTGTCTCTGCCCCCCCCCCCAGGGCTTACTACCTTCACTACAGTGTTGTAATGGGATGGCTATGAACTGATTTAGCTGTCACCATTTGCCATGCAGCAGATGTTGTGTGGGGCAGATAGGCAAGTGATCCAGGATCAATCTTCTTTCAGTGCATAGGCTGTTACTAACTTCAGTTACGACAGTTGCACAAGATCTGGAGCAGTAGCCTCAGCTCAAGGCCAATTAAACTAGGACTTAAAGACTTATGAAAGTAAGGGACATATAAAACAAAAGAGACAGAGAGATAGAGAAAGAGAAAGAGGCAGGAAAGAGAGAGAGAGAGAGAGAGAGAGAGAGAGAAAAACACTCGAACTAAGTAATCTTACTGGGAGAGCTGCAATTCACTGGTGAGCTCGTGCCAACATGCTGGCCTAACCAGTCATGTTAAACTAAACTGCCACCTTAAATTCACTGATGTCAGATATTCTGATTATAGTATCCACTGATGCGAAGGAAATTATCATGGCCGGCTTGGGCTAAAAGATACAGCTTTTTGGGAGTGCTTATCCAATAATTATGTTTGAAAAGTATATTGAAGCTGTTGTGTCGTTGTGAGATAAAAATGCAATGGCTGCTTTCAGCACACCAGACTGTTAGTTAGCAATACACTGTCTGTGCTTGCTCGGTGTCGATGGCGTTTGTATTGCCAGATATCATTGTTGTTACCAGAAGGCCAAAGGCTGCCGGCCTCAGTTTATCCCTGCGATTTTTAAGACCATTCGAAAAATGATGTGTCATTTGGTCGTGGTCGATTTCCCCAGCAAAATCATAGCCCACTCGTGCAGCCATTGACCGGAGCATGCCTCTGCATGCCAGTGTTTGCTTTGCAGGTTTGTATGACCCGGAAGCCGAACGCCAATGTGTGCCTGCCAATAGCCGACTTCGTGGTCACAGTGGTGCCGACTTCTTTCTGATGGATGCATTTGTCAAGGCAGTCGCAGTAAGTTGCATGTCATGCTTAGGCATTTCCTACAGCCGTGGAGCCTAGCTAAGCAGCAGTGTATAACGGCTAAGGATTGGGGTCTCCGCCAAACGTCCTGTGAATGAAGTTTGTAGGTAATGTGATCTAGACTGGTCGAACCTCATGGAGCCCGTTAGCTAGGCAGACCGCGCTTCGGTCTCAAATGCTATTACTCAAGTCAAGCCTGCTAGGTCTTTAAACTGTGCTATTGCATTGCTGGGTGTGTTGCAGAATCAGTAATGTAATGCAATTTATCTCCGTCTGTAACTCCACAAAGCCATAAAGACTATATGGGTGTTACGCGGGAGAGTTTTGTGTAGCGCATTCACAGCCTAAGCGACTTTCGGTAGGCATTCGGTAGCCGACAGACTTCGTCTCACGCAACAACGAGAAAGTGGGAAGCATAGCACAGTCAGGAGAGCAGTTGAGGTAGTGAGTAGCATAGAAGCAGCAGCTCAGGACCACTGAAAAGGATGAGCCATAGTCGGCAGCAGGAAAGTAGTTGTCGTTGCATAAGAATTGTGGAAGCCAGTTCCACAGTCTAGGACCTGCAGAGCTAAAGCTTCTGTCGCTAACGGTCTTTAAGGGCAGGAATGGAACAGCTAATTGATTGTCCACACAGTACCTGAGGGCTCGAACAGGCTGAAACTGGTGCAGCAGTTCAGCTAGGTGCGAAGGAGCCAAGCCGTGGCGGGCCTTGTGGGTCAGCGTAAGAACTTGGCTCTGTATCTGTTGCTCAACCGGCATCCATCCTAGCTCTTTTAGAAAGGGAGGCACGTGCTCAAACCTGGGACTTGAAGACTAGCCTTGCAGCCATATTCATGGTCAGCTGCATTGGCCTAGTTGCTTTCTTCGGTAGCCCAGCCAAAAGGGAATTGCAATAATCAAGCCAAGACAGAACTATGGAGCTAGTTAAAGTTTTTGCAAGCCACTGTGGAAGACAGCTCCTAATCTAGATAGGGATCGGACGTGATGGCTAGCTGTAGAAGCAGTCTCCTGAATGAAGCTTTTAAAATTGAGGCAGCTGTCGTAAACACCTAAATTTTTGAGCATTTGGTGATGGTCACACAACAGCATCACCTATTAGAAGCGCAAAGCCTTTTAATCCAGCGACATGCTTGGGGTGTCCTATGAGCAGCAGTTCGGTTGTATCGTTATTTAGTTTCAAGACGTTTTCCGACTACCAGGATCGGATGTCGGCAAGGCAAACATTCAGTTTATCAGTTGCTGCAGCAGATTCCGATGGTTAGAATGACAAGTACAGCTGAGTATCGTCAGCATAAAAGGGATAACATATTCCATGGGCCTTAATAACTTTTCCCAGTCTTATATGCTTTTGCCAATAGAGCTTGCATTGAGTTGGCTGCCCTTGGGCCGATGTTGACCACCTATTGCAGATATCTGTAGTCGCTTCTGGGTCTTAACCTATGGTTAAGATGCGTACTTTTCGCGACCCAGATCGTAGGTTTGAGTTCTGCAGTGGACGCTCGTTTATTGCCTACTGCAAGCGGCGGCGGCAATAGCCAGCAAGGCTTTTCTGCTGCTTTATAATTTTTTTTTAGGTTATTGAGCCAGCAAAACTTTTGGTAGTCCCGGTTCTGACGAATATATGTGCGTGTCGAGTCGACTGCGACTCGTGTTAGGCCTGTATTGGCACCGGCGGCGTTGTAGAATGCGCAGCGTGCACGCGTGGCACACTCCTGCCGAAGGAAGTGCATAAGAAAATATCAACAGTAACTTGGACAGTCATATTGTTCAGAGGGTGTCATTTCAGGTGGCATTCCAGCAGCTTGCAGTTTCCCCTAGCTATTGCCCGCCCCCCCCCCCCCCCCCCCCCCCCCCCCCCCCCCCCTCCCTCGAAGGACGGCTGGCTATTCCTGCTCTTCTTCTGCTTGTTGGAGTGGCCGAGTTGGTGCGTTGGAAAGCCACCAGAGTGAGCATGACCGCGACACGTCCGCGCTGGCCAGCTAGGCCAGCTAGGCCAGCGCGGACGTGTCGCATCGGTCTGTCACCCAGCGCTAGGTTGAAGCTTTCTATGATGCTTGCACGGTGCTTCGCGATGGCAACAATAAGGGAAGGGAGCAACGAAGGAAGCCATTCATTCAGTGCATCGGACCAAATGCCTAACCAGGGATGCTGCTCATACAGCAAAGTCGGCAGTGGGATAAGACTGAAGGAGAAGCCGGCTAGCTTTGTGCTGGTTAGCTGCCCAGCCAGCAAGCACCTCCTCATGTATGGCATGCTCATTAACAGACAGAGACTGGAGGTCGGATTCGAACTCTTCACGGCCGAGGTTGCTGTATATGGTGTCCTCCCCAGACAGTAGCAGGCCGGGTTCACCAGCCAGGCTGGGCTAACCACAGGTCATTTGACACTCAGGTCGGCACTGCAATGCAGCACTGAAATTTCCCGTGATTTTTCATGGCCACACACAACGATAGGAATTTCTCTTAAGGTATTATCGACGTCTGTACAGTGTGCGTCGGAGGTGGCATTCATGCTGGCATGATTGCCCTGCCCGGGAAGTTGCTTTTTCGCCCAATGATGTCTTCTGTTAGCCCTTGGAGAAGAGAGGCTACTGTCGTGCTGGCTCGGGCATGTTGCCGGCAACCTAAAAATTCTTTTGGCTAGCACGCATGCGAGGGGATATCGTGGCTCAGCTGTGTACGGGAAGGTCAACTGTCAGTCAAGCAGCTGCGTAGCTGCAACATCGCAGGCGATGTTTTGAGGGTACATACTTGACCCGTGTCTGCATTGTGTGTCTGCAAATCTTTTCTCTTCTCATCCCCAGCCTCGACGTGCTCGCCTTATCCTTGTTTAGAGCTCACCACTTTGCTCGGACTCGTCGTGCCTATGTGCTCATGCTACCTGCTTGGCAGACCGAGGCTGGCCGCTTGCTGGCCACGGCTTGGATCCGAAAGGAGTGCTGAAGGCTTTGAAGCATGTTCATCGGCAGTCAGCTTTCCCAGTGCACCGGCTGTATTAGTCCGCGTGGGGCATCAGCGTATTTTAAGTCTTACCATTTGAGCAAAAAATGTTAAAACACATTTCTTCACGATCTTAGGTTATGTGGAAGGATCACCGGCAGGCCTTAATTGTCTGTGGCATTGTATTTTCCAGCGTGGCAATGATCATGTTGCCAAGCTGTAATTATCATGTCTGCTATTGACATGACGATCTAATCACTGACTTGTTGCATGCCATCTGTATTATGCAACCGTTGCTTTTTGATTACAGTTCAACGACTCCAGCTTTATTCAGTCCGGTCCCGAGGACACTCTTCAAAGTCACTTGCTCGTCTTTGCTGCTGAGCGTTCTCGGGTGGAGAACCGTGTAATTGATCTATGACTAAGCTACTGACAACAAAATGGCTACTTGCTGTATGTAGTAGCTGCTTTGCCCGCACATATTTACCCGTGATCAATGCATAAAGCTTGTTATATTTGATTGTGTACTGCTGCAGTTGTGCTGAGATGCACACGCCTTTTTGCTATGGCTACATGAAACGGCTAGTAAACGTGGCCATTCATGGATATCGTTCTAGTCGTTCTTTGGCTGCTGACAGCTAGATAATTCCTGAATGCTGTGGGATTAGGATAGCCGTATTTGTCTGATTATCTTGGCTAAAGCGTACCTGTGATATAGCCTCAAAATTTGATGGCATCTAGAAAACCGATTGCATATATGCTGAGCTTGATTGTGATTAAAATTCTTACTGGGCATTAGTATCCAGTGCTGCATCCAAATTTGGTGTGCTATTCCGATGTGCTGTTTGCATGTGGTTGTGGTATTGTACCATCTTCTACGGTCCATAGTAGTAAATGCAGGTCTTACTGTATAAATCAATGTGTAAGATTTTGCATTGTGTGCATACTGTGATTATGAATTATTCTATTCACGACGGCAAGCTGGTCACACAGCGGTTTTTCGAACGTGTTGAAGGTTTTCTGCCTCTATCCCTTACTATGGCCCCACATTAACAATGGTAATACTATTTGTACAGAACCCTATTCGAATTTGTACTCTTTCTAGACACTGTGCCTAGTTGGAAAGGAAATATGTTGTGGTTTGTAATAGATTGTACAGTTTGAACATGTATAAATAAGCGCGAAAAAGACAAGTTAGCTCGTGCAGTCGAATCTTGCAGGCCACACGTTCTGGGCACTCAGTTGGTTAAGAATGGAACGAGCACTTAATATTAACATGGGGTCGGGTCGATTTCTTGGTGGGGCTTCGTGAATTCGTGTTCTTACGAGACACAGCCATAGAGGCTGTCCAGTTATAATACTATGTTCAGTAGTGGATATTGCCAGCCGGTCATAATTAATGTAAGGCAGTTTAGTTATTAGTTTTTAGTAAGCCTGTACGTGAAGTACCAGCAGCTACGATCCAGCCGTGCTCGAACGTGTCATTACTGTGGATCTATGGAGTCCGGGGGGATTGATCCGTGTGGGTATTGGAAGCCAACAACTGCAATTACGAATCGGGCAGATTTTCGACACATGTTCCTCTGGAAGCTTTTACAGGTATTCCTCAGACAGCCTCTTACAACTCTTGACCAAATTATTGGAAGTGACTGAATTGCTAGGCCAATAGTGATAATTATTATAATAGGACATTTCAACTGCACCCTAAATCTCTTTATCGGCACAACAGATTATGGAAAGGTAGTGTGTCATTTGGTTAGTGATAACAAGCACAGTTCCAGCAGGCATATGCACATTGAAGACAATACACACGGAAACAGCAAATGCCGCGTGGATTAAGTGAGTTTTAGCTTTTTTAATGTCAAGTCATGGAATGTCAGGAGTGAGTTTCAGGTTTTGAGAGTATACGAACTAGAGTCTCGGTATGAATAAGATTTGAGGTTCCATAGAGGTACAGTTAACGAAATATATCTCTGCATGTAAATCCAAAAAGACATAAGTTGTGTTACCTAAGAGAGTTTTATGTAGCCTAGTAAAAAGCCTAACCAGCTTTCGGTAGGCATTCGGTAGCCAACAGACCATCTCACTCAGCTAAGGGAAAGTGAGAAGCATAGCCGAGTCAGGAGAGCAGTTGAGGTAGTGAGTAGCATGGAAGTAGCAGCTCAGGACCGCTGAAAAGGATGAGCCATAGTCGGCAGCAGGAGAATGGATGTCGTTGCATAAGAATTGTGAAAGTGAATGCCACAGTCTAGGACCTGCAGAGCTAAAGCTTCTGTCGCCAACGGTACGGAATGGCTAATATATTGTTCCATGAGTACTTTAGGGCACGAGGAGGCTGAAACTAGTGAGGCAGTTCAGCTAGGTATGAAAGAGCTAAGCCGTGGCAGGCCTTGTGGGCTGTTAGTCAACCGGAAGCCATCGTAGCTCTTTCAGAAAAAGAGATAAGTGGTCAAACCTTTGCGATTTGTTAACTACCCTTGTAACCATAGTTATCACCAGCTGCAGTGATATAGTGGCTGTTGTTATTAGCACGGCCAAAATGAAGTTGCAATAATAATCTAGCCGAGACTGAACCAGTTATATTGTGGCAAGCCGCTTTGGTAGACAGTTCCCAAACTTTGATCGGGATTGAATGTGATGGCCAGCAGTGGAGGCAGTCTTCTTAATACACTTCCCAGATTTAGGTAACTGTCAAAAACAACACCCCAATTCCGAGCACAGGGTGACAGTGGCACAACAACTGCATCTATTAGAAGAGCAAAGTCTTCTAGTCAAGCCACACGCATGGAGAGCTCTAGGAGCAGCAGTTCTGTTTAGTCGTCGTTTAGACAAAGGAAATTTGCCAATGCATCCAGGATCGAATATCTGAAAGCCGAGCATTCAGTTTATTAGCCGCTGCAGCAGAATCAGACCGTATACGCGACAAATGTAGTTGTTTTTGTCAACATAAAAGAGTGCCGATCCCATGGACCTGAATCACTTTTCCCGGCGCTTCAGTGTAACTGGAGAGCAGCAAAAGACCGAGGGTGGAACTCCAGAGGTTACTGGTCTGGTGGATAATACCTGAACCCTACACAACACGGATTGAACACGACCGGATAAGTATAATTTGAACCACGGTAGTGCTTTGTCTGCCAGACCGACCATTTTCCTCGATCGTTCAAGTAGAATATCGCGATCAATACTTCGAAAGCAGCTGATAGATTCAGCAGCGCTAGGGTAGTGATATTCCTGTAATCTCTGCTGCACGGGATGTCATTAGTTATACTGAGGAGAGTAGTTTCAGTGAAGTATTGTCGCATAAATCCCGACTAAAACTTTTCTGCCGGTCTATTTTTTTAATGTTTGCTAGAACCGCTTAGCGACAATCTTTTCAAGGATATCTGACCCAAAAAAAGAAGGGAAACCAGGCAATAGCTTACTTGGCCCTCTGAATCTAATCGAGGATTTCTAAGCTTGGGTGCAACGATGGCCCATTTGAATGGCTTGGGTGAAACCCCCCTTTCCAGAGAGGCATTAAAAATCTCAGTTATGACTGGGCTACGTTTGTATGTCAGTGACGACCGCAGAGATTCTATTGGGTCTTCGGGAGCTAAGCTCCTGTTGCTAGAATTTATTACAAGTAGCCACATTGCACGCAGAAACTTCTGAAAATCTCTTAAAAGATGGTCACATGTTGCGGCTTGACAGTTGCTATAGTCATAGAGCCTTTGATAGAGGCAAGATTATGTGCAATTTTTAATGGAGAAGGCTGAAGACAGACCGGCCGAGCCGATAATATCTGCAGAGTGAGACCCCTTCGAATTGGAAAGCAAATTGTTCACCATCTTATAAATATGTTATGTGCGGACTGGCATAACTTCAGTTTTTGAGTGAACACAATTTGCTTGGCTTTTCTGATATTCAGGATGTAGACTCGGAGGAAGTCTTTGAAATTAAATAGATTGTCATCAAACTTGAACTTCTTAAAGAGCACTCAAGACTGCACTTAAAATGGTGCGTTTTGAAGCCTTTTTGATAACAATAATAATAACGCATTTAATATGGTGCCCTGTATGGGAGCATGCTCGCAAAGGACACTCCTAACTTTCGTGTCCCCTGCATCGCTGACGATATCGAGACTGTCGGTCAAGTCTGGGGGAAGATCCAGCAGATGTGCCTCACAGACAGGCTTTAAAAATTTCTCCGGGTCAATGATTTTAAAGTTTTGTTGCTGGATGAGGTCGGCATTTCCATGCAGTACAACTAAACAGGAATAGTAAATGAAACTCAGCTTCGATCCAAGATAGTCAGAAGGCACACAAAGGTCACTAGGGCAGATAATATAAAGAAATCCATGCAATGGCCACAGACGTCAGTTTAATAACTTCAGTCAGAACAATGGGCGAGATGACGCCTAACCACATTGGGAGTAGGTCAGACAGCTGGGCCTAAGCATAAGAATGCAGGAGCCTTAAAGTGAGTGCCTGAACCTTGAATTTAATGAGCTGCTCGAATGGGAGCCAGTGCAGTTTGGTGAGAAGTGGAGAAATGGTGAGATTGCGAATTTCACAACAGACGAGCCTAGCTGGAAAATGTTGCACTAGCTACAAGCGCTTTGTTGCACAGGCCGAGAGACCACCGAGTACTGCGTTGCAGAAGTCGAGATTGGCTACCCCTAAGTTTCTTATTCCCAGGGCCAACAGGGAAACCACTCTCAGTCAGTCAAGGTACGTACCATCATGTCCCGTTTCTTGGTAGGCCGTCACTTCCTAATCGACGGTGCCCTAGGAATGTGTTGCCTTTTATATTGATGCCATTGCGTCCCTGATCTCATCGTGCTGCGAAGCTGGCTGGAAAGTCGCATGCGACAGGATCGGACTGCAGCTATCTGATAGAGCAAAGCTGTTGCAGCAATATAAGAGACACTGGCCATTACCGAATGGCTATAGTGTTGATGAAAAGGGAGACATTGAGACGAGGAAATGAAAAATATAGTGGTAAAAATTTGCAGATTTCCTCAGACTGTATATTTGGAAAGCTTACTCTGCCAGCCCACTGCTTTGCTTCACCTGCATGGCTGCAGAGCACTGCTCTACTAAGGCTTTATGTGCTACGGTATCTTGCACATATCCCGAACTGTTGGGAGTAATGCTTTTCTTTTCCCCTGACAGATTGAGCTACTTTTTTTTAATATAGCCATCCCGTTGAACATATCGATGCACTCTACTAGCACCGCAATATGCATTTGCTATTTATTTGAGTTGCTTGCGGATGAAAGATTTTTTTGCCTAGCGGCTAACGCAGTGTCATAGTGCTAAGGTAGCAATCACTTGCTAAGATGCTGTTCCGTCTGCCAGCCTCATCTGTCTGCCTACCTGGGCCGAATTAGTTAGCTAGCAGGAACTCTGACGAAGCAGAGAGTTAGAAACTGGTTTCAACTCCAGGTTTACGTGTGGTCACATCTATATAACATCTTTCTAAAACATAAATAATAATAATAAATTTGATAAAGTCCCATAGGAGAACTCAATCTTTTTCTAGGCGCTTTACAATTGCTTCAAAGGATGCACGATCAAATGGTTAGCGGTAGCATGCTCAATAAACAACTGGAGTAACATGGTTAGGAGTGACATGCTCAGAGTCAGCATGCAAGTGTGGTTAGTGGCAGCATGCACAGTGTCAGCACGCATAAGCACATAAGGGACGAATCACAGAGACCCACTAAATGCTGTCATAAATAGGTGCGTTTGTAGTTGTTTTTAAATGTGGTGAAGCCAGGACCTGTCTCGTCGCAAGTCGGGGGTGAGTTCCAAGCTTTGGGAGTATACGAACTAAAGGCAAGCAGATTTTTTATTGTATGATAAGGCAACCTTAAGAAATTGAGAATATCAAAAAAATTCACAGCTTAAGTTATGACTATTATGGATTGCCTACCCGTTGATATACTATATTCTGGATTCAATTCAAAGAGGTTGTTGAATTATAACTGCGGACAACCTCACGAGAGGATGTTTTTGCATGACAGCGAGATATAAATCAACGCCCGTTTATAAGGAGTTGCAATGCGTTTCGGTCTGCAACTCTACAAAGCCTCAAAGACTATGTGGATATTACGCAGAAAAGTTGTGTACAGCACACTTGCAGCCTGAGTGGCTTTCGGTACAAATTTGGTAGCCAATAGACTCCATCAACGTAACAAAGAGAAAGTGGGAAGTAAAGCAGAGTCACGAGAGCAGTTGACGTACTGAGTAGCATGGAAAAAGCATCTCTGGACTTCTGGAAGTGATGAGCCATAGTCGGCAGCAGTGGAGTAGTTGTCGTTGCCTAAGAATCGTGGAAATGAGTTCCACAAACTAGGACCTGCAGAGCTAAAACTTTTGTCGCTAACGGTCTTTACGCAGAAGAATGGAACGGCTAATTTCTCGTCCACACAGGACCTGAGGGATCGAGGAGGCAGAAACTGGTGCAGCAGTTCAGCTACGTATGGAGGAGCCAAGCCATGGCGGGCCTTGTGGGTCAGCGTAAGAACTCTGCTCTGTATCCGTTGATCAACTGGCAGCAATCCTAGCTCTTTTAGCCAAGGAGACACGCGGTCAAGCCTCCGGGATTTGAAAACTAGATTTGCAGCCATATTAATTAATGCCGAAGGCTCGGCGGAGTTGGCTTAACCAGCCGCTTACCTAGCGGAATTACCTACCGCGAAATGCCGTTCGGTGCTAGCCTACGGGCAATAAGCAGGCCGCCGCGAAACGAGCGTTTCTGATGCTGATGTACCTATCGTTACTAAAGGGGGTCGTGAATCCGTGGCGTGAATCGGAAAGCGATACACAGAAATTAGGAGTTTTACTGAGCTTTATTCGCAAGCGAACAAAGTCGCCGGGAGTTTAGCTCAGTTTTATCTCCACACTCTTAGCATGCTCTCAACAGCACAAGCACTCTTTCGGAGGGAATACGTCCCAGCACTTAGACTACCTAAGTCTATTGTGGGGAACGACCCAAATAAGAGAGGAGCCCAAACCGGAGCCTAGAACCCGATTGGAGAACTAGGGCTCCGATTCCACCTAACGGCAGGAATACCCACACACACTACGCCAAGCACTCTTGGTGAGACCACGTGCTGGGCTAGTACTGCCACTGTGGACGCTGATATTGCAGCTAGTCTGGCGCGACTGCCGGTGCTGCTACGCCTAGTGCTTCGGTTAGTAGTGTTGGTTATAGTGTTGTTACTCGGTTGGTGCCGATACTGGAGCTGCTTGCTGTTTGCTTTCGCGTTGCTGCTACTGCTGCTGTTCATTCTTTGGGAAAGGCTATCACTGGAGTGAGCTCACTTGCCAGTTTCTTCAGTTGGGAGTTAAGCAGCGATTGCCTATGGCCCATGCATAGACAATATATATGAGACGAAATATATCGTATCTTCGTCTTCAACTCCTCGAAGCCACACAGATTATTGGGTGTTGTGTACAAGAGTTTTCTGCAGCACACCGAAAGCCTACGTGGCTTTCGCAGTATGATCCGGTGAGCCATGATGGCACATTAGGTAAGGCGGTTGCTTTTCACGACCTCGGTCCCGAATTCGTGGGTTTGAATCCTCATGGGCGATCCTTTATTGCCACTGCAAGTGGTGGTTATAGCTGTAAAGGCTCTTCTGTCACTGTACAAAAAAGGAACAGTTGAAATAACTAGCATTTATTTATTTATCTGCATTGTACAGATAGGATCAGCTGCCACATATTCTGCTGGAGTCTACAGATAATTATTATCAACCTGTGACATCACAGATCGTTTGATAACTATTTATTGTGGCACCTGCATCTCCTGGCCAAGAGCATATTTTTTTCTCTCCAAAAATAGGACCCCAATTAACATAACGGTTTCTGGGAGGTTCCCAAGAGTTTTCACACGCAGCTGTCGTTCTTGCATTAGGCTTTTTGTGATCTGCAAGTTTCCTCCTTGCCTCTTGTTGCTATGTAAAGATACTTACATGCCTTGGGGTTTAGGCTGAAGCCAGCCAGAAGCCAGAATGATGATAGCCAGCATCGTTTGACAGTGCTGCATTCTGGATAAGTATGTCAACATACATTCTGCCAAAGCTTGATCTGGAATGCTTGCCACACAAGCAGGCAGGGTGCGTGGGGAGAGTGTAGGAGGGTAAGATAGGAGGGGAGTAGGAGGGGAAGCAGAGCAGGAAGGTGGCTGGATAAGGGAGGAGAGGTCAGAGGGCACACTGGCCGGTCTTGGCTGATTATTGCCTGACCTCTGGCTGGTGAGCTGCCGACCCTAAGCACTGCTGAGCATATCGACTCAGCGACTTTAACTCAGGCTACCAGATTTGGTTTCAGCCACCCATTAGCAGCACCATCAGGTGCTGCTGCCAATGTCTGTCTACCCTCTGCTATCCTCGTGTTCCAAGTCGAGGAGAATCCATTTTTTGGCGGCCGGTGCTGCAGTTCCCTTAGCAGCTGCTGCTCTTGAAACTCGCCCATCCCTACTCTTTCTGTTCTACTACTGCTAACGTCTTACTTAGCTTGTCCTACTGCTTTACCCGAGGCCGCAAGCTTAGCAATGCCACTCACTGAGCTACCACTTGGTGTTGCTGGCTGCTGCCTCTGCTGTATCTGCAATTGGCAGGGCTACTTCCTATAACTTCGCCCGGTCCTCATTGCTGCAACTTCAGCCCTCCAGCCTGCTTCTTAGTCCTTTGCTGCCATCCTTGACTCTACTGACTCCTGTAAGTGATGTATCATTTACGTGTTGGTCTCGTCGTCGTCATCTGCATCAAGTGTGAATGCAGTGTGAAAATTTGTATATCTTCGCCAGAGCGGTTTGATGCATTCCTGCTTGCTGCCACCGTCTGAGCGCTCCCTGGCGGTGTGGTTTCTCGAGCAAGCTCGTTCATTATATGGTAGACGTGGCAGCACTTGTAGTGTGCCCACCTAGGCTGCTCATTGCTACCAGCTGCCTACACTATACATAATAATAATAATAATAATACACTTGATAAAGCGCCCTCAGATAACTCAATCTGTCTCTAGGCGCTGTACATTTGCTGCAAAGGGAAATGCAATTGAAGGGTTAGTGGTAGCATGCTCAATAAACAACAGGAATAACGTGGTTAGAGGTGACACAGAGTCGGCATGTAAGTATGGTTAGTAGCACATGCACAGTGTCAGCATGCATAAGCACATTAAAGGACTCACAGGGACCCACTAAATGGCGTGATAAATACATGTTCACATCGTGCAACCTCACGGCCACGTGACTCCATGTGAGAGTTTTAGCGTTCCTATGTAGATTCAAGCTGTTGCAGCTAAAGATTAGGAGGATACTGGCGGAATTCAAATCACTGCACTGGTCGCGAGTCCATATAGGATCTTTTGATCAAGCACATGCCCTTTCGACTGCTACGCAAATCTGTTAGTGATTTGCTTGCATAGTCTCGTGTGCTTTGAGTTTTAGTAATATTCTTATCTTCTGTATTTGTATTTCCTTCTTAGCTCTCTGTTGGCCCAGCAAATTGTGATACTTTCCTTAACGACAGAGGCTCTGGTTTCGTTCGAAGATTGACTAGTTGTGTTCTTTGCTTGTCTGAGGAATGTTTCGGGAGACCACTTGTAGGGATCCGTTTCAGCTATAGGCGCAGCTATTTGATCAGCCTAATGTGCCTGGACAGGCAGTTTTGGAAGCTCTACTCTTAAAGCCCCGAGCTGTCTGGCAGGTTTGAAAGTAATAGGTGTACATGCCAGTTTAACCGCAAGGGGCCAGTTTTGCCTAGGGTGCTGATTTTCGTACTTGAGTAGCACGGGCAGCCTGATGATGAAGCAGAAGTCGGAGTAGATTTTCCCAGACTTGCTCTTTTACTTATCTTGCTGTCTCTTCTATATTAATGACTTCACTTTCATGTTTATTATTTTACCTTGTGTATACTCATTGTTTGAATCGTTGGTAAGGCTTGAAAGTTTTGAAGCCTCGGTATATTTATGAAGCCTTTCAATTTCATAGTACGGATCTTATGTGCACAGCGCTATCAGTTCAAGAGCTCTGTTCTACCTCTACCATTGTATAGAGCATACAAATTGAGCAGTTACTAGTAGCAAATATATGGTGACCACCAATGCTAAATCCAAGATTTACGTGAGAAGGGACAAGAGGGGCACCCAATAGACAACAAAGACTTCCGGATTTAAAGACGAATTCTCCCAATGTTTACAGAGCTGGATATGAGCTGGCACCAAAATCGATGCAATCGCCGGTTAGTAAGAAGCACAGAGGATGGGAGGAGGAGAATGGGGAGATGGTTGAAGATCGGCAAATGAACAAGCAACGAGTTTAATCTCAGCTAGAAAAGTGGCATTGGAAGAGATTTGAGCTGGCTTAGGATGAGCAAGTATGAAAAAGTGCTGTTCGAATGAACATGTTGCTTGGTGTGCACAGATCAGACGAATGAATGCATGAATGAATATGAATTGGTACGGTACCAAAATAAATCATGCTATGTGGAGCATAAAACCCAAATGGCTGATCCACTGACCTTTAGATCTCCCCTCGGTGGGGCAACCTTTTTAAAAGCACCAGCAGATCAAAGCTCTCTTAAAAAGAATATCAGTTGATTTATTATGTTCAATTTTTAACAATGAAAATGTATCATGTGTGTCAGCTATTCATATTACGAGTCTTAGCAGCAAAATTACAGTTATGAAGTAGCAACGAAAATAATTTTATGGCTGGGGTCGCCACAACACGAGGAACTGTATTAAAGGGTCGAGGCATTAGGCAGGTTGAGAACCACTGCACTAATAGATGCTAAAGGGCAAGAATACTGTAGCGAAGTGCAGGGCACATTGCCAAGCCACGAACTGCCAAGTTTCCACAACTTTTGCTGCTGTACAGTTTGGCACCCGCAGGGTACGGTGGCTCAGATCTAGGCAGGGAGTAATACAAGTAATAATATAATAAGCCTTTTGCATTGTGCTGCAAGAGAATCAAATCTTTGTCCAAGCCTTTTACAAGGCATCGCAAGAGAAGCAATAACCAAGAGTTAATAATAATAATAATAATAATAATGTACTTGATAAAGCGCCATCAGAGAACTTGATCTCTTTCTAGGCGTTTTACATTTGCTGCAAAGGGAAATGCAATTAAATGGTAAGTAAAATCATGCTTGAAAAACAAACAAAATGAATAACATAACAAGCGAGGTATCCTGCTTAGGCAAGTAGGTACAAAAGCATAGTGTTGTGCCTAGACAAGCATATAAAAGCACACTGGAAGATACCCGGGTCCGCTGGTTAGTAGGACCCCCTAGTTAGTAAGGTGCACTGAATTTCATTGTATCCACAGATAATCACGCGAAGTACATTAAAAAGTACAAGTTTAATGGTGGTCAGTGAAAGCTGAGCCGTACAGATGCATTTTTAGTTGACGCAGCAATCTCAAGTCAATGCCTGTGGTGTCGGATACCAGAATGTTCCATACTACGCATTCATATGAACTGAAATCCCTATCACCAAAAGATTTCAATTTAGCAAAAGAAACGCCTACAGGACTGGAGGACGACGGAGGACGGGCTGGTGTGAGAGTACAGGCTGTAGAAACAAGGAGGTCTGATCGTGTGGCCGGTGAAAGCAAGCGATGTGACCTGTAGACCTGAGAGTGGATTTAAATGTCGATTCGCTGGTTTACAGGCAGCAGAGTGGAGCTAGTGGAGCTCAGTCAGAAGTGGCGCGATGTGGCAGCAATGACGTGATGCCACGATCCCGAGAAAGGTAGCTGTCCAGAAAGCTCCCGGAATCTCTTCTTCTCATCTCCTCTCAGAGGCGTCAGAATCTGGAAAATTGGGCAGGGAGGGGGCACTGGAGCAGCAGCAGCAGCTGGTGACGGCACAGCAGCTGCTGCTGAGGGCACAGCAGCAGCTACATGTAATGCAATGCATCTTCGTCTGTAACTCCATAAAGTCAGAAAGACCATATGGGTGTTGCGCAGGAGAGTTTTGTATAGCACACTCACAGCCTAAGCGGCTTTCGGTACGAATTCGGTAGCCAACAGACTTCGTCTCACGCAACACAGAGAAAGTGGGAAGCATAGGAGAAGCAGAGTCAGGAGAGCAGTTGAGGTAGTGAGTAGCATGGAAGTAGCAGCTCAGGACTGCTGAAAAAGGATGAGCCACAGTCGGCAGCAGGAGAGTAGTTGTCGTTGCATAAATTTGTGGAAGCGAGTTCCACAGTCTAGGACCTGCAGAGCTAAAGCTTCTGTCACCAACGGACTTTAAGCGCAGGAATGGAACAGCTAATTTATTGTCCACACAAGACGTAAGGGCTCGAACAGGCTGAAACTGGTGCAGCAGTTCAGCTTGGTATGAAGAAGCCAAGCCGTGGCGGGCCTTGTGGGTCAGCATAAGAACTTGGCTCTGTATCTGTTGCTCAACTGGCATCCATCCTAGCTCTTTCAGCAAAGGTGACACGTGCTCAAACCGCTGGGACGTGAAGACTAGCCTTTCAGCCATATGTCTGCTACATGTTTTGAGTGCTGCCGTGAGTCGCACCGTGTGCTGTAATAACCGTGGGTGAAACTCGTGCCTCTATTACCGAGTGCTCGGCTTGCTCAATCGATGCTGCAGCCAATTGGGCTGCTTTAATAGATCTTTCTACTGGGACACTCCAAGTCTAGGCAAGATGGCACATACTAGGTAAGGCAGTTGTCCGAATCCTGCAGTGAGCCATCCGTTATTGCCTCTGCAAGCGGTGTTGATAGCAGCAAAGGCTCTTCTGTCGCTATACAAATAATGCTGTTAAATCGGCCAGTATTTTTCTTTTAGTCTGGTCGCCCGTGCACAGCTGGCAAGCAGCAGCATTCATCTGTCAGCAAACGCCTGTACGGCCGCAAGAAAAAAAAACACGATGCATCGTTGCATATGCATTCTGGAGTGAGCCCCAATATTGTAGGGCCTGCCCCCTCCCCATAGCAGAAGCAGCTAATACAGGTTGGTTCACTAGTAGCTCGCTACCACTTTATAAATGTGAGAGAAGTATTACCAGGGCCCCCTCGTTGTCGTTGGCCTGTGTCGTTGGACTGATGCTCGCTTTGGGCTTGACGACTTGCTGCTCTCTGCTCTGTTCCTACAGAAGCTTGGCTAGATTCTCGTCTTACTTGGAACTCGTCAGCCCTGACCGTGTCAAGCACTAGCTATGCCGGCTATGATGAAATACATGCTAATTCATTCCTTAGTGCTACTATGGGCTATGCCTCCTAGTGTCTCTTTACAGCTGAAGGTTTTCATAGTCTCAGGTCATGCATAGTCACATGGCTGAAGGTGTGGTTCAAGTGCTTCGTTCACTCTCGTGTGGGATGCCACAGGCAGCCATTCGTACGAAGGCAGCTTTTCACTGCTGGCTGAGCACTGCCTGAATGCGGGCAGAACTTATTGCTTGGTCAAGTGGGTGACCTGGTGTGCATTCCAGTATCGACCTTCGACATGCTGTTGAATTGTTGAAAGTGGACAAGGTACGCTGCCATGCTGTGTCTGCAGCATGGCATGAGCAGCATCAGAGGCAGCATCAGAGGCAGCATCAGAGGCAGCATCAGAGGCAGCATCAGAGGCAGCATCAGAGGCAGCATCAGAGGCAGCATCAGAGGCAGCATCAGAGGCAGCATCAGAGGCAGCATCAGAGGCAGCATCAGAGGCAGCATCAGAGGCAGCATCAGAGGCAGCATCAGAGGCAGCATCAGAGGCAGCATCAGTAGAGGCAGCATCAGAGGCAGCATCAGAGGCAGCATCAGAGGCAGCATCAGTAGAGGCAGCAGCAGCAATAAAGACAGCAGCATCAGTGGAGGCAGCAGCAGCAGCAGTAGAGGCAGTAGCAGCAGTAGAGGCAGCAGCAACAGCAGCAGCAGCAGTAGAGGCCACAGCAGCAGAGGCAGCAGCAGCAGTAGAGGCCGCAGCAGCAGAGGCAGCAGCAGCAGTACAGGCAGCAGAGGCAGCAGATGCAGATGCAGTAGCAGCAGACAGTAGCAGCAGAGGCATCAGCAGCAAAGCAATACAAACAGTTGCAAAGGAAGCAGCAGCACCAGGATCAAGAGCAGAGGTAACAGTAGGGGCAGCAGCAGTAGAAGCAGCAGCAGAAGTAGTAGAGGCTGCAGCAGGAGGATCAGCAGCAGAGGCAGAAGCAGCAAAAGCTGCAGAGGCAGCAAATGCAGAGGCAGCAGATGCAGAGGCAGCAGATGCAGAGGCAGCAGCAGAGGCAGCTGTAGCAGAGGCAGCAGTAGTAGTAGCAGCAGAAGGAGCAGTAGCCTTTGACAAGAACGGCAAATGGAGGCTAGAAAAAGGTTACTCAAATTCTTACGATCGAGTATAAGCATTTTGAAAACTAGATACAAGTTACTCAAAATATTACGATTGAGTACAAGTCAAAATCTTATAATCCGAGTATAGGCATTTTGACGAGTGGCCAATTGACATAATTCCTTTCCAGCATATGTAAAGTGCCTGGAAAGAGGTACATGACACTGTTTTCTTTTCATTATTAAAAGCAAACGGATCTGAAGCAAAAATAGCTCAATCTTGTCAGCTCCGAGTAGTCTTAAAATACAAAAGGACTTAAGGTCATTTGCATAGATTTCGAGAGGCAAACATTTTCTGCTCTCTGCCCAAGGCAGAAGGCTATTGGTCGTTCTAAATTTTCAAATGACTGCTTCGCCAGCAATCATTGCCAAATGACACGCATAGATTTAGCCAGTCAATGCCAATTTATTTTGTAGAAAACATTCTGTGGGAATTACTACCACCTAACAGGAGCTGGGCTGGTCGAGAGTTGACATGGTCTCTTGTAGCTCACAACAGCACATGTTATGACTACTGCTTGGCACACCCAATTGGAAAGTAAAAGCCTGCATACTCATTCAAACAGCACACCGGCACAGAGTTCGAGTACGTTAATAGAAATTTGAAGCCGAAGCTTTAAAGCCTCATTTGAGTGACCCGGAAATAATATATGCTATTGGATGGGCAATCCATATTCCATGACTAAGCTGCATCGAAGGACCTCACATATACCTGCTGGGCACCATCACCGGACCATGACTGATCGGTCTTGTGTTTTGAGCCCAAGGTTATTGGCTGACATGGAAGCTAGAGTCTAGAGCCATCATAATGCTCTCGAAATGCTTGAGACTTCGGGTAGTCGGGTCTGAGTTCAGCCTCTACCTAGTCAAGAACTTCATTCAATTGTAATGTTGCTTTCTTGGCCGATTACTGTAAGTGGTTATAATTTTTTATACTGCTTGCTCCTCCCATAACGGCATACCCATTGTTAGTCTCTTTTTCCAAGCCCATATTTTATACGAGCCTGTACTGCTAACTATAATAAAACCCGTGTTATTTCTTTGACATCGACTAGTTAATGGCTTCTCGACGGCAATGCATCTCAGTCATATATTGGTTTGGCCCACTGGTTAAGGGGCTCACATCACACAGGTGAATGTAATTAATGACCAAGATCGTGGGCTCGAGCCCCGTGGCATATGCCACGTGCCTGAATAAAAATTAAGTTCTCTCAGGATGCTATACAAATGAGAGATACATATATCAGTATAACTTACAAGACTAATATATATATATGTATATGTATATATATATTGATAATGTACTTGATATATATATATATATATTAGTCTTGTAAGTAGTTCAACCAGTGTAGCACTGGGCCGTCGACACAGGTTGTGCCAGCGTTTCCACTACATAAACAATTGCCATCAGTCCTTAGGCAGACGCCCTCCGGCCGTTCTGCATTACTAAAACAATAGCACCCTCTTTGATTTGCTGTGCTGCTTGAGATGTGAGGTAATGGACGACTTGTGAGATTTGAAATGCTTCTGATTTACATAAGCACATGAAAGCCGTCCAGCTTGATAAGTGCCAGGATACCTTGATTTTTTCATGGCTGCCCAGTGAGACATATAGGCGACCACGATTACACTGTGTGCAATTTGAGGCTCCCCTTTTCTTAAAATTACAAGCAGTCATTTTTAAAACAGATGGGTGCTCACGAGAATTTCTTTTAGTGGAACATACATGCGATCTTTGGACCTGTGAGCTTACAGAGGTCTAGGAACTTGATATGTAGTAAAGGAATTTATTCAAGTTCACTTTAAATCAGTTCAAGTTCTTACACCTATGAAGACACTGTATACAAATCATTTTCGACCATGTAAATGTCGACTGGTACGTCGGGCTGCAAGTTATGCGACACTTGACTGCATATTTCGAGGCTAGCCGATGACGCAGGTCGAGGATCCCTGGTGAGAGGATCAGATTTGGCAGCATTGAGCTTGAAATGCTGATTGACAGGGCTAAGCACAGTGCCCTCCGATGCCGGTCTGGATAAGCACGACTGACGTTTTCGATAAATAACAACCGTTATGAGTACTGCAGCTGTCAAAAAAGCAATGGCAGCACCGGCCGATACACCTGCTACTACAGAAACCTCAGAATTGCTCAGACTTTGTGCCTCGTCGATCTGGGAATTCGTCGAACTTTTTTGTGGTAATGTTGGTATGGAAGCCTGGGCATTTGGCTGGGTTGAAATTTCTATTTTTAAAGTGAAACCGGAAAAACTCGTCTGATCGCAGTCTGAAGATGTATACTGATAGCTCACATGCATGGCAGAAGTTGAGTAGTAAGTACCACCATTATTCAAGCACCTGTCCAACAAGCACAGTCTTCGACAGCTATTAGTCCAGGGTTCAGCCAGCACTGATAGAATGAGCCCCACGGACGAATTGGCAGCTTGTATGTTTAATGTGTAGTTCATTTTCGCCGAGCATTTCACATCATTAGGAGGTATGACGGCATACTTACTATCTGGTGCGAAGAAATACAAAACAGTTTCAGGCACAAGGGTAGAGCCGTTTACAGTGCCCAGGCAAATGTTTGTAGCCCTGGTGGCCATGAATTCGAGAACAAACCAACCTGCTGCATCACGAGGGAACAGGTAATTGTAGATGCTCAGGTTTTTGCTGGCCCACACGTACACATCTGAAGAGACACTGCAAATGTAATCTGTTCTGCCGTAGGGTGAGTCAACAGACAGAAAAAGAGATGATGCACTATTGTCGCAGGTTCGTTCAGGCGGTTCAAGCTGCACTTCATCTATCCTCAGCAGCAACTGTAGTGGTTGCTGCAGTGTCGGCTGGGCTGGATCGGATGCAACGCTCGGGATTGTAATGCTGACGGTGCATGCTCTCTGAGACTCAGTGGTCAGGTTGAGGGCATTGATGGCCTGCCACGAACTGTTTGCTGCTAAGACGATGCTTCTAGTGCTGCCACGAAGGCAATCGTACAATGCAGGTGAGCTTCCGAGGGCCGATGGCCAGACAAGCAGTAAGAGTGCTGCTCTAAAAGAGGCTCCTAAAATGGCAGTTTTCCCTTCACTTGAGTGGCCTACCTGCACCGATGAAGATGACTGGCTTCGATAAAGGACTGCCAACGACCTCCACATACCGGCTTAGTCACTTTGCAGCTGCCTGTAGCAGTGGCTCGATGGTGGTGAACGACGACGCTGGCTCAACACAGGCCGAAGAAAGCAGTGGGCCGGACGAATGAAGGAAGCCAGCCAAACTAGCAACTTTTTTCCAGCAGCTCGAGGTGATTTATTGGTGGGAGGGCTGAGTCATGGAGCCTGGCCCAATGGTCACCAATTGTAGCAACAAGCTGAGCCAATCAATTCGCCTGAAGCTCAGTCAGAGATCAGAAGGTTTCCACATGAGCTGAGCCAAAGGGCTGTCTTGTTTTTCAAAGATGAAAACCACCTCATGGTCGATCTGTATGTCAACAGGACTGGGCTTCATGGATGGTGGGCTGGGCCACATATAAGAGTCAAGCTGGCTGATCGCATAATACATGCAGAACCTGAGTATTTTATTTAACCCCTGCCGAGTTTTGCACCGAATGTAAGGCTCTTATTGGACAGACAGGAAGACATGGCAGCAGCTAGTTACAAAAATCGAGATGAGATGTCACAAATGCATAGCACATCAGAATGCCTATTAAACGTCAAAGGACTAAAGACTTCAATATCGTGTCTCCTTTGCAGCAAATGTAATGTGCCTAGAAGAGATTGAGCTCTCTGAGGGTGCCATATCAAATGAATTACTATTAATAATATTATCAAATCCAGATTATAGCTAGAGAAACGTCATCGAGGACTCATATAGGTTATCAGCTTCAGAGCCTGGTCACTAGGATGGCAAGGCGAGAAGAACGAGTGAAGGTAGTTACTGTCAAGAGGTCGAGCCAACCATAACTTGGATCTTTGCTCTTTGATCCCACTGCTAGCCTCTTGGGCATGTGTTTATGTCAGTCAAAAAACTATTTCCAGGTTACATTTTATTTGAAGTTTGGGACTTGACCATAAGAATGCCCATCAGCAGACTCGGCAGGGGCCGTTCGGCTAATGAAATGTACTGCTGAATGGCTTAGGTAGGTTGCCAGTTGCCAATGATAATGACAAAAATGTGTAGTTTGTAAAACATTCTACAAGGATTACATTTATAGCAAGCGTACTTGCCACTTTCTGCAATAGATTCAAAAGAATTAATGAAATGCACGTTATCGTGGTTAGACAAACATGAGTCAAATACAATGCTTAGGTCTGCATACTAAAGGTCAAAGGAAAAAACACTCAGGGCCACCAGTTTGTAGGGCCACAGGCTAATAATGAACCATTAGCAACGGATTGACTTCAAGGTTTTGTCGCTCACTTTTAGATCCCTTCATTCTATGGCTCCAGCCTATCTCTCAGATATACTACCCCATCAGGCCAAGCATCGTACCACCCGCTTTTCGGAATCCAACTGTCTAGAAATACCTCATACAAACCTTAAATCCTTTGGAGACGGTGCATTTAGTTCGTATGCTCCCAAAGCCTGGAACTCCCTCCCGACCTGCGTCAGAACATCCCCTGACCTGACCACATTTAAAAGGAACCTAAAAACACACCTATTTAGGACAGCATTTAGTGGGTCCCTGTGATTCGTCCTTGATGTGCTTATGCATGCTGACACTGTGCATGCTGCCACTAACCACATTTGCATGCTGACCCTGTGCATGTCATCCCTAACCATATTATTCATTTCGTTTGTTTTTTTCAAGCATGATTTTACTTACCATTCAATTGCATTTCACTTTACAGCAAATGTAAAGCGCCTAGAGAGAGAATAAGTTCTCTGAGGGCGCTTTATCAAGCGAATTATTATTATTATTATTATAAAAATGCACAGGTAAGCAGGCGAAGCAAAGGGAACAAAAAAGCCAGACATGGTCACTGCAAAAGCAGACCAGAACAGATGCAAGGTAGTAACTGTAGCTGCATGGGAGTTTCAGACTTGTGATGCATACGAACTGAAGGCCCGACAACCAAAACATTTCAATTAAGTGAGAAACGTGGCAAAATGACTAGATGCAGAGGTATGGGTGGTGCGCAGCACACTCGAAGGAGCAAGGAGGTTGGATTGGCAGTCTGGTGTGTGAAACAATGTGTGTATAAGACAGTGGATATCGAAATCGATTCGATGATTGATAGGGAGCCACCATAGCTCAGACAGAAGTGGTGTGATGTGGCAGCTACAGTTTACAATAGACCAGATGAGCTTCCGAATTTTGCAACAATTACACATGATTTGGGGTACTGGCCAAGAGCTAAAAAAAGGGATCTGTAGTGACCTACATGTGGTGTCAGGCACGTATCAACTAGCTTAAAATGTAATATTAGGTAAGCAGGCAAAATTTTTGTCGATGTTGCTTAGCTGCAAGTTGGCCGACTCGATGGTGGCAGAAATGTGCTCATCCAATGACGTCATTTGGCCGAACTGGTTTGGTCCAGCGGTTAAGGTGCTCGCCCCGACCAAGGTCTGGCTGAGGTCGTGGGCTCGAGCCCCGAGGCACATGTGAAACGCCTGAATAGTGATTAAGTTCTCTTTGGGCGCTATACAAATGAACTATATAATTTTGGAATGGTCTACCTAGATTAAAGACGGACGTCACTGGGGTGACACTAGGTGATTCAAAGTTCAAGGTAAGATCTTGCAACTTGAGGGTTACACTAGGCTTGTCCATAAGCTAAGCCACAATTACCCAGCTACTGCCTGAAGGCAGGGCCACTCCTTTCAAAGGAATGGCTGGCCTATGTTACTGAGCTGATGTCACACCAGTAAGGCAAGGCTCAGCAGCATCGCGCTAGGTGTTGCTTCGCTTCGTGGCTTCGTGATCTCTGCGCACCGTGGTTAGGTTGGGAGCATTTCTATTCAGATCTGAGTTTCACCAAACTCAACCAGGACTCCCATGCTTCACTGAACAAAATTATCTCGATTCTTTACAAGACCGATTTGCTGATTCATCAGTTGATGGGGTCAGAGGCAGATGGTGCACAAGAGCTCGTAGGTGCACAGACACCAACTTGCCTATTCTACAGTGAAGAGAGCTGTGAGACAAATGTAGGAGAGGGGAAGCTCTTCAAAAAGGCTCCGGGCCTTGATTCTTGAAAATCGTAGTGCTAGTAACACTACAAAATGGCATTTAGTAATACTCTACGAGAACTAAAAAGGGGGCTGCGTAGCTCTTTCTAAGCCCCATGTAGGATGAACATACCAATTGAGTAGCTACTATAAAAATCCTTCCATAATCCAGCTGAGCTTTCTTTTGCTACACAGAGTCACCCTTTACATAAGTATTCTACCACATTTCAACTGATCCTACCTTGTTTTAGCCAAGCTCGTTTTCACTGGCGAGTCACCAGAGCAAAAGTTAAGGATTTCAAGTCAGACCAATGATGAATGGTACATTTGTAAAAAAGGCAGAACATTAATGTGCAGAACAAATGATGGCTACCTTAAACCTTATATCGGAATACAATGAATCTGACCAGGCTCTCACAAAAAAGGCACATGCACTAAGACACGAGCAATTGCTGGCAATAGCAGCATCTGGCTTAGCCAGCACACACGATATACGAGTTGTAACTACATAGTTTATTCAGCAAGCTTGCTGCTTTATGCAGCTGCCATATATGATAAAATAGTAGATTGCTTGCCTGCACATAGTGCAAAACAGTCAATTATACTTGAGTTAATGGCATTGAATTAACTGCATATCATAACAGAAACAAGCAAAACACATTAAATTGACTGCACACCATAACATAAGCAAGCAAAACATGAAAAATGGCCACAGGCATGTACACCTCAGGAAGAACAGTGAACTCTAGTAGTTGCAACTTGTCCTTGACTGCATACAAGGCATAGTTAAGATACTTTGCCTATACAAACAGAGGCATGAGGATAGCCACACAATTCTTTCAAGATGCTTGTCCCTTAACATACAGCCAAAGTGCAGTTCCAACGACGGCAATAAACGTAGAGCTGATAGCCAATTTAACAAGGCACCTTATAAACCATCGGCATAACTTATCTACAACAAGCAGTAGCCGAAACAATAAAATTAAAGAACCAACAAGCTGAGTGATCTGAAGCACAACTACATAAGAAAGTCGACAAGTCCCCTATAGCCGATGCAAAAAAAACTAAAGAAAAGACTATTAAAACGGAGCAGTGTTGCACCCACGACCTGGACAGTGTCAAACTTACACTGAATAAATAAAGGTAAAATCACAACAACCAATGTCCCAAGAATACCGAAGATGACGATTGATGGATGTGATATCGTTGATGTGACAACTAAAATAAACAACAATAATATGCATTAGCATCAGGATATGGTTGCCTTAGTTGCCAGCTTGCATGCATTTGAATGGGGGAATGTCTTAGAGGGTCAACCCCATTAAAGCTGATAAGGGGCTTGTGCGATTGGGGCAGAAGCATTGAAGCTTCTGCCATCGATGCAGCTAAATCAAGTACATTCAGAAAAAAGCTCTAATAACTTGATATTTTGAACAGCTCTACTGAAGCTCAAAACAGAAAAATTCTTGGGTAGGAAGGGAAAAACGAAAGAAAGTTGTCTCGAGAAGCCTGGATCAAACTTAAATCCCAGACAAGCAAGAACGACCTACATAGGAATGCAGACATGGGAAGAGTATCTCTGCGTGTTTTGCTAGATCACTCGGCAGCTTTTGACACTATCGATCACAAGTCCTTCTTGAGCGCCTCTCATCTCGCCTGGGCATCACTGGCACTGCCCTGTTGCTTTGCAATGGTTCAGGTCCAATCTCAGTGGGAGACCCCAGAGTATTGATGTGAATGGACAAAGACCATCCGAGGTACCTATGAAATATGGGGTACCTCAGGGCTCCTTGGTTGGTACTGTTCTTTTCACTGTGCATACTCTCCCTCTCGCCGATGTGATTGCCAATCATAATCTAGGCTTTCACTTCTATGCGGATGAGACTCATTTGCACCTTTGCTTTGATCCCTCCCAGCCTTCGAGCACCTCAAATTCTCTCAACTCCCTTGCTGCATGTGTTGATGACATCCGCACATGGATGGCAGCAAATTTTCTTGTATTAATTGATGATAAGCTAACTTATTATTTATGGGCAAACCAAGTGTGGTTCAGAAATTGGAAAGGCTAACGCTCAAAATCGGCTGTGCTAGCATATATCCTGTAGAATTTGCACGAAATCTAGGTGCCATATTCCAAAGTGACCTTTCGTTAGACGACCACATCAGCTCCACAATCCAAGTCTGCTTACTTTCAGCTACATAACATTGCTAAAATCTCGATAGGGATACCGCATTTAGGTTGGTCCATACACTTGGTGACGTCCCGTCTGGACTTCTGTAATTACTGCTTGCTGGCCTACCGGCATGTGCAATCAGGTGCTTACAGCCGGTGCAAAACTTTGCAGGTAGGCTTGTCTGTCGTACATCGTACCACTTCTCGCCGACCTGCACTGGCTACCAGTCAAGCAACGGATCGACTTCGAGGTTTTGTCGCTCACTTTTAGGTCACTTCATTCTATGGCTCTAGCCTATCTCTCAGATCTACTGCCCCACTAGTACGAGCATCGTACCAGCTGCTTTTCGGAATCCAACAGTTTGCCAATACCTCGTACAAACCTCAAATCCTTAGGAGATCCTAAGGGATGTCTCCAACTTTGGTGAGGGCCTGAATAAGGCAATCAAAGCCCAGCTTAAAAACAGGCTAATTGGCCAACTGTTACTACACAGATCCAGTTTCAACAGTCACAATGCACTGACTAGGACAGACAGTACTAACAGGCTACTTACTGCTGAGGGTTCTTCATCAGGCACTTATTACCAAGTTCCCTAACTAAGAAGCTGTGGCCGTGAAATTGTCGATGGTTAGAAACCAGCAAAGATGCACTTAAAAGCTAGCAGAATTCGATCTTCTCAATTGCAAATCCAAGCAAGGGCTAAAGTGAAAGCAGAACTGACAAATCCAACTTGAAACTACTGGCAGCACTATAGCAGGGACTTCTGGGAGTTCTATAGGCACTTTATCTTAAGCTGTATTGCACAGCACACAACTCGGGAACTCTAAGAGATGCAGCTTGCCACGGCCGCTTAAGAAGCACAGAGCTCAACGATCTAAAGCAAAGCCAGAGACCTAGAACTCAGTATGATAGGACAAAAATTAAGCATAAGATGAAACATACTATATATAAACATTAATGCAACAAAAAGAGTTGCATGAGATGTCATTTCGACCATGTACTGAGAGCTCCTAAAAAAGGCACAATTTCATATAAGAGTCACAACAATTGCTCGAGCTTAGTGGACAGTACCAGGAAATCGACTCGGCCTTGATGGAAGCGCCCAATGCACTACGTTTGCTGGCTACTGACTACAGATTAATACATCCTCCAAATCTTTGCATGGAAAATCACTCTTCAAAAACAGCGCTACTAATTGACTATGAAAAC
This sequence comes from Cristatella mucedo, assembly GCA_009760855.2. Lineage (NCBI taxonomy): Eukaryota > Metazoa > Bryozoa > Phylactolaemata > Cristatellidae > Cristatella > Cristatella mucedo. The sequence goes on from WPIO01000020.1 coordinate 6,020,194, forward strand.
GCAAATTAGACCAGTAGCAATAGCAAATAGAGCTCTAGATCAAAAATACCCTGGAATTGTCAAGAGTAGGAGGGCCATGGGAGGGAGCCGCTGTTGGCCGGCTGCTGACCATGCTAGTCGCCTGCACACCGTCTCTCTTGCAACAGCGCCAAGGTCCATTGATGTATCTCGTCAGTAACTCCACAAAGTCATAAAGACCACGTGGGTGTTACGCAGGAGAGTTTTGTATAGCACACTCACAGCCTAAGCGGCTTTCGGTACGCATTCGGTAGCCAACAGACTTCGTCTCACGCAACACAGAGAAAGTGGGAAGCATGGGAGAAGCATAGTCAGGAGAGCAGTTGAGGTAGTGAGTAGCGTAGAAGTAGCAGCTCAGGACCGCTGAAAAGGATGAGCTACAGTCGGCAGTAGGAGAGTAGTTGTCGTTGCGTAAGAATTGTGGAAGCAAGTTCCACAGTTTAGGGCCTGCAGAGCCAAAGGTTCTGCCGCCAACGGTCTTTAAGCGGAGGAATGGAACAGCTAATTGATTGTCCACACAGGACCTGAGGGGGCGAAGAGGCTGAGACTGGTGCAGCAGTTTATTGTTATGGTGAGAGAATTGCAGACACTATTTCAGACAAACATCGACAACTCAGGAGACGAATAGATATGCAGATATTCTTGCATCCTTTGCAGCAAGACTGAACTGGTGAAGAAGCAAAGATTCTATATAGCTCAGCAAAGCCTGGCCTGGCCAAAATTGGTTAAACTGCTTCAATGGTTCCAGCCCGACTAAGGAAACCTCCCTCTCTGATGAGTAAATTAGCTTGTAAAGTTCTCCGATGAGTAAATTAGCTCGTACAGTCCACTGCCTACATACTATACATATATACATATACATATATATACATATACATATATACATATCCCCCAGGGAATCAGCCCACGGGTAAGGTGCATACTCTTTAGGACCTAGGCCTTTAAGTCCTTAAGTAGGCCACAATTTATTGCCAACTGAAAGCGGTGGTCCTAGTTGCTAAGGCTCGTCTGTTGCTTTATAAACGAGGCTGTTGCATTAAGTAACCTAGTTTTTTTTTATTTCACTGAAAGCACTTTTTGCTCAGTGCATCTCAGACTCCAGGACTCACTCCACAGCTCTCGCGAAACTACATCTTCTCCTCTGTTCGTATATCTGAGCCGTCTTTCCAGCCACTCTGCAATGCTGATTTCATCCAGCCCAGCTCTTGGCACGACAGGCTTCCTCAATCACCAGCTTTGCTTCTCACTTTCTCTGTGGGGGGAGAGTGAAAGTAAAAGACTGTTAGCCGATGCACATGCAGCAACTGCCACTTAGGCTTGGGGTCAGCCCTGGAAAGTACAGCTCATCAACGATCCCATTCTTGTCGACAAATGGAGCAGCCAAAGCATACCATGCAGAAATCAACGTATCTTCGCCGGCGTCTGGCACCTATTCACCCAAGGCTAACTTCTGCACGTCGGCACGCCTGCACACAGCCTCTCGAAAATGCATTTACAGACCTAAACTGCCCAGGAAAACTGCACCTATCTGCAAGCCAGGAGAACTGTAGCACAACAAGTGCAACAAGGGACCACGGCTGCAGGTAGTATCCTTGCAAACGAAAAGTGGTGACGACCAGGTAGATTTGTAGCTTAATAACAATAATGAAAAACTTGATAAAATGCCTTAAGAGAACTCAACCTCTTTCTAGGCGCTTTACATTTGTTGCAAAGAAAACACGATAGGATGGTTAGTGGTCGCACGCTCGACAAACAATAGGAATAACACGGTTAGGGGTGGCATGCACAGCGTCAGCATGCAAGTTTGGCTAGTGGCAGCATGCACAGTGTCAGCTTCCATCGCAATGCCGTTTAGTAGGGTACGGCCTTATGTCAGACAATGGTGAGTTGTAACGGCTAGACAAGTTGAGTTACTGGGCTACGACTGCAAGCCTGGTGATTTGAGTTCTCCAGACAGGTAGGCCGGGGTCAGAGAATGAAATTACTTGAAAATTAGCTGTTCGTCCTCGAAGTCGATCAGCAGCAAGCCAAGGAGTGAGTGCAGGTTGGACAGAGAGGCACAGCATGGCAGTGGCGGCATTCACGGGCAAAACAAGCACACAAGTACTGCAGGCACGATGACTTTCGAGTTGTGAGTGATAGCCAAGCTGAGAGTTACAGACGTCTAGAAGGGTGTCACATCAGGTTGTCAGGCTTAGCTGTGCTAGCCTTACGTAAGAAAGCCTGCATTTTGCACTATTACTATTACGCAGCTGAAAATAGGCCAATTTAGCAGTCAAGCAGACGCAAGTCATCTAGCGCTGAGTCATTTTAGAACACGGCACCCAAATCTCCAACAATATGTGCAAGCAACAGCGAAAGTATATGGGATACGCACGACGCCTTGCGCATTTAGTCTGAGAAGAGTTGCCGGCTCGAACGAGAGAAGGTTAATCGGAACAGATACGGTGCTAGCGGGGCCAATGAGCAAAAAGGTTAATCGGAACAGATACGGTGCTAGCGGGGCCAATGAGCAAACATCAATGTAACTCCAGCCTCATAGATAAAACGAGTGTAGACTATTACGTGCCTCGAACAAGAGTAAAGTCTTAACAAGTTAAACCAATAAGTAAGGAAGAAACGGTGGTGGATTAGGCTAGAAACCTGCACAACTACAGATTCGCTGCATGTTCGTTTTGCATGAGTATACTCCGCCTGCGGGCCCAGGGTCCTGCAAGCTGGTCTCCAGCAGGCGCCTATGCCTGCGTCGCGAGCAGGGCGAGCGCTCGGCCAACGCACCCGCTCTTACAAGGCCTGAGAGCAAGCCGGGACTTTCATCAGACTCTGGCTTCGTCGCGACGCCGCCAATGCAGACGAGAGTAAGCAGAAGCCGCAGCGAACGCATGGGCAGGTGCGATGGGAAAGCGTGTAAGTGTGAACGCCAGCGACGGGAAGAAGACAGTTGATGCCTCCGGCAATACGCTAGACACGCTCAGGTCTCGTTTACGCGAAAAATTTGCATTTTTGCGTCTCAGATTTTTCTATCAATAATCTGCAGGAATTCAAAAGAAACGTCGGTGCTCGCTACCGTAGGCGGGGACATTTGCCACAGCGAACACTTACCACAGATTCCGGAAGAGCCTATCCCCGTTTCCGAAAAGCTTTCATCTGCGTTGTGTAAATTACAGTGATTCCAGTATGAATATAAAAAATTAGTTTTCTAAAACTAAAATGCCATGTGAATTCATTTGTCATACGCTTTATCAAGTGAATTATTATTATACTTATGCGATCAGAACCACGTTTGCCTAGTGATGGCCTTACAGTAAAACGCTAACATCTCAATAACAGCTACGAACGTATTTATTGTAATTCGATAGCAAGTTAGCACATGCGATGACGTAGTGAACGCAACAATAAAAAATTATATGTCTAAGATGAACTGCTTAAGAGGCACCTTACAGCTGACGGCCGCAACGTGCACAGGCCCATCGCCATGCCGAACCTAACTTTACTATTTCGCTCAGAACTGCAGTATTTGGGCACACAGATATACAATTATTAATATCATGCTACTGCAAAGTTCATGAAAAAGTTATGAAGCGCTCTTTTGTGAACTGGAAGCGCGTGTACTGCAGCTAATACTGTAGTGCCCGAGACTTCCGTCTGACCTTGGCCTTGTTCCTGGCTTTATCTTCCGGGCTGGCAGAAGGCGCTTGTTGTGGACATGGAATGGAGTGCGCGGACGGTTGCGAAAACTTTGTCTTTCTCACATTTAATTAGCTATTAAAGAAAAATACAAAGTTTTTATCCAGGAGCCTTACACAAGGACCAGAATCCTCAGGTACCCAGAGCTCATGCGGGTCTGTGGGCGTGGCAACGCCTGCAATGCTGTTCCGCCCCAGCCGGACTCGCGCCAATCCGCCCGGCCAACCGGCGCGCTGCGACCGGCCTAATGAGGTACTGCAGTCGGGCGGTATCCGCTAAAAAAGCTGAATTAATTAATTGCTATTGATCGGCTGTGGTCATATGACCTGCTAGCCCTGCATAGAACTATTTTCTGCTTGTACACCGGCCTATGTGGACGCTATCCTCTCACTCTATTTTTTTGGGGGGGGGGGGGTGGGACGAGCCAAATCTGCAAACCCACCAGCATGAGAATCTGTCGTAACTTTTTGGTCCAGCCGACCAATCAAAACTCCGGAGAGTGTCAGGGATAGCTGTGCTGTATATACAAATGGCTGAGGACCGAACGCTTGAGTTTATTGAGGCGTTCAGGGCAAGTCCCTGTTTATGCGACGCTTGTAGCCCTGGTAATAGAAATGCATTATCTAGACGAGAGCCAATATCGTCTATTTACCAGTATTTGGAAATGAGCCGTAAGTAATTAAGTTGATGAATACGCTTTTGCATTGGTCTCACTCTCAAACGTTGCGGTAGCTGTCGCAATCGAGTCGAGTGCAACAGTGGCTGGACTGACTGGAAGAAACGTTACTGGTAGGTCGATGTGGGTTAACGTGTACAGCCCTACGGTGGTGAACTTGGACGCTCGCTGTGGGGGTGTCCGAAGCACACTAGCGGCAAACTGACCTTTTCAAATTTGGTATTTTTAGAGGACAGTGTACGCAAGCGGACAGATAACCACCGAACGTATTAGAACGCCAAGAACTGTGGAAGGAAGTCGATTCCATATATTCCGTAGTGTGGCAGGTGCCAACCTGCGTTATGTGTCAAGTTGATACTGTTTCAATGCTCTGTTCTTTCTGAAAGACCTTTGTGCTCCCGATCCTCTTGAAGGAATGTTGTAAGTAACAGTTTGTTTTGTACATAGCGTACATTTGAGTTCTTTTATATCGCATTTGCGACATGTGATGTTATATATGCTTTTTGAATACCTCTATGCCTTTAGTGCAAACTTAATGGGAGCAGTTGCTGTATGCTTTCACGACAACTTTGCTTCAGGATCACGATTGGGGGATGTCTGCATCACCAGATCAGCACGAGCAAGCATAAGTTATGACATTAGTGGGCGCTACTATCACTTCACAAGGCGGTAGTTACGGCCAGAGCCTAGATTCAGACAGCCAGAGCCCTAGCCACTGGGATGTGACTCTTGTTAAATGTGCAGCCAAGAGGCCACAGTCTGGGTAAAGTCCAGAACTTTTTAGCAGAGCAATGGAAATCCCGAGTCAAGGATGTCCTTCAAGCATAGCTGCTACTACTTACCGTGTTACCAATGAGACACCTGCCACGTAGTGCACGGTGGTGCTACAAAGTTACCTGATGGTTCTGCTCGAGACGATTGCAATGATTTTGGCAGAGATGCAGCCATATATCTGACACAATCGTCACCGCGTAAATGGCTTCTCGTAAAGCAGGAGTTTTATAAAAGTTTCGCAAGATATATGGGCTCTAAATCTGTAATTGATGTCCCATTGTCGTGGTCACAATGCCGGAGTACCAAAGTCAGGCAGAGCAGTCCGGTGATGGATAAAATATCGGCCAATGTTCAGTATCCTCCATCGCCTGTTATTGATTCCATCTATGGCTGCCTCTTACCAATTAAATGTCCAACAGTATTTAAGTAAGGATTGTATTAAGTGTGAATTGCTGGCGCTCTTTTAGAATAATTATTATAATAATTAATAATTGAGCAGCATTTACTGCTAATGGGGCGAATGTGCCAGCAGGTGAGTCGGTGCTCGTTGGTTCGGCAGCAGCCTCAGGAATACCATTTCTATCCAGCAAATAGCTGTTAAGAACACAACAAGCTAGAATAATTTGTTCAGCAGCCTCTTGCTTAGCAGCATTGTGATTGTGCAGGCACTCGCAGTCTGTTTGCCCGGATGCCAGACGCATGCTTAACAACCTTGCCTAGCACGACTCAAGCAATGGTTATAGACTTTCTGCTCGCGAGTGGGCCTCGTTTGGTTGACTGGCTTCATTAGGTATTCCTTCCGAGGAAATGCCCTGTCAGCAACCGTTACGAATGGCTTGGGGGTACTCATTCCAGGCAAAGGTCTGGGAGCCGGTATGTCGAGGCTTCCGCTTTCCATTAATCTTGTCAGCTGTGAATAACGGAACACTTCAACACTCCGCCGTCACTAATACGGCCATTGCAGCCTATATCCACGTACAGGATACGACAGCTGGCGTCGACCGTCAGAGCAATCAGAACTATCAGCTGAAGGTCTGCTTGTAGTTGTAGTAGAGTGAACCGCTCCCCACGGGCTTTTGCACTCCAAAAAGCTTACCGTCAAGTGCACCCACACATCTCGAGACTTTGTTGCCGGTAAGAAGTTCGCTTACAATTTCTTCATGTGATTCTGGGGTGTGAGGTACCTACAGTTACAGAAGGATTGGCCCACAATTTATAAGCGGCTTAGCATAAAGCGATAATGTCAGCTTCAGACTTACCTCGAGGTTATTAACTCTCAGCTTCTGTGGAAAAGCACCTCGCGTACGACCGTGATGATTGTTTTACAAAGCAACAACTTTATTATGCGGAATTGATATTGAAAGCTTGTATAACTCTCCCCTAAAATAACAGCAAGGCGTGTTACGAGCACCGAAGAGACATTGGTATGGCTGCAGATAACTCCAAACTCTACAGCTGGAAACATAACAAACGTTGTGTGAGACCCTCGTGTGTCGCTATAAACCGAAGCACTACTGCTAACCTTTCACGTGCCATAATACTGTCGAGCATGTTAGTATTGGCTGCAGCTAAAGTATATAAGTGCAGCTAAGGTCTCAACAACGCCCAAAATATGACGGAAATCATCAACGATCATACACAGATTATTGCAAACACCAGTGCAATCTTCTGTAAATAGCGCCTGCAGTAGGCCTGCGAAAGCTCCCTCATAAGGCCTGCATTGTAGCCACGGCTTCACCCACTCCTACAAAGACAAAATCGTGAGCTTACGGAGTAGGCAATGCACACCAACACCATTGCCAGTCACATGCATTCTTACCTTTCATTTTCTCTTCCTTCTCTCACAATCACCCAAAATGACGACTGCCATAGCTCACTCCATTTCTAGAGGCATTGCCCCGGTGGCTTCCGTTGGGAAATCTCGAATTATCCTGCTTCCTGAATTAGTGCACGGCCTGTGGGCAGGACTAAGTCTCGCATCAAATCTGTCGTGGGCTGGACTAAATCTGTCATGTACACGTCCTAACTAAAAGGACAGTCTGCATCTGTTAGGAGGAAAGTTTTCCGTGTAAAAGCAGTTTTACATGAATTAAGGGTTGGTCACGGGCTCAGGACCATAAGTTAAACTATTAAAGGAGCTCTTCGTAAGGAGCTCTAAAATTACCCCTGGGATAAGACTGTCACTCTTTAAACTGCAGAAGTTACAGTGCGACCATTCCAAGTGCTAATAGCTGGGCTGTACTTTTGACAACAATCTGACTTTTACAGGTTTTCAACTAAGATCGCTTCAACATCTAGCCGCCAATTTCAATTCATAACCAGAACTTGGGGCATTTTGTAACCATTGAGCTCACAGTCTGAGTACCTCACATGCTCTCTCCTGGCTATTTGGAGAGATCTCCCTCAAATTTTGGCAGTAGTGAAGTTACAGCTGAAGCGATGCTGACTCTGGGGAGTGATTAGCTCAAAAACCAGACTGAAAACTACTAGCTAGGTGTGAAGCTTGAACACATAATCTCCGCTGGTCTGCTCGTTCCGGTGCCTTTAATGAGAATATGTTCACGGTGGTAAATGCTCTAGCCATTCGGTAAGTAACCGAGCAAGCGTTCGTCCACCTCCCCAGATGCTCTACCGGTGGACCGTGCAATGCAGCGCTTGAGTGAGGCTAAAAATACAAACAGCTCACAACTGGGCGCCGAAAGCGACAGTTTATTGTGGGCCTGATAGTCGTGGTTAAGCGCCGGCACAAGCGCTTTATTCGGCGCGCGCCGGAACGACGGAGTTAACTGCTCGAACTCCTGAAGCCCGAGTATCATAAACTATCCTACCCCCGGGCGTCGCTAGCGATGGTACCGAACCCTAAGGCAGATCGCTACAGCTCCCCAAAATACGGGCGGCTAACTGAGCCGCCGGTAGAGCGCAACTGGGCAGTCTAAGTGGCACTAAGCTGATCGTCACTGTAGGTTCAGACTCTCGCGCTCTCGAAGCGCATTCCCTCGCATCAGCTACTGAAGCTGATGCAGCCCCGAGCTCTGCCAGCCATCTCCCATATAGTCTCTCTCATCTGAACTCCTGACCTCGCGCTTAGCTGCCACTTTCTCGGACCTCTTTCTTGATGTCCGTTCTCCAGGCTTATTCGTTTCCGCCTGTAATTTATTAGATGTCATTGTGCCAGCTTGCCATCCTCTCGCTCTTTGTCTATGAAGTACATTGGCCGGTCCACATCGTGACCGCTCTTTGTCTGCGAAAAGCTCCATTCTAACCTGAGCGGATCTTGCTGTCAGATTGATGCATCGCTTCGCTCTCAGTTAACTAATTTGTCCCATACCTGATCCTGCTTTGTTAGACAGATCCGCCCGTTCCGGGTTGCTCTAGGATCCCCCTAGTCGGACTCGCTAAGGCGAGGGCTAGTATCGAGGCTAACCTGAGAGCTGCCCCTGTGCAGATATGCTAATCAATGATTAGGTACGGTCCAAGTTTACCAGCCCCCTGACAGCTGATCGGTGAAACGGCTAGCTGGGGGTCAACCGCACGACCCAAGACACAACTTTGCCCAGAAGCGACTACGGGGAGAGGGCAGGGCTGCTTTGCCCTTAAAAGAGCGGCATAACTTATTGGTACCGTTAATGTTAATAATAATAATAATAATAATGCACTTGATAAAGCGCCCTCAGAGAACTCAATCTCTTTCTAGGCGCTTTACATTTGCTGCAAAGGGAGTTGCACGGAGTTGTCCCTCATCGCGGAGCTCTCGCTGTGAAACAATGGGGTGTTAATATTCCTAGACAATGCCACGGCCAGTCACAAAAGATCAGAAACACTGGAATAATGAACTTCTCGTGTCCTACGCTCACCGCGTCGTTCCGTCCCTGTATTAAGTGTCCTTATAATTGGTTCGCTCAACGCGCCACTATTGGTGGACATCGGAACTGTTGTGTGCATTTGTCCTTAGTCGCGGCGCCCGTAGCATCTTGAGCGGTGGTTTGCAGGTGCTCTTGGACGCTGCGGCCGGTTATTGAAGAACTGAGAATTCGGTATTTTCCTTAGTTGGGTAATGTCTTCAGTTCCAGTAGTGGTAGTTCAGTTTCAGTCATTGCTAGTGGCTCAAGTGATTCTATTATAAAGTCACAAGAAATCAAATTATTGTTCTTTCGGCGCTAGCTCCGAAGCAACTACTACCTCTCCATTCTTGCCGCAGTCTTCCCTATATAATAGCGACGGGCTAAATAAGACTTTATAATGATAGAAATAATAATAATAATAATAATGCAATTGCGTAGCAGCCTCAGAGAACTTAAAATATTCTTGAGAACCATACATATACCGTAACATAGTATAGTCTCTGAGAAGGAGGATGAGCGTAAGAAAGTGGCTAAGTCAGTACGGCTCGAGACACCACAACGCTGGCGTGCCACGAAGTAAGAATTGAGAGAATAAAGATAGATTCTTCCTTATGTCTCTCTCCCAGTAAATTTTTAAAATCTTTTAATGATCGAGCCTTCAGTTAACATACACTTTTCGAACTCGCTGCCAGCTTCCGCCACGTCTGCACGAACTTTGCATTATTCAAGTCTCAGCTAAGACACATCTATTTCGCTCAGCTTTACCTTAAGCTCTTTTAGCGTTTCCTTCAGCGTTTTTTTTATCCTCTGCGCATGCTCACTCGTCCGCAAACTTCAGTTCATGCTAGGAAGCTGGTCAAGCTACTACGACTAGCTAGTCCGATAACCAGAAGTCCGACTAGCGAGTGGCTCTCGACGCCTTCCTGTGCGCTTTGTCATGACATTCGAAGCCTATTTCCTTGGTTGGCATCCTTAGATTTATTTACTTAGTTGGCATCCTTAGATACGTCCCCACGCTAGAGAGCCTCGGACTCCTTCAACCACGGTGCTGATCTTTATCTAACTTTTTCATAATACCTTCCGGTATTCCGTAGATATCTTCGCTCTGACTGAACTGGAACTTTCCTCGAATAGGGTTTTCAAAACAGGACCTTTTTAGCATAAGGTGCAATGACGACATTAGTCAATACTTTCCGGTGGGCATTCTTCGGTGGTCAGTCACGACCTCCCTGCATCCTGCGCTCGCCCTTTCAACCGCTAGGCCATCAGGCTTACGAAATTTAAGTTTAAAGCGCTTTCTGTTTAGCACGGCTCTTAGAATCAGACCGGAAATGCAGTTTGTCTCTATGGATGAAAAAAATGAATACTTAGGTTTCGCAGAGTCTCGCGACTCGTCAAGGACTTTGTGTGACTCGTGGCGCCCTTCTCCTGCAGCTAACTCAAATCACTTCGGCTAACCGTTAATTTCCCAGCGTCTCGAGCCATGTTGTGCCGCCGCTTGCATAGTAGTTAAGATGAGTAATTTCCGATAAGTGTGGAGGCGTCCTGAAGTTAAAAGGCTTCCGCATAGCCAGTCGTTAGCACGTGGTGTCGACATGTTTGCATTCACCTATACGGTTTTTTAATGGCAGCTTTGTCTGCGGTTTCCTACGGCTATCCTCTGTCTCTCCATCTCTCTCCTCTCTCTCTCTCTCTCTCTCTCTACTCTCCCTCTCTCTTTCTTTCTCTCTCTCTCTTTACTAATTTTCTCTTCTCTCACTCACTCACTCACTCACTCACTCACTCACTCACTCACTCACTCACTCACTCACTCACTCACTCACTCACTCACTCACTCACTCACTCACTCACTCACTCACTCACTCACTCACTCACTCACTCACTCACTCACTCACTCACTCACTCACTCACTCACTCACTCACTCACTCACTCACTCACTCACTCACTCACTCACTCACTCACTCACTCTCGCTCACTCGCTCTCTCTCTCTCTCTTTGTCTCCTCTCTGCGAAAATACGTTTACAGCCACCTTGATTAAGTAGTCGGGCAGTAGGATAGCCCTACGCCTTGCCTCAAATTGACTTTTACCTTGACATATAGCTCTGACCTGCCGCGTTGACCTATAGCCTGGGCTTGCCGCTCATCCGCACGCTTTATGTCAAAGCGAGCGGTGTCTGTTGGAGCTGTTCGGCCAGTTCTCCAAGCTGTTGTTATTCGTCACCCACGGATAGAAAGCTGCGTGTAAAGTAAAATGACAATTGTATGATAGCTCCGCCGAAGACACACTGATTATAAGATTAATCAATGTTGTCGAGGCCACGACCCGAGAGCGAAGCCGTTAAACCGAGATTCTAAAGATTTAAAAAGAATGGCTGCCTTGCCAAAAACTAGATCTTTGCCTTGCACTAGTCTCTGCAATGTAGCTTCGTGGCTCCCTCTGGCTGCAGGTCCGTCCCGACGACGGTCCTTCTGCAGACGCTTCTGTGCTCTAAACGGCCGATGACTCGCAACCGGACGCTCCCGTATCACGACAGCACATCTACAAACGGCTATTATTATTATTATTATTATTGCATGCAGGTATTTCTCGGTGCGCGAGCATTGCAGTTGCTGCATCACACCACTTCTCGCTGACCTGAGCTGGCTCCTTGTCAAGCAACGGATCGGCTAAGCGACGCCTTGCCATTACTTTGGTATAGGAACAATATTAATCTCTATTGTGGTCAATGTTCGCATGTTTCTGAGCTCTTGCATGTAACGCTAAGTGCTAGTTACTGCCGCCTATCGGCTGAATGTTTCTAAGATTACTGAGGAGACACTTGTGCCGTCAAAAGCGAAAGTGAAAGTTTGGGATAAGTGCATTGAATTGAGATACCAACAATATTCTATGATCAAAAAGTTCCCTCACATGGCTTTATCTGCTTAGCAGAATTAGCTTAGATATTAGCAGGTAGGCATACTTCCCAGCCGATATGAGTAAACGGAAAGAAATTCAGTTTTGCTAGCTCTAGGTTTAAAGGCGACCACTCCTTAGAATTAGCATTGCTGCAAATGTATGACAGCGCTCTCAGAAATGCAGACTTCAGTAAAGGTTCTCTGCTTTTGTGCTGGATTTTAAGGTATTATTTAATGCTATGGTTCACCGTGTCCTTACTGAGCGCCTCTCACATGGCTTGGGTATCACTGGCGCTGCTCTGCAATCGTCTAGGTCCTAACTCAGTGAAAAACTTCAGAGCATCGATGTAAGCGGCCAATAGCCATCTGAGAAACGCTTACAGCACAGGTTAAAAAACTTCGGCCTTTAGGCCAGATACGGCCTAGCTAGTACTCCAGTCCGGCATATCGACTCCTAGTTACAGTATTTTACCGTATCTAAGCCCAATCCCGATGTATACGCCCCAGAATTTTAGAATGAAATTTTTGGGAAAATTATTTTTATCCAATAACTGAATGAAATAGACAATATCAAGAGTCATAATAATAATCCCTCATGTAACGTATCTCCGTTTGTAGCTCCACAAAGTCACAAGAATATGTGGGTGTGACGCAAAAGAGTTTTTTATAGCACACTCTCAGCCTAAGCATCTTTCGGTACGCATTTGGTAGCCAACGGACTTCATCACAGGCAACAAAGAGAAAGTGGGAAGCATAGAAGAGTTAGGAAACCAGTTGAGGTAGCGAATATAATGGAGTTAGCAGTTCCGGACCGTTGGATAGGATGTGCCATAGTCGGCAGCAGGAGAGTAGTTTTCATTGCGTAAGAATCGGCTAAGCTAGTTCCCGCAGCGTATGACCTGCAGAGCTAAAGCTTCTGTCGCCAACGGTCTACAAGTGGAGTAATGGAACAGATAATGTATTGCCCACAAAGGATCTGAGGGTACGAGGAGGCTGAAACTGGTGTAACAGTTCAACTCTGCAGCTAGGCTTGTCTGTCGTGAGCGCCACAGTTGCCACATTACTCCACTTCTCGCCGACCTGCACTGGCTACCAGTCAAGCAACGGATTGACTTCAAGGTTTTGTCGCTCACTTTTAGGTCCCTTCATATTCTATGGCTCCAGCCTATCTCTCCGACATACTACCCCATCAGGCCAAGCATCGTAGCACCCGCTTTTCGGAATCCAACAGTCTACAAATACCTCGTACAAACCTTTAATCCTTTTAAGACCGTGCATTTAGTTCGTATGCTCCAAAAGCCTGGAACTCCCTCCCGACCTGCGTCAGAAGATCCCCTGACCTGACCACATTTAAAAGGAACCTAAAAACAAACCTATTTAGGACAGCATTTAGTGGGTCCCTGCGATTCGTCCTTGATGTGCTTATGCGTGCTGACACTGTGTATTCTGCCACTAACCACATTAGCATGCTGACCCTGTGCATGTCACCCCTAACCATGTTATTCATTTTGTTTGTTTTTCAAGCATGATTTTACTTACCATTCAATTGCATTTCACTTTGCAGCAAATGTAAAGCGCCTAGAAAGAGATTAAGTTCTCTGAGGGTACTTTATGAAGTGCTTTATTATTTTTATTATTGTTATTACCTAGGTGTGGAGGAGCCAAGCCGTGGCAAGCCTTGTGGGCCAGCATAAGAACTTAGCTCTGTATCCATTGATCAACCAGCGGCCGTCCTAGCTCTTTTAGCAATGGGGACACATGGTCCAACCTCTGGAATGTGCAAACTAGCCTTTATTTGCATTGTATTTGCATCGTACTATTTTCAGCCATATTCATAGCCAGCTGCAGTGGCCTAGCGGCTCTTTTTGGTAGCCTAGCCAAAAGAGAATTGCAGCATTCTAGCCGAGACATAATTAAGGAGCTAGTTAAAGTTTTTGCAAGCCACCGTGGAAAACAGTTCTTAATCTTAGATAGGGATTGGACCTGATGGATAGCTGTGGAAGCAGTCTTCTTAATGAAGATTTTAAAAATTTAGGCAGATATTGAAGACGACACTTACATTCTGAGCAGATGGGGATGGTCGCATAGCAGTATTAACTGTTAGAAGAGCAAAGCCTTCTAGTCCAACCAAAGCTTACGGTGGTGCTCTACGAGCAGCAGTGCAGCTTTATCGTCATTTAGTTTATGAAAAATTGCCAACATCCAGGTTCGAATGTCAGCAAGGTAAGCATTCAGTTTATCAGTTGTTGCAGTAGATTCTGACGGTTTAAATCATAAATACAGCTGCGTATCGTCAGCATAAAAGTGATATCCTATTTTATGAGCCTGGAGCACTTCTCACAGAGGTTGAGTATAAATGGAGACCAGCAACGGAGCGATGACTGACCCTCGAGGAATTCCACCGGTGATTGGCCTGGTGGAGCAGACCTGACATCCCACACGACACGGATGGAATATGATTTGACGAGTAGGATTCAAGCCACGCCAGTGCCTTGTCTGCCAGACCAATCGTTGTTCCCAATCGTTCAAGTAGGATATCGTGATCAATGGTGTCGAAGGCATCTGATAGATTTAGTAGCTCGAGGGCAGTGAAATTCCCGTCATAGCTGATGCATAGGATGTCATTGCTTACACGAAGGAGCGCAGTTTCCGTGGAGTGCCGTCGCTCGATACCCGATTGAAATGTTTATGCCATTTCATTCTTTTAAATGTGTGGTAGTAGCTGCTTGATGACAATTTTTCAAGAATCTTTGATAAAACAGGAAGAAGGGAAATTGGTCGATAGTTTCAGGACCTCTGTATCAAATCCAGCCTCGTTAAGTATCGGTCTAACGATGTCCGATTTGAAGAACTTGGGTACAACCGCCTTTTTCAGAGAAGCATTAACAATCTTGGTTACGGCTGGGCTAAGTTGGTCTGCCAGTGAACACAGAGATTATGGTAAAGGGTCTTCACGAGACGAGCTATTTTTACTAAAGCTTATTGAGGTAGCCACATCGCATGCAGAAACCTCGAACAATTTTTAAGGAAGGTCGCAAGTTGTTATTCAGCGATTTCTTTAGTCGGAGGAGGCTTTATGAAGGCATGAACGCCCACAATTGTTTCCGTAAAGAAGGCTGAAATCTTCGTGAGGCGTTAATATTTGGAGTGAGAAATTTCAGCATCGGTCTGCAAATTGTTTACCGTCTTATACATCTGCTTTGGGTCTGACTGGCAGGACTTCAGCTGCCGAGTGAAAAGAGCCCCGGTTTTTTAAGGTCCGGTTGTAGACTCGAAGGAAGTCTTTGACATCGACTAAGTCTTCATCAGACCCAGACTTCTTAAATCAGCATTCAAACTTGCACTTGGCTCGGCGGCGCATATTTTGAATTTTTTATGCAAATTGAAAGGAATACCCACGACTCTGTATGCGGACCGAATATACGGGCTGCAAAGAGCACCCCTAAGTGTCACGTTCACAGTATCCGTGAGGGCATTAGGGCTGTCGGTCGAGTCTGGGTGCAGATCAAAAAGGCCTGCCTCACTTGAAGATTTCTTCAAAAATTTGACTTTTTCAAAGCTCTTTTAAGATACGTCGCTGAACAAGCTCGACATTACCCTGCACGTGCAAAGGAACAGGAACGGGGCACGGGCACAAATAAGGGTGCAAGCTTTGCCGAGAGTTACGTGACAGCAGAAGCAGTTGGCATACGCGCCCGAGCTAGCAGCCGGCCAGAGTGGGCCGGGAGAGGCACAGGGTGAGACCTCTGACTGTCCTTGCACTGGAAAGGGCTTAGCACCTTCAGGTGCAGGTGCATCGCCTTGGTGCCCTCTATGCGGCACCACCTCCTTATTAGGAGGGCAGCCTCTCAAGTTTGCTACAACTGACATCAGTCTCGACTTGCAGCCCTGCGATGAACGGATACCGAGTAAAGCTCTTACTCTGACCCACGTGGCCCGCCACGGCTTAGCTCCTCCGCACCTAGCTTAAATGCTGCACCAGAGTCAGCCTACTCGTCCCCTCAGCATCTGTATGGACTATAAATGAGCTCTGCCATTCCTACGCTTAAATAACGTTTGCGACAGAAGCTTTCGCTCTGCTGGTCCTAAACCGATGAGCTCACTTTAACAATTCCTACGCAGCAGCATTCGTTCTCTTGCTATCGGCTGTGGGGTATCTTTTTCAGCCGTCCTAAGCTGCTAATTTTATGCTACTCACTCCCTCGACTGCCATGTTGACTCAGCCAGTCTTCTCGCTTTCTTTTTCTCCGCTTCAGCGGAAGTCTGTTGGCTATCTCATGCAAGCCAATTGGCGCTAAGTGTGCTGAAGAACAATAGAACACTCTCCTTTGTACTTGGCTTTGCGTTTTTCCTCACACACGTGGCTTTGCGGAGCTACAAGAAAAATCAAAATGCTTTATATTTCTTGCAAAGGTCAACAATTAAGACTTACTGTAACATTCGAGAACTTTGAGACTTAGATCTTACTATAGAATCCTTGCCCGACTGTATGCCGTGCCCACCGGCTAGGCTGGGTTTACCATTAAGTCAACAGACACTCGGGCCCATATTGTAATGCAAAGTTGAAATTTACCGTGATTTGTTGCGAGCATATGCTAGCAATCATAACCATAAGATGTCGTTATAGCTCCTTAAAAAAGCCAATTTTCTTTCTAGGAACTTTAAATAGATCAGTGTCCAAGCGCAAGCAACTTACTTTTAGGACCACCGTGCAGACTAAAGCTAAGAGGCCAAATCAAATATATTAACATAAATCACTAAAATCACTAAACACTAATATATGAGAGAAATGACACGAATGTGCAGACGTTGATTTGATACAGTTTCTGGCTTTGCTTGTTCTACACATGTTGCTTGGACCGCAGTCTTGCTTGCACCAGACCTTAGTTGCTCTTGACCTTGCTTGTAACCGACCTTTCTAACTTGCTCGGCGCTTCTCCTCTTGCTCATAGTAAATAGATACTTACATAGCGAATTAAGGAAACTGAGTACGATACACTTCTGTGCACTTGACATGTGCTGATAAGTAAGCATGAGAATTATATTGCATTGACAAGCACAATATTAGCACACATAGGAGTACAAAGGATATCTAGCGAGAAACAAGTAGAGGCGGTGAAGAATCGGTGGGTTGTTAGCTTTTATAACTAAAATTTTCTCTGAGAAATGAGCGAGTGGTTTCTATTAATTAGGGGTTCTGTAACCACAGAGTCCATGTAAATGACTGTTATATCAACAAATATAAGTTCATATATATATATATATATATATATTATGTATATATATATTTATTAATCGAGCTTTACCGTTGAAGATGACAGCGACAGTCAGGTATCCACTACCTTACGATTACTGCCTAAACGCATCAGTGAAAGCTTTCCATTGTTGAATGCTGATCGAATTGAAGGCACGTCATAGCGATACTCTTTGTTCTTCGAGCCGTCAAAAAGGTCATTCCGTTTCTTGGGTGAATGATTAACGGAATGAAGCGAAATTCCTGTCAAAATAGAAAGAGGTTGTCGTTTGCTTATGATTGACGTATAAACGCAGTATGAATGCAATTGCAGCAAACGCACCTTTACCGTGCAACCAGATGGGCTCAACTCTTTGAGAATTTAGATCGAGCTTGTATGGCTTGCCAACAGTCCTGCTGACAACCACGTCCGCGCCCACAGCAATCTGTCTGTCATGCCTAAAGTATAAGCCCGTGCTCTGGTTATGCTGAGAAGCTTTGTAATATACAAAATGGCTGGACAGAAAAAATAATGATAAGAAAGTTCATTAAGTAGTTCGGCCATACTTACATCCGGTTGTTGGCTACAAAAGCCTGGTTACTCCATTCCTATAATTAAATAATAATGATAAGAATAAATTTATTACACCACCCTCATACAAACTCAATCTCTTTCTCGGCGCTCTGCATTTACTGCAAAGGAAGCATGATCGAATTGGTAGTCGATGCATTCTCAATGACAGCAGATATAATACGGTTAGAGGTGACATGCACATGGTCAGCATGAAAATATGGTTAGTAGTTGCATACACAGTGTCAGAACGCATAAGCATACAAAGGACGAATCGCGAGAATCCACTAAATTCTGTGATAAATAGATACGTTTTCAGCTTCTTTTTAAATGTGGTCAAGTCAGGGGATGTCGTCACGCCATTAAGATATGAAATCCAGGCTTTAGAAGCATACGATCTAAAGGAACGATCTCCAAAAGATTTGAGGTTCGTACGGGGTATAGGCCAACAATTAGATTCAGAAAAGCGAGTTGTGCTAGCTTAACCTGGCGGGGCAGTAAATCTGATAGATAAAAAACAAAAAAACATCGTGGCTGATTAAACAGCCTCTTTTTGTATAGCGACAGAAGAGCCTTTACGGCTTTCACCACCACTTGCAGTGGTGATAAGAGATCGCTCACCGCAGGAATAGAACCCACAACCTCGGGACCGAGGTCGTGAAAGCAACCGCCTTACCTATTGTGCTATCACGGCTCACCAGATAGGCTACAGCCAGGGAACGAAGGGACCTAAAAGTAAGTGACAGAACCTTGAAGTCGATGTGCCTCTTGACGGGAGCCAGTGCAGATTGGCGAGAAGTGGTAAGGGATGTTTTAACTGCAACGGTCACGCAAAACTCTGCAGCTAGGCTTGTACCGACAAGCCTAGCTGCAGAGTTTCGCACCAGCTGTAAGCGCCTGCTTGCACAGGCCGGTAGAGCTGCAATCATTGAGTTAAATGAGTCGAGACCTGATGACACAAATGCATGGATAAATTTAGATGTGATATCCTTGTATAAGCAAGCCCAAGTTTTAGGAGTATTGGTTGTTTTTTTAACAGAAAATAGGCAAACTACGCAGTGGAGTTGACGTTGTCGTCTAGTAATAGGTCACTTTGGAACACGACACCTAGATTTTGTGCAGGTTCAATAGGAGATATGCTGGCAGAGCCGATTTGATAGAAATCCCTGATAGAAATCCTGGCTTCGCCACCAAGTTCAGGTGAGGCATGCATGAAGGAGATGAAAGAATGAGAGCGTGGCCCGAGATGAAAGAATGAGGGCCCGCAGTCTATCCTGGACTGCAGCGAGGAGATTGAATCGATAGCCCATTCTACCTTCCCGGCCAAGAATCTTTGACATACGCTTTACTAATAATGATAAT
The DNA here is from genome assembly GCA_009760855.2 of Cristatella mucedo. Taxonomy (NCBI): domain Eukaryota; kingdom Metazoa; phylum Bryozoa; class Phylactolaemata; family Cristatellidae; genus Cristatella; species Cristatella mucedo. Next base: position 6,039,254 of record WPIO01000020.1, read on the forward strand.
AGTAGAACCTTGTTTTGTAGTATACTGAAACAATAATAACGTCTATCAAGGAGCTTTACCACCAGGGGCATAGGCAATAATTAAAATTCAAGCATCCAAAAGCCACGTGCTCAGATAAGTCAATACCTATATAACTCCATTCTTACATATGGAAACTGCTCACACGCATCCATATTCGTTTCGCTGCTCGGCTAATTGCTCGCTTCTCAGCGTCTCTCCACTGTTTCCATCACTCAGCTATACTTCTGAACTTAACTTTTGTGTGATAAGCTCGGATGGCTCACGTTCTAGCATATAACTGCAACTCTAGCTAGGCTGTGAGTATTCCGAAAAGTCTAGCAATGCACCTACTTAATCGCAGTGGCTCTATGGCTTCATGGATAAAGATTCGCAGGAAAGCAGAGAAACCCATTAATATCCAGGTTTTTAGACCGTGCCGGTGTCGCATTGAGCATCTTTTAGCAGCGAAACGCGAAATCGTCTCGCCGTAGGGTGCATTGCGAGTGAAAAAGTCACTGCATCTTCCGAGGGTTGAAAGCGAAACTTGCCTGTGATGAAAGAAAGCTATACGAAACGTAGGCTTACCGAAGGCTCGTCTTCATGACGAGGATCATCTGGCCATGGCGTCAGGTCGTGCGGAAGCTGTGCACAGAAGCTCGATGATGGAGCGAGGAAGCCGACGAGGAGAGCCAGAAAAGTGAACTTCACTCCTAGCCGCTTTAGCTGGAATAACTCCATAATTCCTGCAACGACAGAACACGGATTTTCAATTTCCCCGGTAACTCCCTAAAATAGGCTTCAACCAATATTGCAATTAGGAAATGTGAGTAGTCCTGTAGTCCTAGTTCACCACTATCCTAGCTATATAAAAAGTAGGTGATATTTTCGCACACAAGCCTCGCATGTGCTGTATACAGGTAAATTGAGTTATCTGATACCACCAAGTAGCTATAATAATAATAATAATGTACTTGATAAAGCGCCCTCAGAGAACTTAATCTCTTTCTAGGCGCTTTACATTTGCTGCAAAGGGAAATGCGATTTAATGGTAAGTAAAATCATGCTTGAATAACAAACAAATTGAATAACATGGTTAGGGGTGACATGCACAGGGTCAGCATGCTAATGTGGTTAGTGGCAGCATGCACAGTGTCAGCACGCATAAGCACGTAAGGACGAATCGCAGGGACCCACTAAATGCTGTCCTAAATAGGTGTTTTTAAGTTCCTTTTGAATGTGGTCAGGTCAGAGGATGTTCTGACGCAGGTCGGGAGGGAGTTCCAGGCTTTGGGAGCATAGGAACTAAATGCACGGTCTCCAAAGGATTTAAGGTTTGTACGAGGTATTTCTAGACTGTTGGATTCCGGAAAGCGGGTGGTACGATGTTTGGCCTTATGGGGGAGTATGTTGGAGAGATAGGCTGGAGCCATAGAATGAAGGGACCTAAAAGTGAGCGACAAAACCTTGAAGTCAATCCGTTGCTTGACTGGTAGCCAGTGCAGGTCGGCGAGAAGTGGAGTACTGTGGCAACTGCGGCGCTCACGACAGACAAGCCTAGCTGCGGAGTTTTGCACCAGCTGCAATCGCCTGATCGCACATGCTGGTAGGCCAGTAAGCAGTGAGTTGCAGAAGTCGAGACGAGATGTCACGGATGCATGGACCAATTTAGACGTGGTATCCTTATCTAAACTAGCCCGAATTTTTGCAATATTATGAAGCTGAAAATAGGCAGATTTGACTGTGGAGCTGATATGGCCGTCTAACGAGAGCTAAAATGGCAGAAGTAAGAATCACTTTTTGATATTATTTCAATTATTCAGACTGACGAGACGCGTGCAGTATGGGAGCTCCAGCCAATTTGAGCTGCATTTGTCTCAAGTTCAAGGATATGCTACTCCAAGCATGAGCTTGTATAAACTGCGTTACAGTCTACTGGAACGGTTCCTGAGAAGGCGCGCGTAGTAAAGCCTGCTGAAGATGGCCACACCCTTTCAGTCATTATTATTTTGAAAGGGCAGTCTGAAGTGATTGGAACTACGATCCTACCTTGTCATCCGTGTCCTTCGCTCCAGAGTTCGTTGATTAAAATTCCCTAATATAAAACAGCGAAATCGTAATATCAAAGATTTATTAGCTTTATTAGCCCAAATTTATGGAATGACTGGCTTAAACTGCCTTAGATACATATTCATGCCTGAAAAATTCTATTGACGTCTTCTGCACTTTTTTAAGACTAGCTGGCAATTTGGACGCGAATTTCTAAAGTTCGGAACCTTGCAAAATTAAGTTTACGTTTATGTCAGTGATTTCGTGGAGGCAAAGTGCCAAAGCAGTGCTTCGAATTTTTATTCTGAGCACTGCATACTGACTACGCGCAAGCAAGCAGCAGCCGGGTCCTCCCGTCGTGGGGTCGCAGCTTTGCTAAGGGCGCCCGGGCATGGTCAGAGCAGTTGGCCAGGTAAAGGTAAGCCCCATCGCCGTCTTCTGATATACAGATATATAGCCTAATCATAAATGTGTATAGCGCCCAAAGAAAGCTTAATTCAGGTGGTTTACGACTCCCTGCAAAAGAATAATTTCCCAAGGATTAGGGTCATGCACGTTATCAACCACGCATTAGAAAACATTTGTATCATTCAGGTGAGCGTGCTGAAGAAAACTTGAAGAGAATCGCAGCCGCACGTTAGCCGGACTTCCTGTTAGTGGGACTTCCTGTCTGACTAGTCGCCTTCCCTAAATTGTGCATATACGCGCAAGCAAAGCACAGCCGAACAAAAAGGAGATAATTTCTTGGGCGCGAAGGGATTGCAGACAAGAGCTGACGCGTCTCGAGCTGAGACTTAAAGGAAGCCTGGCCGTTGCAGGTAACGACCATACCCGGAAGTGAGTTCAAGCTTTTTGGTCAATTCCAGCTGAAGGCTCGATCGTCAAAAGATCTCAAAGAAGTGCAAGAGACTTTGAGATAACCAAATCCTGACTAGCGGGCGGCGCGAGAGCGCACACGCTTAGTATTGCATAGCCATGTATAGCAGCGATGTATCGCACAATGGCGGACACTAAAAAAACATTCAGCCCTTAAAAATATAAATGAACATACGTGTCTATGCTACATTCTACAGCGAAAGGCCTAATGGTAGTGGTATAGTACTAAGAAATGTACTGGAGGTTTGCAGGCAGGCAGTCTCAAAAGAGCACGCTGCTGATGGAATTGTTGATAAGGTTTCGATGAAGAGCTGCTAAAAATTATAGCTTGGCACTAATCTCCAGGCAGATGACGGCAATTTAAAGCTGAAAGAACAATCATCCTCACTTACCGTATTTGTAACGAGACCCACGGTGGTTCTCTATCGCTCGGAGCTGCACCTACGATCACCCCTCGCTGCGATACTTATACTAACCTCTGAAAGGACGCGATCGAATTGTTCCTCGCTATTTATATGCACAGCACAAAGCCGTTTGCGTCAGCCTTCCGGGGAGGGGGCGTCAGCTTTCTCATTGCATCCCCTGTCCGAGTTTAATTTTCCGATTCAAAGTAATCTTGCCGCGGCAGGGATTAGCCGCAGTCTACTGTCGTTGCTGGTTAATTCCTGGTAATCGGCATGCCTCCAGTGCTCGTGTAATGCACTTAGACGTTTCTAAAGTCCCAGTGGCCACAGATGAATAGTAATTTAAGTACAATCTTATTGGAAAAAGCGCAAGGTAATTGGTGAACGTGCCACGTTTAATCAGTTCTGACAACTGCAGATTTATGCAGAAAGGGCACGACCTCGAATTCCGAAATATCCCTAGCTACCCCTCTCACTCCCGCTGTCTCTCATCTCTCTGTCTCCCTTCTCTCTGTCTGTCTGTCGATCTCTCTTTCTGACTCTCCCCTCCCTTTATCTATCTGTATCTCTCTGTGACTTTCCCCTACCCTGTCTGTTTCACACTGTCTCTTTGTCTATCTTTCTCTCTCCCTCTAACTCTCTCCCTCTGTCTGTCTGTCTGTTTCCCCCTCGCACTCGCGCTCGCTCCTCTCTCTGTGTATCGCTGTATCTCTTACTCTGTCTCGCCCTCTTTCTCTCCGTCTCTCTTTCTCTCTCTCTCTCTCACCCTCTCCCTTTCTCCCATCTCCTCTCTTCCCTTATCTACCAGTCTCTCTGTTTCTGTATCTCTGCCTGCCTCTGTCTCTGTGTCTGTCTTTGTCTTTGTGTCTGTCTCTGTGTCTGTCTTTGTCTTTGTGTCTGTCTCTGTGTCTGTCTCTGTGTTTGTCTCTGTTTCCGTCTCTGCCTGTCTCTCTCTCCCTCGCTCTCACTCACTCACTCACTAACTCATTCTCTTTCTCACTCACTCACGGTCTCCATCTCTCTCTCTCTCTCACTCTCTGTCTGTCTGTCTGTCTGTCTCTCTCTCTCTCTCTGTCTCCCTGTCTCTCTGTCTCCCTGTCTCTCTCTCTGTCTCTCTTTGTCTTTCCCTCTCTCTGTCTGTCTCTGTCTGTCTCTGTCTCTCTGTCTCTCTTTCTCTCTGTCTCTCAATTCTCTTTGTCTCTGTCTCTCTCTGTCTCTGTCTCTCTCTCTGTCTCTCTCTGTGTCTCTCTCTGTGTCTCTCTGTCTCTGTCTCTGTCTGTCTGTCTGTCTGTCTGTCTGTCTGTCTGTCTGTCTGTCTGTCTCTTTCTCTCTCTCTCTCTCTCTCTCTCTCTCTCTCTCTCTCTCTCTCTCTCTCTCTCTCTCTCTCTCTCTCTCTCTCTCTCTCTCTCTCTCTCTCTCTCTGATGTGCTGCTTCACCCTAAGCTGGCAGTTCCCCCACGTGATTCTTCACTCGGCAGTGGTGGATCACATCGAGCCTTCCTCCTTGTACTCACCCTTAGTAGTGCAGACATGGGCCTGGTCGGGACAGCGATTGGGGTGGGCACATTTCTGGCACATCTCTGCATATTGCTAGAGGATTAGAGGATAGATAGAGGACTTTTTTCGCTCACGCTAGCTAGTTTAATTTCGCTTTCAGCCGGTTCAACGACGTTCGGGCAGATTCTGTATCTGGCCGGTCCACCCATAGGGTCGTACTGGGCCCGCGGTCTGAATACCGAGGGATTTCACTAATTGTCGGCTCCCGAATTACTGAATAATCTGTCACGTGTGTCACACGTGGCGGAAGCGCGAGTTGGCGGCTGCTAGGGCCAACACAAGGGTTGGGCGAGGGGGGGGGGTGGGGGTTGGCAACTGGCTTGAGTTCCGTAGTTCGAAGACTCTGCCATGGGCGCTATTCGCTACTGCCGTATTCCGCTACGGTTGGCTTATCGGCATGCATTGTTGATACTGTTACAAACGCAGCGTACGGCCTCCGCTACTGGTCAGAACTCGGTCGCGAGCTCAGCGCTCGTAGTGGTGCTGTGCTGGACGACTATCGAGGCTTTAGTTGTGCATTGCTGCTAGCGATTCGTGAGTGCTTCGCCGATGCATTCACGTATGCCGACAGTGGCGCAATGCGGAAGCGACGAAGAGCACAACCGCACATTAACATAACAGGGACTGGCTGCGGTCGTGGGCTCGAGCCCGGAGGCATATGTGAAGCGCCTGAATAGAGATTAAGTTCTCTTAAGGCGCTGTAAAAATAAATTATTATTTTTCTTTTTACTTGTGAGACTGCTTTACTATCATTCATTACGACTGCTAACACATTTCGATAATTTAAGGCCGAATCTGTATGCATGAAAGCAAATTCAAATTTTCAACAGGTCTACGTGTACATATGCACGCGTCTCCATTAAGCAGGCTCTACGCTACCGACCAAACACGCTCAAAACGGATTTTAGTGCGCACGTACGGTGTAGCCTACATGACTCTTTCAGACCTCAAAAAAGAAAAGAAATATCCTATGAGCAAGGAGACAATTGATGAAGAATTTGTTAGCAGCCCGGAAAAAATGAAGTGGCATAGCCTAAACGGTAGCTAGTGGTACCGGATTATTCAAGAATTGCCGAATTCATTTCAAAATTTATGGGCAAAGATTAGAGCAGAATGCCAGCAAAAGGTGAAACTGTTAATTAATTTTTATGATTGAAAAAGTGGCGTCAAGAGAAAGAGTCGGCGTTTCAGTTAAGTAAAACGAAGCTGCATCGTGTTAAGCCCTGTGAGTCGTGGAGCAGATTTTGCTTGATTCAATCACACCAACCAAGAGAACTCGAGCTAATTAGCCAAATTCACATATAAATAAATCAAACATTTCTTCAATTACTTTACGTGAAATATTAATACAAATATAATAATAACATATTTAAATATCACTCTCAGAGAATTGACTCTCTTTCTAGACGTCTTGCAGGTAATGTGAAGGAAGCACGATAATACGGTAAGTAATGGCATGCACAATATCAACACGTATAGCAGGGTTAAAGGTGATATGGACACAGTCAATATGCAAAGATAATTAGTGGCAGCATGCCCAGTGTCACCACACATAAGCACGCAAAAGGACGAATCTCACGAACTCACTAAATGCTATGATAAATAGGTGTGGTTTTTGCATCTTTTTAAATGTCAAGTAATGGGATGGCTTGATGTCAGTCGGGAGTGAGTTACAGGCTTTGGGAGCATACGAATTAAGCGCATGATATCAAAAGGATTTAAGGCTCGTGTGAGGTGTAGGCACACCATTAGATTAAGAAAATCAGGTGGCACTACGCTTAGCCTGGTGGGAGAGTAGATCTAATAGGTAGACTGGAGTAATAGAATAAAAGGACCTAAAAGTGACTGAATGAACTTTGAAGTCAATACGCTGTTTGACCAGGAGCCGGTGCAGGTCGGCAAGAAGTGGTGTGATGTGGAAACTGCGACGCTCACGACAGATAAGCCTATCTGCAGAGTTTTACACCACCGGCAAGCTCCTGATTTCGCAGGCAGTGGACCAGCAAGCAGTGAGTTACAGAAGTCGAGGCGGGATGTAGCAAATGCATGGAATTATTTTGATGTAGTATCCCTGTCCAATCAAGCCTACATTTATGCCATCTTCAACATACTTCAGGAAATCTAGCATCTCTCGATGATCTGTGTCCATTCGCATCAACACCCTAGAGTCTTCTACTGAGATTGGACCTGAACTATAGCAATGCAGTGCCAGTGATGGTCCCAGGTCAGGTAAGAGATGCTCAAGATGCATCAAAAGCTGCCGAGTGATCGAGCAAAACAAGCAGAGATATTCTACCTAAGTCTGCATTCCTGAGTAGGTCGTTAATATATCCAAAGCAATGCCGAATCTGTGGAGTGATTAGCTCTAAAGCCTGAGCGAAATATACAGCAAGGTGGGAAGTTTCAATGCATGAGTTCAGCTGGTCTGCCACTAATCTTTCTAGGGTCTTTAATACGAAAGGTAGAAGAAAGTCTGGGCAGGAAGTTACTTAAGTTCTCTTGGTCGAGTATTGCTTTCTTGAGTAGTGGCCATATTACAGATCTTTCTTAAAGGTGCTGGGTTATGACCTGAGGGTTGAGACATATTTATGATGCGGTTTATGCATGGCAGCAACAGATCTGTGCATTGTAGATGCAGCACAGTGGAAATCCAGTGGGTCCAGAGAACCAGGTTTGTTCTTTGAGTGGAATATTAACTTTAGGACGAGGTCACTAGTGGCCTACTTCAATGAAGACAACGAGGTGGGGCATGGACTTGAGCGACAAGATTACAGGGCGGATGCTGCCACTCTACAGATGGACACGTTGATCTTGTCTATTTTGTTGAAAATGAAGCTAGAAAAGTCATCGCAGGGATCATTAGGTACTGCGATAAACCACCAGGGAGATGGTTTATTATGGGCATCAGCATATTTTGATTTGCCTCTGGGACTCAACAATGTTTAACAGAAACTAGACTTGGCCTTTTCTAAGAATGATTAGCATGATCTGCATTTGTAGATATCTTCACTGTTTCTAAGGTACGCAAAATAATGATAGAAAGTACGGCTGACCTGCAGTCGCTTTGGCGGCCGAGCCAGGCTTGGCTGGAACTCGCTCATGTTTCCTGTTCCCAGCGTTGTTTCGTGCCGCCCTGTATGATGTTCCCACAGAGCTGCAGTTAATCAACTTAGTGGTCATCAAGCATACTATGACCCTGGCGGCCTATCTTAATGCTTATCCTTGGAATTCTTATTCAGTCTGCACTCAACCCCTAATAATGCGTGACATAATTACTGAGAATAAATTGGACCTGATTACTTTGATGGAGACCCGGCTGTAACCAAAGAAATCCCTACATTTTTCTCCTTCTTTCATACCTCTT